>VZTY01012535.1:0-62081 GCA_013400935.1 Turnix velox | reverse complement strand
TTTTTTTTTTTCTTTTTGTAAGTCTTTTCAGTATATTGCTTGCTTTAGACTTCCTTTTTGATAGATATTCACATAGTTGTGATTACTGGTCACATTTAATTCGGTTTCTCCATTTCATCAAAACAGAACCGAACTCTGCAGTGTCAGGGGAAGGTGAAAGCCAAAATAGCAGGCATTGCATAGCAGAAGTGAGGAGATGTAATATCTAGGTAAAGCAGCAACTATTGAAAAAGTTTAATGGTTTCCCATCCTTTCAGACCCTAGAGACAAAAAAAAAACAAAAAACAAAAAACAAAAAAACCAATAGGAGGTAAATTTTCAGGTTGAGTTGAAAATTAAAACTTTCAAATCATCACTAACACAATTATATCTAAGCCATACTAGTCATGCTGCTTGCAGCCAAAGGAACTGAACAGAGAGGTGTAAAAACCAAACACTGACTGCAGAAATGTGGTTTTCCCACCTCTTAGTGAAAATCAGATGATTAGTTTAAGATGACAGGTCACAAAGTTTGAAGCTTTGTGCATGTCATGCACAGAAAAGATGAAAGGTTCAGCTGAAACTGCACAGATCTGGCTTTATTCATCGGGGGATGTCAGGATGCATGGCCTGAGCACTCAACACTGTTCCTATAACAGTATGGAGTGTGTTTTTTATCCGCATTCATAAATTCACAGACATACTTTCTCCTTCCTCTAACATGTCTGCAATTATAATGGTCTAAAAATACAAATTAACACCAGGCTTACCTGATCTTTTTGTCGAGCATAATTATTAGAAACTACAAATAGGCCATAAAATTGTCTGTCAGAAATGCTGAACAGATCATCATCATGATCAGACTTTTCTCAAATTGCTACTCAAGTTAATTTCGTACTGTTACTACAATGAATATCTGAGGAAAGTTGGAAATAATGTTCTTGGACTCATAACACATGCCAGACTTTCACTCTAGTGCAGCCCAAGCATATTTTTCACAAACACGTTTGCTATTTTTAGCAAAATTGGCTTGGCTTTCTATATTAACTTGTTCTTTTTTCCTTACTCATACCTTGTTAAATAATTTCTGTAATTACAACACATTAAAATTTCCATTCTATAAAATACATACAAAAGTATTAGAACAGTGGCATGTTTACTCTTCAAATATAGAAAGAAAAGCTAAAAAGAAAAAAAGGTGGATAGTGGTGAAGGAGAGCAACAGAGAAGAAAAATCTTTGAGAGATGAAGCATATGAGACTGGCCAGGTGCCCAGCTTCCTCATGTTCCTTGTTAGGTTCTTGCTGAGACTTACTTGAATTTCAAATTGTTTCCTAAGCAGGTGCTTGCTAACACACTCGTAATGATTATAGAGGTCCAACTCCATGGATTCATTTCTCCCTGCTTTTGGATGTCTTTTGTACTTGTGAAGAAAAAGCAGTGGACCTGGAAATTGAAAATTTTAATTGAAAGCACACACACATAAGGCAATTTTTAAGCTCTCTAAGCATAAATGACTGTAAAGGAAAGCAGGGTGTCATTAATCTTATATGCTATAGAACATACTGTGATATATTTTGAGATATGTAAAGTGCATCTGAAACCAGACCAGACACAAGAAATTAAAAGGTCTTCACCAAATTATACTTGTTTCCTGCCCTTCTCATGCTGTATCTTAGATTCAAGGTTTTGGCATGTGTTTAAGCAGTCTGTTAAATTATGCTGTTGCCTACTTGCAGCCCGAAAGGTGAACAATGGAGAAAAAGTGCAGTCTACTGCAAAATTGCCACATATTTCCCAAAAGTGAGTATGTTAGCAACAATGTCAAGTGACACAGAATACTACTTCTGTCTCAGGGGAAGAAGGGTCCAACAGAGAATAAAGGCTATGCTTAAGTTGTGAAATCTACAAGTGCTCTCATCTCTAGAGCTGAAATCAGTATCCCCGCTTCTTCTCCTCCACCACAGTTTCCATGGGAAGAAAATCCAGCACATATGCTGGAAGCAACCTACAGCTGAGTGGGACTCCCTCCGGGAGATCAGAGGACCACCTGACAGGATTAGCAGAGACATAATTACCTTATCCATTGCTAGCCAAAGATGAGTAATGCAAACCATTTAAATAAAACCTTTATTATTTTATTTTCAGCAAATAGATATAATGCATAATATTTTTTTATTATAAGTAAAGATGTTTTAGACAAATAAACTTTTCCTTTGAAAAAAAGTAATTATGTAAACTTATTAGACATACAATCATAGCAACAAAATTCATCAAAATGAACCGTTAGGGAAAAAAAGCTACTGACTGAGTCTTTTCTGTTTCAATTCAGTGTCATTTCACTGATTCAGGGAGACTGTGTTGATTTACTGCAGTCAAAGATCTCATCCAAAATTAACCAATTCCACTTTAGATGAATTGTCATAGAGATTGCAGTATCTCAAATGTATTTTTACAGGGGAGTGAAATGATTGGATAGCCTATTGAGCAGGGGATTTATGTATTCTCATTACTGAGGAGTTATCTGGAATGCTTTATTGATGCGTTTGTGTTGGACGATCCATAATTATCAATGGATTAAGACAACTGAAAAACTAACATGAAAAAATCAATGAAAACACTGATAGAAAAGTAGTTGGGTATTTTTCCAAACTCTAAATGTGATATAAAAGCCATTCCCTTCACACAGGTGAGGAGATAACCTGTTCTGATAGCACTTATCATGAGTTTAAAGCCATGGAAAAATTTGACATTGTACTAGAGGCACCAAGAAGACAGAGCAAGGAGACTTTCTTTGTTCTGACAGATGCAGAAGTATTAGCAAAGGAATGAATACTTTTCATTGGTTATGTGGCAAAATATGTTTTCTTGCCTGTGGAGGAGTTTTTTGGAAATTCTGTCACTTTGCATACTGCTTGAGTTCCCTTTGCTAAAGAGAGTACTCAAGTGGCACAATTTAGCACCCCCTGTTTGCAGAACTGTGTGGTGAAAATTTTAGGTATTTTGACAGTGACTTTCAGGTTTAGTGTCTCACGTGTCTTCAGATTTCTTCTTGGAAGTGAAAAGCAAAACACTTCCCTAAATCTCAAAAATTTTCTTCATCACTGTGTAGGAAGATTTACTTACTTGGGCTTCTGAGTAAAGAGACTCATGCATGAAGGAATTCATGCATAGGAAAAGAAGTGTGATTTTATTTTGCTTTCCTTCCAATCAATCTGGCAGTCCCTCTAAGGATAGGCATGTTATGTAATGAAAACTAGCAGAGATAAAAATAAATGCATTTTCCTTGCTTTATAAGCATGACCTCCTACACTCAGTCTCAGTTTTCTTGATGCTTGTTGTTTTCATGTACCATAGAAGAACATGTTTCAAGGTGAAACTGGATGACCTGACCTTGTTCTGAACTGAAGACTAACCTTGTGAATGATTTGTAGATTCTTCCCTGCCTACAGGCCATTTGGAGAAAACCCCATGATGGACAGTTGCCTATCAGACAGAATGACTTTTATCTCTTCTTAAGCATCCAGTTTGTCAGCTGCCTGTAAATGCATCATCTAGTGGTCCATCACCACCCCCTGACTTTTCTCCTTCTCCCAGTTTCATTATCCTTTAAACCACTCTTCATCAATCAATCAATCATTCTTTCATAGCAAAACTCAGTAAGGGAAACATTCCCCTTATCTGCTAATGTATTTTCTATAGGGGAAATGATTGAGAAGATGTGTTTTATATCTCTGTGGTGTTTCGGCTTTTTTTTGTTTGGTTGGTTTGGTTTGGTTTTTTTGTGTGTATGAGACAATGCAGATTGGGTAAGCAGATCTAACCATGTACAAAGAGAATGATTCCAGTGCTTTAGGTTCATTAGTTTCACGGTGTGAATTTCGATACAAGGGAATTTGACTACACTAGATGCAATTGCAGCAACTGAAGTAGAAACCTCTGTACACATACATCTTCGCTAAAAGGACCGTTATTTTGAGAATATGTTTTATTAAATGACAGAGAATAAGAAAATAATGTTCATGGCTGAAGTGCGTGTCAGTGAATGTAATTCTTAGCATACAGAAATGGAACTTCACATTCTAATTAGACCAAATTATTGGTGCTCTACCTTTATGAGCCTTTATAAGCAAGCATTATATATGTGCAGGCGCATGTATACACATGCTGAATGACAAAGATGTCCTTTTGCTGTTCTGCAGTCTGTCTCTCTCTCCTCTGCTTAAAGTCACTATCTTAAGAAGATACTAACCTTCTGCTAGCTACTAAGTTGAGCACATAAAAAATGCCTGATTATTGCCTCCTATGAAAATTTGATAGTGCTGATGATTGAGACTGACTACAAGCAAAGGTGGAACACTTTTTTTGTGGTTGTTCCTAAAAGATGGGGAAAAGAAAACAACAACTGTAAACAGTGAAAAGATTATCAACTCTGAGGAACCAATTGCTTCAAAATACTGGAGGAAGCTTTTTTGGAGAAAATTTCATTTCTTTTGTTTCAAAATGTCATCAAACAGTTGACTGAGCAACCATCACTGGGACAGAAAGGTGCATGTGGTACCATATCTCTGTCTGGCAGAATACTTGTGTATATTTGATATGAGAATTACACAGAGACAAATTGTGTTCAGTTAACATTTAACTTGCAAATTAAGGTCTTTTCTGGGAACTTGGAATTTTAAGGATTACACAGATTAGACAATTTGAAAATGTCTAGCTGTAAACATATGCCATCATGACATTTCATTTTGATGATGGTGTAAATGCTCAAAAATCAAATCAGTGGTTTTCTTTTTTAGAAGATCCCTTCTGATAATAAAACTTCCCCTTTCACCAGACCAATAGATTTTAAATGCCACATTCTTCAAGTTACCTTCGTTTGAGGCATAAAAGACACAGCAGTATTAGATTTAGACTCCATGAATGACCTGGAGTACAAGATAAAAGTAATTTAGATGATAAACAGTGCACTTACTCAACACTCTATATCACTAGTAATCATTTTAAAAGTCACTCTGCTTCTTTACATGATTTTCAAAATAGCAGTATTTGCTTCTTCCCATAATTCAAATTCTTCTGGGAGATGCTGTCTTTGGAGCAGGCAGTGATTAGCAACACTGCTAAAG
Organism: Turnix velox; assembly: GCA_013400935.1. Lineage (NCBI taxonomy): Eukaryota > Metazoa > Chordata > Aves > Charadriiformes > Turnicidae > Turnix > Turnix velox. The sequence goes on along the minus strand of VZTY01012535.1, from coordinate 56,976 downwards.
CAGGCATGAAGTTCTGGAGGAGGTGGTAGCTAAGATGGTGTAAAATGGATCATGCCCACAGTGTTTGTTAAATGTGGGCAAATAGACAATATGACTTTATTTTTTGTTCCAAAGCAGAAAAAGCAGAGTATTAACATCACTCTCTGCAAATATATCTAGCATCCCCTGAATTTTGGTTTGCCTCCTTGCTCTGTGTTTACAGACAGAAATAGGGGAAAGTCATCAAAACGTGATTGCTTTAAATAGAATGTAATTTTCTCTGCTTTAGTTTACACACTGAAAGTAAACTGTTAAGATTTGCTTCAACTTGCTGATTCAGAATTCAGCTTTGTCAGATCATATAGTCTGGTGCTGCCAACTCCTCCTGTACTGCAGATAAACTTCCCTGCTGGAAGCTCCCAATTAGCAGGTCTGGGAGACTTGCTTGTTGAACTGCTGCTTCCCTGTGCTTACAGAAAGTCAGTACGGAGTAGTCAGCCAGCAGAAAAGTGGGGTCACTGCCTTGCACACAGCATGGGAGAGCAAAGGTAGGAGAAGAACTGACCTGTACCTTAGGACAGTGTTTCAGGTTTCTGTGTTCTTCTTTAGTAAAACTCCTGTCTTCTTTTCTGACTTTTTCATTTTTTCACCTAAAGCCTGTCTTCTCTGAAAGCAGTGTTTTTCACTATCCTCCAAAAACTGTTTGCCTTATAAATCATAGCATGAGCCAAGAACTGGGAAGGCCCAGGCAGACGTAACTGATGGTTGTTAGAACTTGCTGAGTTCTAGCTACCTGCACAGCAGGCAGCTTGTACAGCCATCCATGCAGGGCTAAAAATGGCCAAGCTATCGGATAACTGAGTGTTATTGCAGATCATACCCATAAATCACCAGATTCCTTTAGCTGTCTTTTCGCCAGGTGAAGCAAAAGCAATTTCATCAGCTTTTTTTGCACCAGGTTCATATAAGGCTTTAGTAGAAGGCTATAATCTGTACTAGTAGATAGGTGATGGAGCATAGCTACCTCAAGAGGTGGTTGGAACAGATTGGCTTGGTACACACAAAACTGTACATTAATATGCTGAGCATGCAGGCTGAGAATCAACATTTCCTTTTGACAGTCCAGAGCCCTTGATTCCTAATATACTTTTTGAAAGTATATGCTTTATTTCTTCTTTATAACATACAGGTCATTACTATCTCAATTGAACTATGCACTAGATTTTTTGTTTGTTTCCCTCCCATTTCCTTCCAGATCCTGGAAATTATTTTTCAGCTTATTTTCTAGTGAGATTCATAAATATGGCACAGAAATTAGTCAGAAAGAAATAATATGACAGGTATTCATAGGCTTTCAATGGAGAGAAACCTTTGAGAGGAGAGATACAGAGAGAAAGACAATAAGCAGAGGACACCTGTGCTTCACCTGGAAGGCCATACAGGAAAGCTGTTTTGTAGACTAAGCCCATGAGACTTTCCACCAAGACTAAAGGGAAAAATAGTCCCAGTCAAATACAAGTGAGGCAATAACTTTCCGTTGTCCTCAGGCAACTACAGGCCCATTCAGAGATCACTTTAATAACAGCATTACCTGCTCAGCGCACAGAAAGTGATAATGGGAATATGCTCTGCTGTGCTTGTTGCTGGTTACTATAATGGTGATTCCACTTTGAGCAGCTTTTAAAAAGCTTACCAAGCTAACCATATCCTTTCTTCTCAGTTTTTTCACCCTCAGATAACTCTATTTTCCCAAAACCCCAAATTACCTTCTTTCAGTTTTCCTCAGGTCAGGCATTTGGCAGGCTGGAGCTCTTCCATACATACAGATAATGTGAAGTTATTGAGATCCTAAGATGGATTTGGGTCGGCTTTTGGTACCTGAAGAACATGCCCTTTTTCAACTGTGGGAGAAAAGTTCCAAATATGCTTAATTATGATGTTCTTTATGTAATGACCTGTGTTTGCTCTTCTTGCATAAGCATGTAACACAAGGTACTAATTTGTCTGTTTCAGCTATTGTACTTTTCTAATTTTTGGGACTAGATACAATACAATCCTCCTATAGTCAGAATTGTATATTTTATTATAGTCAGTCTATAATGAACAGAGTACAAACAGAAGTGACTTCATCTTAGCTTTTGGCAAGACCACTCTTTCTGTCTGTCCTCTGAGATAATGACAATTTCTTTTGTATTTGGTGATGAAATTTAATCTTTGAGATGTAATGTTAGCCATCTGATCATGATTTATTAGTTGTAGAAACAATGTGATCTTATCATGGGACCCATCTACTTTTTTTCAGGAGCATGGGGAGTCACAATAATTCCAAGTGTGTTGACATTCATCAGTGATCTTGTACCAAAGACAAATTTCATTAACATAATTTTGGGAAACCTGGTAGTTTCTGGTTTGTTGCATACAGAAGGCTTAGATCTGAGCAGAAAGAAGAAAAACAATTGAAAGCTTTGGATTTTCCATAGTTTTCAGGCTTGAGTGGCAGAATATAATGCTATTTACTATGTTTAGTTAGGATATCTTGCCTGATTTGTTCTATGGGCTGAATGAAGACTGAATGTAGGTCTTTTCTTTTGAACGACTGTCAGTATGTGAGATCAGATAAGTTTATAGAGAGAAAACCATGACCCTGGCATGAGTGATCTTGTAAAATACACCTTCTTTGTAGTTCTATGTACCTCTCTTTCCCCTGAGTGCTGTCCTATTCCAGTCCTTGCTGACAGAACAAATTATCAAAACAAAACTCTGGAAGTTCTTATGAAGCATGAAATTCTTTTGATTAAAAATTCTGGATGGATAGAGCAAAATACATGTGGAGTAAAATGTTTTGAGGAAAAAAATAAAATTAACTCCAGTATTAAAATTAGAAAAGCTATAAGCAACACTTACTATGCATCGTTGCCTATAATATAATAGCCACAGTGAACCCATTAGCAATGACATCTATAAATGCAAACATTAACCAGGAAAGATTTGAGAGGAGGGAAAAAGCAGTGCACAATGACAACTACAAATTACATCATTATTCACAATGGTGAAAGTGATAGACAGGGAACAGCCAAAAGCTGAAAAGAGCAACAGTGAAGCATAGTTAATACTTGCTACCTCAGTATCTTTGCAGTTTTTTCAGTCTCAGAGGCAAGAAACCAGAGAGTCATGGATAGATGTATCTAGCCCAGATGGGTGGGGAACTATTTATTACCCATCAAATCTCTACCCAAATTAATTCTAAGCCAAGCTTTTGCTTGGAAGGAAGGGGAGAAAACACTTCAAACAGATCAGCTCAATCAGTGGCATATAAAACGATACTCTTCCAGAATTAATATTTAATTAGTTTCAAGGAAACACAAACAATGCTCTTATAATTTTCACTGACCTATGCACCACTTGCTACAAATAGAAATAAAAAATCTCAGAGTAGTTGTTCTTCCTCATTGATTTCACTCTGAGCCAAAAGCATTTTGTTCTGTCGATTCCATGCTTAATGATCATTTCAGATGATTTCTAACCTGTCAGTTGAACTTAGCTGATACCAACAGCAAAGCTTTGTAATTCAAATGCATACCTGCATTTTGCAGATATAGCAATACATGCATTTTGGAATTTCAAATACTTTTTCTTTGATACTGTATTATGTTGATACTATGTTATTTTAATCAGAACATGATAATTCTACTTTTTCCTCACAGAATTTTCAGCTACTGAAGAGATCTGCATAATACATTCTTATGTTTCCTGATATGCACTGTTCCTACACAAATATTTTCTAAAATACTGTATCTTAAGTGGTATCCATGAAAACTTTACATATCATTTTTCTTTTTTGATGTAATTGATTTAGTTAGACCAGAAATTCAGAATATATGAAAATTTTGAGTGTCTAATAATACTAGAGTATATATAAACATTTAGTTAACAAAGTTCTATGATTCAATTAAAATCTTTGGTATATAGCAGTGACAATTTTATACATTCTGAATTCTCCTATTTATGCCTCAGAAGGAAACAGAAGGAAAAACAGTGGAAAAGGAACCCAAGTTGTACACAACTGTACTAATACAGAAAATATGTCAAATCTGTCAAATGTCAGCCTTTTACACTCTATAATGAAAACATAAAGCCAAATTTAAGAAAAAGAAGTCTAAATGAGCAATTTCTCTGGCAAATCAGCTTCATATCCTATATTTGCTGGGTACTGTTTATCAGTACCCATTCTGCCAGGTGTAAATGGATAAGTAAAGCTTCTGAAAGTTGTTTCAAAGCATTCAAGATCCTAAAAAAACTATAGCATTTAAATAGACAGATGAATTAGAAGGCATTATTTATTTATGTGTCATTGTTTCTCCTATTTAATTCTTCATTGCTGTAAAATAAAAAAAGGAAATTAATTTCTATTTAACGTATAATTTATAGTGCTAGGAGGCAGAGGAAAAAAACACAGGGAAGAGATGAACTATTCTCCAGTATAGACCATCTTCCAATGACTTGAAAGATTTACATTTTTTGACCTATCTTGTGTTCTGCCGAATAAAAAAAAAAAAACAAAGCTATTCATATAGCACAAAGTATGTGTAACCAAGTAGGAACAGGTTTTAGTATTTCTGAAGTTCAATCCCATTGTTAAAGGAAAGACAGGAGCATGGTGCTGCAGCTTTGTACAAGAATGTCTTTAGAAATAAGTAGTGCTTCAGATAGTGCTTGTTTTCTATTGTAAATCAGATTGTTTTGGCAATCAGTAGACAGAAGCACTAAACCTTCTCAAAATAGAGACTATATTCATTTAAATACATGAATCATTGAATCACAGACCCATAGAGTTGGAAGGGATTTTCAAGGGTCATCTAGTCCAAACCCCCTGCAGTGAGCAGGAACATCCTGCAATGAAAGAGCTCGGTGGCAAATTCAGCTTTTCTATTTCAGGTATTCACTATGGAAGTAAGTTGTCCTGAATATCTAAAAAAATTAATTGTTTGGTCTCTTGTGAAGTAAGTTTTACTTTTTAATACCAAACTAAATTTCATGTTACTATGACTTGGAATGGCTTTCACTGGATTTGCTTGCTGCAACGATCTTCAAATCTTTCCATGGAAAGACGTTGCTTGATTTCTGTGTGGAAATATGACCTCTAAAGTAGCTAGTCATAGAATCATAGAATCATAGAATCATAGAATCATAGAATCATAGAATAGTTTGGGTTGGAAGGGACCTTAAAGATCATCGAGTTCCAACCCCCCTGCCATAGGCAGGGACACCTCCCACTAGACCAGGCTGCCCAGTGCCCTGTCCAGCCTAGTCTTGAACACCTCCATTAGTCATACTAATGCATAATTTATACTTATCCACTAGTCTATCAACTACTTTGGGCATGACTTTGGCTTGGGAGAGGTAGTCTTCAAAGGCGTAGAAACTGCCAGAGAAGCTGTCCTGTTAGTGCATTACCTTTTTGTTTTACAATTATTAAAAAGACAAAGCAATTCCTACTGACTTCACATTATCACTTCTGTAAAAGAAGGCACATTAAAGTATTATGCAATTGAGAGATAAGTTTTAGGCATCCTAACTCAAAACTGGCTTAATTTTGTTTACACCTTTTATTCCAGCAGGTAACTTATTTCATTTGATTATATTATGAGCTGCTTGCCAGACTCTGGATGTGTCTGTGTTGATAGAACTCTAATGGGCATCAATCATTAACACCATTTGTCTAGTTCAGTACTCATATCTCCAATCTGTTCTCATTAAAGGCAGGTGCTGATGAGGCATTCCAGCAGCTTTTCTAGATGAAGGATATTTTGCACTGATAAAAAGATATTTTTATTTTGGCTCCCTACCATGGAAACATAAAACCATAGAGTTGTAAAGGACCTGTAAAGACCATCTAGCTCAACCCCCCTGCAGTGAGCAGGGACATTTTGCACCTGATGAAGTTGCTCAGAACCTAATGAAGCCTAGCCTTGAATACCACCTCTATAGGCAACATGATCCAGTGCTTCACCATCTGCAGAGAGAAGAACTTCCTAATGTCCAGAAAGGAGCCTGCTCTGCTCCAGACTTAAACTATTGCTCCTTGTCAAAAAGTCCCTGCCCAGGTTTTCTTGTAGGCCATAGAAGGCCACTATGAGGTCTCCTCAGAGCCTTCCCTTCTCCAGGCTGAATAGCTCTAACTCTCTCAGCACATCCTCATAGGCGAGGTGCTTCATCACCTTTCTTACACTTTTTGCAAACATGCACTTGAAGATAAAATACCTTCTTGATGAAGTGAACCAGAAGTGTTTATTATTTTTTGGCACACAGTTTGACTTACTATAATCAAAGCTGTCCTGCTTCCTGGAATAAAAAATATATATTGCTATGTCCCACTATGTGGACAGTAATATTTTTTTCATGAGAAATAATTAAATGGGAAATGAAATTTAATCCATATTTCTGTAGTATGCTAATTATTAGTTTATGGAGTTTGAGGAAGTACACATGTAAGTAGCTTATTTTAAGGAGGAAAGTAGAGAGTACAAGGAATTATCCAATTATGATACAAGATGACACTCAAAATAATGTTGTGTTACTGACTCTTCTATGATACATGAGCAATGAACACGAACAGCTTTGACTCATTTACCAGTTCTCCATAATTTATAGCTTAAGCTTTATGAAACTTCCACAGCTAGAAAAAAACAGACTGAAACTCTAAGCACAGTATTCTTTTCCAGCAGTTATACTATGTAATAATGCAGAAATCCATATGAGCATGTAGTAATGTCTTTGTCAAAATGAGATGAAGTTCTAAATTTCCTGAATTTTATTTTGTTTTTCACATAACTCTAAATGGCAGAAATTTCATTTGTAAGCTGACGATTGGTTAATGAGTGCATGTATTTTATTTCCCCTTTTTCTTTATAGTAGTGTCACTGAAACATCTTAGAAAAAGAACTGAAATGTACAGAGCTCTGGATGATAAACTCACCCTGCTAGGATGAATCGGAAGGATGATCTATCTTTTCAATTGCAGCATAGAATAAAGATGTGCAAGACTGAGTAAGCACTGAAAGCTTTTTGGACATGGTAGCACACAGCTTAGTACAAGATAATTTTATTCATAGTGAAATATGTATGACTTAGGATGCCAGAGTTCACATCCCAGCTTGATCAATCTGTTTTGCACATGAAAAAAAATCTCACTAACATTCTGATCATAAGGTTTCAAAAAGTCACTGAACATTCTCTGCTCACCAAGTGCTCTAGTTTCATAGTTCATATTTCACAGAAGTAATATTCATATCGCTACTTCAAGTATAATCAGCATTATATGTTTTTCCGCATAGCTTTAGATAATAGTTCTAAATTTTACTTTGACACATTTTCATTCATTTTTATTGGCATATTTCCCATGCTATTTTTATTTTCTGGCTTTGTAATCCTATTTCTGCTAAGAAAAGTCTTACCTCATTTACTCAAAACCAAAAGTCAGGGTTTCTGTTCTTCAAAACATTTACTAGACCAATGTGTAACAAAATCTACATGTATTTTTTTTTCACTGTTAAAATTAATTAGAATAATTCATCTGAAATGCTTTTCATTATGCTCTGTCTAGGGCATACTGAATGCACCAGAACACAAGTATCTCTGAAGTGTCAAAACAATAGTGTTTGTAAAGGTAATGCCATTATTTTCATTCTGGTTTTGATGAGTCATATAATTAGCAGGACACTGTTGTTCAAAATTGTGTTCTGAAAGAAAATTAATTAATCTGCTCAGCATGGACTATAAAAAGGCCACATTAAAATTGACACCAAAATTTGTGTCTCTCACACACAGTCAATTTCAATACACTTTCACAAAAAGTTGTAAGGATAAATAGAAAAGGCAGTTTTTGGAAAATTCGTCCTATCACCAAAATCAGTTCCCATTATTAAATACTAAAATCCATACTATTCAATGGGAAAATACTATGAATAAGCATTGATAGTGATTTTAAAGTATTTTCTTGTACTTTCAAAAATGAGGTAATGTAAAGGAACTTAACATTAAATTCAGAAGGGCCCAAAGTTGTGATATTAAATCCTTCCTTCCTCACTTCCTTCCCCTCTAGACTGATGAATGAAAATTAGCTAGTATTAGCACAAGTTTCTCAATCAAACATTATAATGCAGCTCATATTCACTAAAATACACTAGAGAGTACTTGCATAACCTGTTAGATCTTCTGTAATGGGAACCACAGGCAGAGAAATGGGGTTTCCCCCCTGATAAAGGGATGACAGCTGCTTTGTCTGTAAAAAAATCTGTGGCTGGGGGAAGGTGAATCTCTGTGACATTAGGCAGCTGTAAATAGGATAAAAACCTGCACTTCAATCTAGGGCACTTTCATTCTATAGTACAGTTCGTTAGAATCAGATCTAAGATTCTAAAGCTGTGGTTCACTTAATGCTTCTCTGCTGTCTCTTGTTAAAGTCATCTGGCTGCTGCTTGATATGCTGATGAAATTAAATATCCAGAATAGGATATGCCACTTATGTAACTAAAGTAAGGAAAAAATTGCCTTAAAATAGGCATCTTCAAGAAGCTAAAATGTGACAAACACAGTACCTGCAGTAAAGAGAAAGCAATGTCATTTTTCCCCTGTTCATATAGGTCTTCACTTTATCTCTTCCTCTCACAATTTTATTAATTTTCTTTCTTTGTGCTAAGGTATTTTGTGCCACTGAGACAAAATTTGGCATCTTTCTCCAAACAACTGCTCAAATTCAATGCTATTCTAACCTTCCAAGCATTTAAAAAATATTAGATGGTTTGTGATATCCTGATCTTGGCATAAAGCCCAGAGTTATGCAAGCAGGTCATCTCTTCACATACTCATCCATTTGGAAAGCTGTTTAAGTTATTTGTGGAACAGCACATTTTCTGCAGAAGAGATACACACCTTATTTAATTGAGCAAAGCTATAAGCACATTCAGGCAAGCAACTTTCCCTGCAGATGCCTGTACTGTGTACAATATTGTACTCAGTGGACATGCAAATTTTTTCACAGCTGCTCAAACATTGCCTTGAAGCATCAAAATGATCTGGGCAATTAAGTTACAAGGAAGAATCACTAACATTCATTAAATAGCTGTACCCTTTAATATTTTGAATTCTCATGGTAGGTTAAACATGACAGCAATGCAGGGCTGAAAATCCGAGTTTTTAAATAAATCAAAAATTATTCTGTTTTAAAAATGGGCATACAAAATGAATGCCTTCTAAAAGAAAAAGCAGCAAAACTGGCAACCTGAGGAATGCTTGGTTTCTTGCTTTCATGTTACTTTATGCCTTATTTGTATAAGTCACATTTTTAAACACAAGCTCAATAGAAAAATCCTTTAGTGCAATGAGAATCTCTGACCTTCAATTCAGATGAGTTACATTCAGCCAATGGTATTATTCTAAGTGATGTGACTAATCCTGATAGTGATCACTTTAATGCAACACTCTGAATTTTGTTAATGTAAGCATTCTAGGTGTTTCTCAGGCAACAAGTCCTGGAAGCTTACCACCCCATAGCTGTTGAAGTCTGTTTATCACCTGACAATGCACAGGCTAATACCTCCATAAAAAGCTGTGCTGCAAACAATACCAAAAGCCAGCTCACAACCCAAACTTAAGATACACTCTTCTATGTCCTTTATTTCTAGTGACCAAAGCAAGCATTTAGCAGAACTCTGTTCCATCACTGTTCACAAAGAACAGAGCTATTGCTTACACAATTAAATAAATACCTTAAAATATCAAAGTAATTTCCAAATCTACTGGATAAACCCCTGTATTTCTCAAAGAAACATTAGTATCTCTTTCCAGTAAATAAAGCTTACTCTTACTTGACATCAAATCTCTAAATATTTACTCCTATATTTCTTTAACTTTTTGTTAAGATTACCTATGATCAGTTTGCTGAGGTATTCATAGCTTTAAAACTTTCCCACCCTCTGCTAGTTTCCACAATTAAGGAGTCAGGTACTGAGAAGACATGGAAACAGCTGCCACCAGCTGTCATCTTTCCTGAAGTAAAACTCTATTGGTAGAGTGGTCTCAGCATTAAAAAGGCTTCTGCTCCCATCACTTAAGATATCTTTTGTTTTTGCACACAAATAAAAAAAGAAGAAAAAAGAAGGGAGAAGGAACTTCTACTGATGGCAATCTTCCACTTGTAATTTCAAAAGAGACACCTTATGCTTGTCTTCATTGCCAAGGTAGTAAACAGTGCTGTCTTCACAAGAACGAGCTGGAGCTTACTGAACAGGAGAACTAGAACTCAACAGAAACCTGGGAATCCAGTAAGATTGCAGGACACTGACATACAATCTGTAACTTCCTCTTAAGTTCTCTACTGAAAATTAGAACAGGGAACTGACCAGAGCCATTGCACATTAGATTACTGTTACTACAATTGCTACACTAATGAACTTGTTCAACAGCTATGCATTAATTTATATATATTAGAAACACTGTATTATACTTTAGTCTGTATTAAAATTCTAGTTGTTTATACGCTTGCCTCATTTTCCTCCCTAGAAACTGGTGGTCAGCAATTAGTGTCCTGTTTATAATATCCATTATTGTAACTGTATTTTCTCTCCATGGAGTGGTACCAGACCTTAGTAATAGTGAATAGCTTAACTCCAAGGGTTTATGTTCTCTGGTAAACATGCTGTGTGGGAGATATTTTGGACCTTTTAGAATTTTAGCATTTTGCCTTTTATTTCTTGATGTAACAATTTCACATTGCTACTGAATTCCTCTTATAGTTCATGCAGTGTAGCCTACAATGTGGCACAGACATACATCTATTGATTTTGTTTTGCACAGTAACTACCCCATCATAACAGTTTAGCTGAAACTAATGGAACTAATTAAGCAACAGGGACCTCCAAATCAAAGAATCATAGATTTGCAGTTGTAAAAGATCTATCAGTCCATCAGTTTTATATTCCTGTCAGAGCACATCATTTCCCATGTAATATATCTTTTGTTCGCTATGCCTCAAATTGTGCTGAAAGATTAGGGATTTCACATCTTGCCCCAGGAGACTGCTACACAGTATAATAAATCTCATTGTCACAGATCTTTTCCTGCATGAAGCCATACTATACTACTTTAAATGCATGCCATTTTTCTATTTACAACCTCTTACTCATTGAGAAGAAAGCTTTCCTCTTCACTCACCACAAGGCTTCAAATATTAGCAGACAGCTTTGTCTTGCCACATGTCTCGCACTGAGTCAAGCAGTACTTCTGTACTCCACAGTTTCCATTGGGAGACTGCACGGCTACCTCTTTCACTTGTACTTTCAACCTCTTAGGAAGCATTGCACCTCTATTTGGTAGGTTTTAGCATGTGTCAACTAGTATCTCTCTATTAAAAACCTAAAAATTAAAGCACCCTAACCCCATGCTTTTCCTAAAATTTTTTCAAAAATTAAAGCTAGGAAGAGAGGTGAGCATGTAGGAAGTAGAAACATTTTAAAAGAAAACACTAGCAAAAGAGGCAGCTGTGAAATGAAAAGCCATAGCTTGGGTCATTCAGAGACCTGCAGTGAGAAAGGAAGAGTTGTCCTAAAGTCATAAAACTTCTTTAGTCATGAAGTGAAACAATGCAGTGCTCATCTGCAGCTCTGATGACTTATGCCTAGCAGATTATAAATTTTCTTAGTTTTGAAGTTGTAGCAGAACTCAAACAGAGGTGATTTAGCCTGATTTCCAATTAGGCATTAAAGTAGTGTGTATTTCTGAGGAGTGCAGCTAGGATGAGTGGTTTGAAATAAGGTATGTGACAACACCTAACTAGAAAAGGAAAATTTACCACATTTTAGGCTTTAGTAATAGCCAAAGGAAGGACATTCCGGATTTAAGTCACTCCTTTGACTTGAATTTATTACCTTTATAAACAGCAGTATATTTCTCAGAAGGGAAGACTGATCTTTTGAAGAAAAAAACGTTAAGAGGCATTTACAATATTCCTGCTTCTATGGCTTATTTCTGATGTCAAGATTTTTCTGATTTTCTTTATGTAACTCTGACATTAATTTTTGAGAATGTCATCTTGAATGACCAAATTTGTCAGCAAACACTGACTCCTTCCTTGTAAGATATAGCAAAAAAAGTTTTAGAATTTCTAGCAACTGCTTATGAAAACCAAATTGATCTGGTTATCAGGGTTGAAAGGGGCCATTTGCTGAGTGGGGTTTTATTACACTGTTTGGTGCATTCAAGTATAACTCATAACTTCAGTACTAGCAAAGTTGAAGCAGTGTCATGATTTAAAGGAGATTCCAAACCACATCCTTTGATTCTCAAACAACATAATACCTTCTTCTGTGTATTTTACCAGTTGATTTACTTTGCTCTATCTCTCAGAAATATGAGTTTGTCTGTGCATATTGCCCAATCTCCCTTTAGCTTGGAAAATTAATTGTTCCATTTAGATTGCTTTAAAACAAAATTTAGGTAATCTTAAAACTCATACTTTCTCCAAAAAAAAAAAAAAGTCCTCCATTTTTAATATATTTGAAATCAGTAAGAGGCTGATAAAAACATATGCAATATTCATGATAGGAACACTAATGAGATTGTTCTTTTCCATGGTTCATACTAAATCTTTTTATAGCTTTGGACTATGTTTTGCATTTTTTTACTATTTCACACTTTTTTTTTTTTTTCAATATATAATTCTCTACCCACTGCTTTTTTGCTACAGGGCTAGTGCAACCTGATGGATGAGGGAGAAGCAGGAATTTATGCTAAACACTTTCAGTACTGCTACTTAACTTTGTTACAAGTCCTTTAACAATCACCAGCTGCTCTGTCATTATCATGACCTTCTAAGCTTAGCTGGCTAAATCTTCTACCTGCTTTAAAACTTCTTGGTGAAAGTAGGTTCTTCCTTGCAAAGTCCTTCCTTGCAAAGGCTGAGCAGCACTAGCCAAGGGACTGTTGCCCAACATCCTGCTCTCTCAAGGCATGGCTGGTCCTGCTTTGATTTTACCTCACACACACATATATGAAAAATAATTTGGAAAAGGCAAACAATTCAGGATAAGAATCATTTGACCCAATATTTAGAAATTAAAAGCAAGGCAAAACATTAGGGTTTTGGGATATTGTAAGTTATACATTGAGGTCACACAAGGAATGAGGTGCCAAAGTCTCATGGATGGATCCATCTGTGCCTCCTGAAATTTAATATATCTAACTCATGTATTTGTGAGGATCTCTGATGACATTATGGAATAAATTTTTTTCCACATCAATCAACTGAGATAAGTTTAGAGCCACAGTGCTGTGGAAACAAATATGGAGGTTCACAAGTTAAAATAGGAAAAAAACCAAATCACTACATTAATAAAATTAATTAATTTGCAGTATGCAGGGATCATAGGAGGAGGGATATGAGCCATCATCTATGAATATTTAAGGTAGGAGGTACTGAATTATTCAATTTATTTTGAGCTTACTTGCAGTCCTATATTGTGCAGCTCTCAGGGACAATGAAGTTGAAATGCCAAAAAGTCTGTCAATAGACAAAAGCTGCAGAATTTATGCAAGTGAGTCTTCTCACATCTGTGACTTCTTTTGAGTTGCAAAAGGAGTCAAAACATTAGACTTGCAGCAAAGTTCAGGAAGGCCCTAGCCTGTTCCTGCAAAGAGAAAAATTCATGTGATCAATAGTGACAAAGAGAGTTTTTTATTTTTTCATAAACTTTGTTTCTCCAACTGTCATTTTAATTTTTAATATTTTTCTCCTCTAAGTTCTTCCAGAAATTTGTCTTCTTTCCTTTCTCACTGCATTGAATCAAGTAGGCAAAGTATGGAGCCTGCAATTTAGACAGAATGTTTTTATCAGGAGGCTTCTCTAGTAAGAAAAAAACCCAAACTTATGAAGTGAAATTGCTTAGTTGAGCATAGATTAGGGCCTTCTGGTACTTCATCTGTATATAGATGAATTATTAACCTTGGGGGAAAGGTACAAGTGTGTTCATACTAACTACTGTTCAGAGTATTTGAGTTTTTTCCTAGTGAGCATTGCTCACTGGGGAGCCATTCCAATGGTAATAATGAAGAGCTCACTAATTCCTATGACTTCTTGCTTTATTGTCATAGCCTCTCCAGTGTACATACAGTGCATACCATTCTGAGTAACCAGAGCAATCATGACAGAGGCTATGCTACTGTTGCAATGCAAAATGCTTCTATTTCATTGTACAATGCTAATCCTATATTATTATTACTGTTGTGCTAATGCATCTGAATTTAGAGTAAAAGCGTCAGCAATGCTCAGGTGGTGTTTGTGTATCCTGATTTCCTTGTAGACAAAATTTAAACAAAGTTGTAGGCTTCTATTTGTTTGATTAGATTTTTTTTTTAAGTAAACTAATTTATTTTCACAGGGAAGATGGCTTTCCAAACTCTTCAAAAGTGGATGTCTCTGGGCGCAAAATAAAGGAGTTTCTGGAGAATATGCAAAATTAAAGGTATAATTTTGATATTAAATCTGCAAGATGGGATCTAGTTCTGAAGAAAGCTTTGTTAAGGAAATTTTTACTTCAGATAAATGTATCAGCATGATTTTAAAAATAATTAATTCCTTGCTGCCTTCTAAAAGTTAATTAATATAATTCAGGTTGTATCTGTTGACCGTTAAAGATATATGAACCAACAAAGTACCAGAAACCCTAGTTTCTAACACGAGTAGGTAGCTTCAACAGTTAAAGTAGCTTTTTACAGCCTCAGCTTCTTTGCAAACAGAATTACTTTAAAAGTAGATTTTTTTTACCATGTCAGTTCATTAGAGTATTCCAGTTCAGAAAACAATTTACAGTGGAGAACTGTGTGAGGAACTGAAAAATCAGGAAGATTGTTTTCCTCCTATGGTATGACTGCAAGGAGGAGTGAGAAGTAGTAGTCCCATGATCCAGGATAATTTGGAGCCCAGAAAGATAGCTCACCAATTAAAAATAGCAGTTCTCTTTCAGAAGAAGTGCTTACTTTTCTTTTTTTTTTTTTTCCTTCAGAAATATGATAACTCCAAAAAGGTCAGGCTCTTCTTAAACTGTCAGCTTGAATTGCAAATTTAAAATTATATTTTTAAGCTTTCCTGATTACAGACAAAGTTTCAGATAAATTTTGATACAAATCACAAGAGGAAAGGAATAATCTTCCAAATCAATTTAAGATAGCATTTACTGAGATAACTACATTGAAAAAATACACACTTTAGCAAGTCTAGCTATAGGACAGCCATCTTCTACAAAAAAAATGCTTTTTTCTCTTTTTTTTTTTTATGATCCTCTTTTATTCCAATTCACTTTAGGTTAAGATTTGCATCCAAAGCATTCCATCTTTGACAGCAGTATAAGCAAAACGAAATTGTAGCTTGCCAGTCATTTATAAAAAAAGAAAACATATACTAGGCTTACATACACTAGACAGTATTTTCAAGGGAGTAAAATAAAAGGTAGCACAGATCCTACAAGGTGACTCTGCCTCTGAATAGGTGGCAAGCTGCTATTTCCCCTGTGTCACTCCTGGACTGCCTGCTGAAGGACAGTATGCCTTGTGATAAAGAGGGGCTTTCTGACAAGAGCCTTATGCACCATTCAGCTGAAAAAAGTGCTGGGAAGAAGATTATCAAAGCATAATACTGTTATGAAGTGTGGCATTTTAGGCACAGCTCTGAAAACCCTTCCCTCATACCCTTTGAAGAGGAAAATGTATCTGAAGGGAAAAAGAGGTAATGTCACAGTATCTTGCCTGGCAGGTAATGGTGCACAGATGAAGAATCTTATGCAAAGTTTATTCAGAAGGATAAAGACAGAGATTTTACTGGATCCTAAACACAGAGCTGTCAATTCCTCCATTACCCAGAATGTCAGGATCTGTTCATACCAGCACAAGGGAAAACTTCAGCCAGTGATTGAAACTGAAAATCCTTGAACAATTTAAGCTACTGACTGGGGCTTGATGTTATTCTCTCTTGACCCAGGTGTTCCCCAAGAACAGAAATATATCTGTGCGGAGATGGTCATCTGTTAGCTGAAGTGTCACATGACTTGACAGCACTGGATCATGTACTGCTTGTTTTTCTACCCTGCATCATGGAATGCGTCACTGCAAATGTCCCGTTTGTACCACACAGAGCATACAGACTCTCCTGTTCAACATCAGCAACATTATTTGCCCCTTCAGCTAGCAAGTGTTAGTGAGTGCTTTTTTGAAACAAAATTGGACTATAATGTTTTACAGAGGTCTAAACTTACTAGTAAATCAGGAGAGCAAAAATTAGTTAGCAGATTTCCTGTAAAATATAGAAAACTGCATTTTTTTCTTTTCCTCTTTTGGGATTGTACCATATATAAACCAAAAGCATTAACCAAAAACAATTTCAACTCTAGCTACTTGGAAAAAACCCAAAACCCCATTATCTTAAATCTTAGTACAATGAGGCCAAATTCATGATATCTCCTCTTCCATGGGAGGAAGAACTTATATTTTGACACATGATGCTTCAAATACATCAGAAGATTTTTGTTTTTCAAAATATGTGAAAAAGGCTAAACTTCTTTTCAGCTATTTCTTGATGAGATCAAGCATCATTTATAACCCTGTGAATGTAAGAATTGCATCTAGTATCCAATACTAGCTCAAATGTTGCTTGTCTGTTTTCACACTGGCGTGAATCTGTAAAGCTACAGAAACAAAAGCTGCAGTCATGTTTAAACAAGCTCTTGTTTAACTGATTGTGCCCATTGAATTATCTTTTTCTTCAAGAAAATTCATAGGCTCTGGACAGTATTATCATAAAATATTTTCTTCTGGGACGTGTATATCCAAAACCAGTTTCACCACACACTTCCACTATATACCCACTGACTATCAATTTGCTTACAATCTGCTCCTGCCATCTGAATCTTGTTAAGTTCAAACTTTTTTGGTCAGTGAAAGATGGTTTTACTTTCCTGAGTTCAACAAAGGACAAATAATCTATCAGGAAGCTATTCTTAAAAAACACAAGAATCACAAGGATGTTTAAACAGAACACTTGACATAGCTGGTGGCTTTTCTATTTGTGTTGCCTTCAGTTCCCTAAACAAAATGCAAGCTAGACCAAATTCTTAATTTCAATTAATATGCTTCACTTCCTGTTCGGTATTATTCTACCAAACAATAATTGTCCTTATGTATTATCCTGGTTTACTAAAGAGATCTAGAATAAAATCTGTCTCCTAAGTTATACATCACACATGAAAATGTGGCAGACCACACCACTGTGTGCAGCCTCATCAAGTACCTGACAGGTGAATCGGGTATCAAAGAGTAAAATAAAGACTGTCTACTTTTCAGATGAAAAATCTCAGAGCAGACATGTTGGGCTTTATTCTCCACGTGTACAAAACTGATTCTGACAGTTACTACTCATTTATACAGTTCAAAGGCAGTCCTACAATGCTCATCCAGAGCAACAGGGCATGACAACAGAGTGATTTTTCACCCCCCTAGGATGTAGCATGTTATTAAATATAATTTAAAAGAACCACCTACACTATAGATAAAAAACATGGGTTTCCTCCTGGAAACATGGTGGATTTGAAGATTATATTATTTGAAGATCTGATTATAGAATCAGAATTGGAAGGGACCTTCAAAGATCATCTAGTCCAGTCCCCCTGCAGTAATCTGGACTTTCTGCACTAGATCAGGTTGCTCAGAGCCTCATCAAGCCTACAGCTGTCCTTGAACTTCATCAAATTTGCATGGGCCTAACTCTCCAGCCTGTCCAGGTCCTTCTGGACTTTTGGCTTGTTGGCTGCACCACTCATTTTGATGTCATTGAACTTGCTGTGGGTGAACTCAACTCCACTGTCTATATCATCTATGAAAATATTAAGACTGATGATGTACATTTCTTACGATACTTCTTGTCAATCTCTTTGATGAAACTGTTGTCTCCAAATTTTTAGAAGGGTTGACCATGGAAAAAACCTAATTCAATAACAACTTTTTCATAAATTAGATCTCTGAATTGAACTGGGGCTAAATGGCAATCTGATTTTCAGCTAACTGCTTCTCTTGTAGTTTGCACTTCTGTGTGCATGGCTGCAAATCTGCTTGCTCACACTGCTGTTTCCTAGCTGGAATGACTATTAAATTTTGTAATTAGTGGAATGTAATTATTTTCCATAATGGGCTGTAAATTCACATTATGCCATAAATCATTCTTATGTACACTTTCGGATTCATTACTCTTCTTAATAGCTGACTAGCATATTTAGTAAGGACAAAAATGTTTAACTAGAGTACACTCTAGTTTATCAGAAAAGAACTGTTCCCAAATGTTATCTATCTCTTTGGTGAGGGGAAGTGGTTAGCAGCAAGAAAAGTGTGGTTCTACCACTGTGGTTTGAAGTAAAACCTTAGAACCTGATTCAGCAACATATTAAAGAAAATGATTAGCATATCAGAACCATTGGGATCATTTCTTATCCTCATTAAGGCTCTTAAACACTTTCTTAAATCATCTTCTGAAACAAGGGCCAAAAGAGAATGCTGTTATGACAACAGAAGATTTTACCAGAATGATAGAGCACCAAAACCACAATCTGCTAAATGCAAGCCGGAACGACTGTAAGCTCAGGTGGACCTTCTCAGGCTGCAATCTACATCCCCCTTCCAATTGCTTTTGCAGTGCACTCTCATGGCATCTCTCCTTTTGCCTGATCATATTTGCTAGAGGCAGGCTTGCCTGGCTGCTGTACAGTCATGAATCAATAGAGATGCCCAGGCTGGTGTTCAAGCAAATCTGCTTAAGGCTCCTGTGCTATATAGAGAGCTCACCTCCCTGGAACTCCACAGACAAATCTTGCTTGTGCCTAGTCTACAATTTTGTATACTTGAGAAGGGTAAAAAGCTCCAGGAAAGACTGGTGGTGGTATTCTGAGTAGTGACAGGGAATACTGTTTTTCATACTATTACGCTGAGCTGCAGACTCAACCTAATCATAGAATAGTTTATGTTAGAACCAACATTAAAGATAAACTAGTTCCAACTCCCCTGCCAATGGCAGGGACATCTTCCACTAGATCCAGTTGCTCAAAGCTTCTTCAACCTGGCACTGAATACCCCAGGGATGGGGCCTTCTCAACTTCTCTAGGCAACCAGTTTCAACGTCCGACTGCCTTTAAACTAAAGAATTTCCTCCTCATATCTAATCTAAATCTATCCTCTTTTAGTTTAAAACCAAGGCCCTGCATGCTATTTGCCATGCTACCTGAATAAGAACTCCTCCCCATCTTTCCTTTAGGACCCCTTTAGTTGCTAGAAGGGTCTATGCTCTCCCTGGAGCCTTTTCCTCTCCAAGCTGAGCAACTCCAATTCTCATGCTGCCTTCATCCCTTCCCTGCAGTGAGTTGGCCACAGCATGCACCTTGGTGTCATCAGCAGACTTGCTGAGTGTGCTCTCAGTCTCCCAGTCCATGCTGCCAACAAAGCTCATAAGCAGCACCAGAACCATTGAAATTAGTTCCAAGACCCAGCCCTGAGAAGCTCCACTCATCACTTGTCTCCACTCACTTACAGAGTTAAAAACCACATTAGTCTTTAAATTAGGTTTTCTTTGGAGATATCCTGTTTGGCACCTCTTAGGAAACAAAATCTCAGTCTATCAAGAAAATGGTGCAGGAAAGAGAAATTTTTTCAATAGAAAGAAAACAAAAAACAAACAGAAAGATCCAATATAAAGTTTGCATTTTGTTTTGTCATTTTGGATTCTTTCATATACTGACTTAATATGCTTGCAGCATGCATAAGCACCCATCTGCACCATCCTAATATGTGTTCACAAAAGGATAAGACAGACCTGAGATATTTGACCCAGCAGAATAAATTCATGTACAGTACAGAAACTACAGAGACAAAAAATTCTGCAATCTCCTGCAGAGTCATCTCTGCAGACAATTCTTTAGTCTTCTGTGTGCAGACTGGCTGCCAGGTCCAGGGAAAGTCCAGCCAACATTCGTAAAAGGTGCAGAATCTCTTCTCCCTGTTTCTGGTAGGCTGGTTACATACTCCTTGCCATTAAATCCTTCTTTGCTGTGTTACTCATCCGGAAGTAAGGGCACTGACAGAAATCCTTCCCATAATATTTACAGGACGTGCATTAGGTACACGTACCTAACTACAAAAGGATAAATTTAGAACAGGAAAAAATTTCCATCTGCACCTAGGCAGTTTGGAGTTAGTATTGACCAGATGTCTAAAACTTCAGGCTGTGAAAATATCCTAATGTGCTTCAAACCCAATGGAGTGCTAATGATTGCTTTAATTGGAAAGGAAAAATAATTCAACAGATAGTAGCAATGAACTAAATGCCAATAAAGAAAATCTGAGAATAAGCCTCACAGATTTACTGGAGAAGCAACTGCAATACAGACCTTAAGGGCACTAGTTTGTGGCCAACAAAGAATGGGTATCTACCTGTCTAATCTCTTGCATGTGATTAACAAAGGTGAAGGGAATGTGAGATGAATGTCTCCTCATTTCTGGAGACATTCAAGGACAGGCTGGATGAAGCTCTGAGCAACCCGATCTTGTGCAGGATGTCCCTGCTCACTGCTGGGGGATTGGACTAGATGACCTTTGAAGATTCCTTCCAACTCAACACATTCTATGATTCTATGAAGCATATCCAGGGACCTGTCACAGTGAAAGACAGACAGATGATATAAGAGCCTTTGTTTATGCCATGACTAAACTTCAAATTCTACTTCTGTCTGTGAATTTATCCCATCCCCACTGGGCACTGTCAGATCCCATCAGCTTTATTCCTTTGCCTTGAAGAAAATTCTGTCCAAACACACAAGCCTTTTTGCTTCCCCAAGGCTTTGCTGGTGCAACTGAAAAACCTAATACAGTTATTTCAGCTAAACACGCGGTAAATATGTCTTTGTTATATCTAGACAAAACCTAACCCATTTAAGCAGTTGTTGTTCATAATGCTTCTCTAATGTGCAGGAACCAAAGCCATACACTTTGCTAAGCTTCAGAGAAAGCTGTCACAATGTACTGAACTCTTAGTAATAGTCGTTGAAAGACCATTTGTTTGGGGCGTTTTTTGTTGGGGTTTTTTGGTGTTTTGTTGGGGTTTTGTTTATTTGTTTAAAAAAAAAGAATGTTCTTTAGCAGTGGTTGTACAACAGCACATGATTACTGATAAAAGAACCACAGATTTTTACACTTTTCAAGTGCAAAGGTTTGCTTTAACCTGATTATGAGATATATACATTAACAGATCTATACAGCATTGTCCCAGCAGGAGTACTCAAGAATGAACTTAGCATGATTTTAAAGACAAATTTTCCAACTCTGCTTTGGGTCCATTTGTGCACTCTGCTGCTTCTTCCAGCCATGGTTTAACTATATTAAAAGGCTCCCATCCTGCCCTGTTATGTCATAACAAGAATTCACTAAGATGCCTGTGACCTTCACAGTATGGTTTTTGACTAGTTGCAGGAAAAACCGCCTATTGACTGCATGCAGTGAGGAAGGAATCTGCAACAAAGATAGAAAGCTGTAAATAAAAATCTTCTTCTTTTTCTTTATCAAGAAAATCTGAAATATAGTAAACATTAAAACTGATTTTCAGAATTTTTGTGTATTATTTCCAAAAAACATGAAAAGTGGTTTATCTATTACTTCCCCTTTCCAATTTGTAACTTTAAAATACAATTAAAACATATAGTACTTCCAAGATTTATATATTCAAGAAAAGGGTCAATAAGAAGTTGCTGTGATTAAAAGCCTTTTGATTAATTCCATATATTCTTACCACACAAGTCTTTCTTGAGGCTTTGAATTTCTTTAAAATGTTTCAGCAGAAAAATAAAATCATAAAATATCAGTAATTATATCTAATTTTTATCAGAATTAAACAATATTTTCTGATTTTAATTTTGTTTTATTTTGTTCTATTTTTTTTTATTTGCTTTTGTTTTCCAGATTGCTGTATAGCTTTAGAAACTTCAAAAAGAAGAATGCCACCAAAAATTCTTTATCAGATATAAAGCTTGTAAAACATTGAAAGCTGGGATAGGGAAGGATCTCTAACAACCAACTTCTTTCCTATATCCTGTCATGGTCTGCTATTAGCTACTGAAGGGGATTTTTGCCGTAACTGTGGCAAGGTGTTCACAGTCCATCTGGAAAGGTTTGTTTCTAAGTTTATGGAACTGCTCATGAACATTCTTGTAAGAAAGCCTTTCAATTACAATACTACCTTTCAGATATGTCAATCTTTTTTGTCCTGCAAAATCTTTAAAAGATAGAAAAGCAGGGTTGTGTGGGGGTTTTTTTCTGCCAAATTGTAATATAACTTCCTAAATCAACAACTGAGCAAAGATCTTCCTTACTTTTTTTAAAGTATTTCAATGTACTTTAAAAAAATAATTTAATTAATGCTAAAACTTATATTGCTCAATTGAAAGAACTGAAGCTTGTATGAACCTACAGAGCACTGGGTTGGTATAACTTGCAGTCCATTTCTCATGAATGACTACGACTACACTTACTATATCATTATCATCTGAAGTTACAAGCCTCGTAATTAGCCTATACAAATAAGTAATCAAAAAATAAATCATGCTATAAAATTGATTACAATTGCTGAAGATATTTAGTCAACAGAACATACTCTTGACAGAAACTGTATTTAAAAAGGAAGTCTGACTCTACAGCCAATCACAAAGACATAAACAGTATTTTAAAAACAGCCTAGAGATTCGAGTTTCTTTTTAATAGAGCTGATCATCTAGATCCTTTTGATTACATTTACATTTCAGTATAGTAAGTGGTGCTATGCAAAACAAGTGACTTTTATATTAATTTTTTTAGTAATTAATTTTCCCAAGTATTTAGGACCAAATTTTTAACTCTTTTCAAACAGCCAGAGTACATTTTGTCATTAAAAACATTACAAGAAAAAAATTCAGTTACAGATTTTAGGGTGAATTTGTTCTAATTAGCCTTCTGAGGAATGTTTGAGATTTTTCTATTCAAGGAAAATTGGGAAATGGTGTCCTCAGCAAGCACAGTGCTAACTAGAAGTGATTTGATATATCATCACATTTAGGAATTACTTACAAGTTTTAATTCAGTAAGTCCACAATTGCAAATAATTTTATTTGCACACCAACATTGTTGTGTGGTCTCAAAGTTCAAGGAGACGTTCCATCAGGAAACCTCCTGGCCTGCCTCAGAAGGTCGCTTCCTTCTCACATTCTGGTGGTGTTTAGAAAATATGACTTGTATACACAGCATTAGTAATAGCCACAGTGCATTTTGATTCCTTGCTACTGGAGATCAAGAATTAGCTTTGCTTTTCATATTTCTTTATTTATGTGCATACAAGCAAATAAGGAATGTCTGGTTTGTTTTCTGCATGGTTTTTCCAGTCCATCTTCCCCAGTGACACTGATTAATGGAAAAGATTTTTTTAT
Source organism: Turnix velox (assembly GCA_013400935.1). Classification (NCBI taxonomy): domain Eukaryota; kingdom Metazoa; phylum Chordata; class Aves; order Charadriiformes; family Turnicidae; genus Turnix; species Turnix velox. Next base: position 33,466 of record VZTY01012535.1, on the reverse strand, counting down.
TAATTAAATATTCAAAACAATGCAGTTTGCTGGCAGCCACTTGTTTGGAATAATCTTCCATGCATCACAACCTTCTATCTTTGTGTTTAATTGCTTTTTTTTTTTCATGTTCTCTTCCTCTGGAGCACTCTTTGAGAAATCTCCTGACCTTTCATGCTGCTTTTGCATTTCATGTAATTTCAGCTAAGAAATGTCTAATTACTAAAATAATCACTTCTGCTTTTAATCTGTTTATGCTTTTCTGGCTGCCTCTTGTTATCCCACTGTAATTCCTGCTGATTGCAATGATGCCTGTGTGAAGGGAAGAACTGATGTCTGTTAGCTCTTAGGAGGACTCCTTCATAATTATAGGTCACCCCTTAGTCTAACAGGAACTTCAATCAAACACCCGCTAAGATAAATTCATCTTATGCAAGAAGTGTCAGATTTGGGGTCATAAAGGTATACATGCAATCAAGTACAAGAGAACTTTACTAACTTCAAGTGAATGGCCTCACTTGAGCTGTCAATGGAGACAGCACTTCGCTACCAAGAGCTGCTTTTCAAAGGGAGGGGAAAAATCTGTAGGGATGCATGGACAGGGTATTTACACTGTGCAGGTTGAAGGAGCTAAATAAGCTGAGTAGTTTGGTGCATTTCTCTAGGTTCTCTTTCACAGGTGGAAAGACCTATTCAGAGAACAACTGAGTCCATATAAGTTAGGCACAACCCTCATGAGGTGAGACTAGGGAAAGCAGTTACAGATCCATCAACTTAACTTTTTAGGTATGTGACACAAATACTAATACAATTCTGCTTTATGAGCCCTGCTTTACTGCTTCTGAGAGCAGGTGCTTTCATGGAACCTGATCCAAACCCATTGCAGAGAATCTTTCTACTGCCTCTCATATGCATGGGACTTGAAGGAGATTGACTCAGACAAATCCTACATGCTGTTGAACTCCTCTCTGATGAATGGACTTAACTTAAATTTACAACTTTGTCACTGTCAGCGGAAAGTGGTTCCCTGACTTTAATGGACCTGTGACGAAGTTGCACCAAGAGTCAAGTCCATCAGATCAGATGTGTGTGGAGATTAATTATATATGAAGGAATTGCCATATCTAGAATAAAAGAGAAGTGAATTGCACTCCCCTTAATTGCCTGTGAGTACACATTTGAGAAATTGTTACTGAACTTGAACAGTCAAAATAAATCACAACAGGCTTTCAATTGGAGCAATATTTTTTCATCTGTATGAATGATCACATACTGATGCTTTGGCTTACAAAGGTAATTATAAGCAGCTGAAGATATCAGCTAAAATATCAGGAAAATCTATCAGATCTGTGAAGGTGCTTATGCATCAGTGATAGATGCACTGTGAGGCATCTGCCAGGTAGACATGAAAGAGATGACTAGGGATCATAGGAGCCTATACTTGTTTCTTGTGTCTCCAAAGCTTTTCTAAAACCCGCCTGTAGAAATAAATGAAGTCCATCAGGTAGAATATGGTGAGGTAAGAAATGCAGTAGAATCACAAGTGTCAACACTACACTGAGATGAGATATACAGCTGCTGCAGCAGTGGTCTGTGTTGATTTTAACTGATTAGAAGGTACAGTACAGCAAGTGACTGAAGTAAAAGAAAATTCATTTTCATGTGTAGTCATGTCCTTAAATTTAGTCCTTTTTATACTTTATGCTAGTACATAAAGCACTGTACTAAATATGTTCCATTCGCTGCGAACTGCATTAAATCTGAAGGGTTCCATTTGTATGAGACAAGATGGTTCTTTATTGTTCACTTAACTTACAATCATAGTTAATGTAAAACTGCTTTGATTTGTGCAAGATACTTTCTATCTTTGTTGTGGGACTGGAGGTAAACTATATAAAGAGAATATATTTTGGTGACATTTCCTTCTTGTTTTGTCTGGCTCACATTATTTTCTTTTTACTTCCACAGAGGAAATACCATAACCTTCTAAATCCATCTAACATACCAAGGTATTGGATAGAACATATTGCTGGTTTTAGCCAAACAATGTTACTGAGAAGAGTACAGATCAAGATTTAGTATTTTCTAAATGTGGTTAGTTCAGACTCACTGATCTGATACCTGTTGACTTGTTTATGTTGCTTAGGGTTAAAACTGAGGATTCCATGCAAGACACATAAGCATTTGCAATAATGATTAGTTAATTTTTCTGTAATACTAATTGTTTAAAATTGATAATGTTGTCAAATGGAAGAAAATTGGTCACAAAAAAGTGTATCAGTTAGTGGGATTTCCTAAGCTTCTGCAAATCCAGAGCACTCAATTTGTTAGCTAAGCATCCCAGTTCTCTTAAAGATTTACAGTGATTTATTTTCAGCATCAGTAACAGCATCATCATTACTGGAGGATTGAAGTGTACTGAATGTTACGTTAATAAATCATCAACTCTGAAAATCAATACTCAAATGAATTGAATCATATGACACAATTTCTGTTGCAGAATTCAACCCACAGAGTCAAACCCTATGCTGTCCAAGTTAATAAATTTTTCATCTGATGGTTTGTCCAGAGACATCAGACACAGCTCCTTAGACTCACTGTCAGACAAAACTTAACAGTTGATGGATTATTCTTTTTATGCCAACTCATCAATGTGTCTGTAATGTTATTTTATGATATTTTCTTTCCCTTAAGTGACATGAGCTGATGCTTTATTTGGTGACCAAAATACAGGTCTGACCTGCCTTCTTCCCTTGTAGTTTTGTCTTGGTTTTCCCTACTGAACTTCATGTTTCCTACACACCCATTAAATCTACTCTTGCAGAAAAACTGAGCGCTCTATTTGTTTTCCCAAGTTTGATGACTGGTCAAATGCAAAGCATAATGAAATTTGTATACCTATGCTTTTCATCTGTGTCAAGTCATTTATATTCTCATGTTTGAATAGTTGATAGAATATTTTTGTGTTCACTACATATACCTGTTTATTGCTCCTGTCTGAAAGTCTGACAGAATTGGTTGTACTTCCTTTTCAAACTGACAATACCCCTACTAGTGATGAGAAAAAAATTATCTCTTGTGACAGAATTTTACACTGCATAGGTGCACTTTCCATAAAAAATTCCAGGTTAGAAAGAAAGTTAGTTATTTATGAAGCATAATGATGGCTAGTGTAAGTCTAGTATTAACGCTGAATGCAAATAAACCCCTATGCCAGAAAGAAAGCAGACTACTTCTCTGACATGTTAATGGATTTTATTTTCCTTATTTCTGTCTTTTCTGAGAGCAATCTAAATCTTATGGCTTATTTTTATGTTACTCAAAATTCCTATGACAACAGTAACTGTACCTCTTAATCCTGTAAAATAAATTCAGTAATTTTCATAAAAATCTTCATGTTATTTTGTCCTCAATGGAGAGGGTTTAGTCATCAATATTGTTCTACCTTCAGGCAGATACTCTTTCTGTAAGCTCAGTCTCTTTCTCCTTTCAGATCTCAATGTTCTATTTTTATCTACAATTCTTTTCAATGAAGAGCATTAATCCAGCACAGAAGATGAAGCCATAAGCAGAAAAAATAATTTTCTGTTCTCTTGAGCAATTTTCCAGCTTTGAATTTAATTTCACAGGGAATATCAATAAGTCTAGGGAGTGGCTTCCAGTAATTCAGCTATAACAAGAAACACTGATCTGTGTCTGACTTATGCTTGTGTTCTTGCTTGTGGTCCTCTGTCTCTGTGCCCAGAACTTCTATCAATGCTCAAGTAGCTGGAAGTTGACTGAATTTTTTAGCTAGCATTGATAATTTTTGCACTTTTTGTTTACCTGTATAAGCTATCATCCTGTGCAACATCCTTAAAGCATGAACTCTTAAGTTCTGGTGTTATGTAGATGGGTTTACTGCCACTGAGAAGGGGGAGTACAAATTGCTTTTTCTCTATACTGTGATCACATTTATAGGCATACTTTGTGTTTTTCTCCTTTTCTATGGCTTTTCTTGCAAGCTGTATGTTAGACTAACTGAAATAGCTTCAAATTTTAAGCTTTTATCCATTTTTCCTAGTAGTACCGGTACATGGAACTGAATTGCATGCTTTCAAATTGTAGTCATTATCCTGGGTATAGTGAGAAAAGTGAATAAAATCTTCCTGTCTTGCAGAGAGTTAATGAGAAGTACACAAATTATGTCCTACTAAGAATTTAAGTAGATCGGTTTTGTACACTTAACACAAACTATCTCTCTACTTGTCAGGAGCAGATACGTCTGCTCTTTGCTGCCTGCTCCCATCACCAGATACAAGATGTCTTATTCTGGTGCTGTGAATTCTTTCTCCATCCATCATTTCTCATACTTGCCTTTTTGCCTTCTGGCCATGCTTTGGTGAAAAAGACTGCCTTAGGGCTGTGTAAACTTTAAAGGGATACTCTGAAGTGCTGGAGTCTCACAGATTTATGGAGCTATTGCTGGACATCAGAAGTCTGTGAACTTGATAAAGCCTGCCTCAGGACTGTGTAGGTTTAAAGGCTATGAAGAACTTTAGGATATAAAACTGCTTTTAATAACTACCTAATTCGCCTTTAGATCTTGTTAAAAAATACCACTAGTAACATCTTCATTCTGACTAACTAAAATAAACTTAAACAAAATTAGATATACCTTCCTAGAAGGGGAAGTTGCTCTGCACCATGTATCCTAGCCAGATATAGGTTTATTCCATGTAATGCATGGAGTAGAGGCAGAAATGTAGTTGAATGGATGAAACAAGGTGTATCTATAGCATGTCAGCAGTTATAGATATTCAGATTTGGGGGGGGATAAAAATCTGAGATCCTTACATTTAAAAAAAAATATATATGAAAATTTTAGTGGTTGTTTTTTTTTTTTAAGCTAGTATCTAAAATATTTTTTCTCTCGTTCCATAGGATGGTAACTGACCACAGCTACTGACCAGTGACTAGTTAGAGAAAAAATATTGAATTATCCTTGTGTTTATGGGTTAGTTTAACCCAAGATAATGAGATGGGAAACATCAATTACTTCTGTGCCTCAGGACATTAGCAAATTAACATTTGACAGACATTTTATTTTAGAGTAAGACAGTGACCCAATGACCTGCTGTGGCTATAGAATCACAGTAGCATATCTATATTTCACAGCATTGATCCTTGCATCTCCTGATTTGTGTTCACAGTATTAAAATTTTCTTCTGAGGAAAGGTTTGATTCAGATATTCATTAGTCCAACATGTCATGAAGTTCAGGGGATGAAGAAAGAGAGGCCACTGAGATGGTATCAGTTGCTTGAGATGGTATCATGAGGAGATTATCTTGTGCTCATTACAAATTGAACAACTGGCACTTTCTAGGTATATGGGGCAGAGGAACTAAATATAATCAAAGAAAATCAACTTTCAGTGATTAATTATAAGAACTGTGTTAAGACTGCACTGATAAGGATGTCGTCTGGAAATTCAGATAAAGCAGGGAACTTTGCCTCTTAGGACAAACTAAGTACAGGAGTTAAGTTTCCGTTTTTGACAGCACTTTCAAAGGTTCCAAGGTAAAGTCATTTAGTCTCAAGGATATACAGGAAAAAAATTGTTAATACATGGTTTTAATATTAACCCGAGGAGTATTTGTTACTTCAGAAATGGTATATCAGACAGTACACAGAATGATGTAAAAACACCTTTAAAACCCCTCAGAACCAAAAACCCCTCAAAAACAGAAAAAACCCCACCCCCTCACATCCTGTTACCTCAAGTAAACACTTTGTGATCTTTCTCAAACACTGAAGAGAAAGCCCTGTATTCAACCATGATCAAAGGGATCTCAGATCTCTAACTCTCCTCAATAAAGGGCTGATTTAATTTACTTAGTCCTTTTTCATCATTGACAGTAGTAATAGAATAATGACAAATCTACACTTGAGGGATAGTATCAGATGTAGCCTTCATTTATGAGTAAGCAGACTTTCCTTATCTGAAGGCAGATCAGTTTCCATAAGTGACTCTGGTAATGGACTTAGTAAAAAAAATGCTGAAATCCAAATACACTTACCTATTATGTTTGGATTCTCGTAGCTGAAATATAAACATTCCTGTAATTCTATATGTGAGTTTTAAATTCGGATTTTTCTTTGTGAGGAGAAAAGCAGGGAAGAAAGTGGGAAGATGTTTAGTAAACCAGGGGCACTAAAACCACTTTATGTTTCAAAATTTAGAAGTACCCATTAAGCATGTTCTTCATCGTGGGAAACTAAGCTTTAATTGCTCCATAAAATAAAATAATGCCACAGGCACCTGGTTTCAACCATTAGTTCTTATGACTGCAAACTCATGAATCTTTGGACACAATTAGAAGTAAAAAATATTATATAGCAAAGAAATAATTAATATTCAAGTATTTCCAGTGCAATTTCAAATAAATAATATAGGATATTGCAGGAAAATTAGCATTTCTGCCACTCTGTTCTTCAATCTGATGATGAAACCTATATAGAAGTGCAGACTTATATAAAAGGATAAAGCCATCTTACACTGACAGGGAGGCTCAGATAGAAGTGGGATGTAAGTCTTTGTGAATGAAGGAATGGGCATTTTGTGCTTCCATCCCTCAGTTTTAGGGGCATTCCTATCTTGGGGCTTTGATTTCATCTCCTCTGGTAGCTTCTTCAGACAGTTAAAGTGTCAAGAAGATAAAAATCCTAAAAGCCCTTATACAGCAGCGAAAAATATTCTACCAGCATGACTCTGCTTCTGCAGCTACTGTCATCACTAGGATGCCACTTGTCTAGTGGTAAAAGGATGTTTGTCAAAGCTCTATCAAAAAATTTACCCTGTATCTTTCCCATGATGCTACTGCTTGAGATTTATGTGTATATCCTGCTAAAATTTAAGGCAATTTCAGTAACAGATTCCTAAAGATAACCATGTATTACAATATTGTAAATGGAGGAACAGAGCAAATAAAGATTGAATGTAAGGTTCTTATATTATGCATTGATTTTCCTCACAGGACAATACCATTCATAACATCTTTTGACCAACTAAAATGGCTTCTCCAGTTAAGATTCTTATTTTTGACCATTCATTAATTATTTGTATTTAACACAATTAAACAAGAGCACTTGAGTAGCCCTAAAATTTTGCAAACTTATTTTGGAAAGTTTTCTCTCTGAGTTGCTGAAGTATCTATACTTTCTTATTCTTTCCTCTGCTATCTGCCTTGCTTATATTTTCCCCTGTTTTTAACAAAGACTCTAGTCTATTCAATTTTTTTTCCTCATTTAAATTATTTTCTGTAGTGAGAGTAGTCCTTATCCACAGTTGCACTTTCTTAGTTCATTATGCTGTTCTCTCAATTTCAGAAATTTGCATCAATGCCTGCTAGATCCCCTATGCTCTTTTCTGTATCTGATAGAAAAGAAGTATAACGCAGCACATTTCTTGGAAATCTCTCCTGCCATTAATTTGGATGAAACTTTTTAGACTAGATCTGGTATTTTCTGTTAGATCTGTTTTTTGCCAGGGATTTGCAACCAGCTCTAGCAAATACATTACCATCAGTCTTGTAATATAGTTGCAATATTTTTCCAAGATGTTTGTGATGTTCTCTAAAATACAAAGATAAGAGACGAAGGATATCTCAAAAGCCATTTGAATTATTTCCTACAGCTACTCTAATCTTTTTACTGATTCCCTCCACTTATCAGAATGTCTGACTACTCCTTTAAGGTTCAGAAGTTACATTCAGAAAAAGTACAGAAGTTTGTTTTGGAAGAACGAGCTTTCATGAAACTATGGAAGCTACAAAGAGGAAAGATTTATATCTTCAGTTCACAAGAGATGCATGGTCAAGGAAGTAAGAGGTCACAGGGAGCTTCTAAGTCTGTGATGCAAAAGTTATAATTCTACATGGGAAATTGCAGAACCACATCTTGAAATAGTTTTCTACATGGATGCTTCATTCCTTGTCATTGGAAAAAGTGTGACAGGTAGGGGTATCTCTCTTCTAAAGAAAATGCATTTGATCTCGAGTCTTACACTAGTTATTCCTAACTTTTTTTTTCCAACCAAAGCAGGTTTTACTGTACCTCAACACTACTGCTACAAAGGCTCTTTGAAATATCCATTACAAGTTGCCAACTATTTCTCTTGAATTACTCTGAAGAACCAAAAATACCCAAGCAAGCAAACAAAAAAATAACCCGAAGGTGGAGGATGAATCATAGCTTATTCTGGGACTTCCTAGGGGTTTCATTAAGAACACTTACCCCTTTGAAACTGGCATTTCACATGATCACAAGGCAAATCTAATACCACCAAAAGTAGGATGCTATTTAGCATACAGTACTCCTCTTGGTAAATGGAGTATTTCACAAGTTTTTCTTGTGTAATAGACTTGAACTAGAGGGTGTATGTTATGGAGACATGCTCAGACAACTACTTTTTATAACTCTTGTAGTTGTTAGGCAAGTAAATTTATGTGCTTTGCTATACAGGTTTCTTCTCTTTGAAGTGTTATATTTTTACAGGGGTGTTTATTCACAAACCTGCATTTTGTAAACCAAACAGAGTTCACCATCTATTTTAGCAGGTAATGAAGTCTCAGGAATAAACATAGCAACCAACTGGCTTTATTAGAAAATCAGCCTGATAAAAGTAACATGTAAAAAGTACTGGTAGAGAAATTTTCAGGTAAATGTGGGCTAATTTGACACTGCAGGAGAACAGGAAAGATCATTCGCCTTTTCATTTTCTGTGTAGAAGACTTTGCAAACTGGAAGAACTGTATTGAAATATTGAATATTGAATATGAAAAAATTATATTTGGCTGTTAACTACAGTTTATATGCTTTTAAATTTACAATAGTTCAAAAAGCATTACTTTCCAAATGGTACCAGCTCATTTGACTTCTAGATTGTGAAGATCTGCACACAACATGCAAGAAGATAGCAAGTTAGGCCTATCAAGTCCCAGAAAAGCACAAACTGTATGGCAAAAGCCATAGTAAGCACATAGTTAATGCGAATGTGATTAGTAGTGCTTTAATTATGTGTTAATTATTTATTTATTAAATTGTTTATCCTCATACTTCATCAAAAGTCTCTGGTGTCCCTCTTTAGAAGCTTTGGCTGACAAATCTTCTTTCAGTGTAGTATTGCAATGTATTATTACATTTAAACCAAATAAATGAGATATAACTTAGGTTTAGGAAGAGATATTTGAAATTTCACAGCATTCAAATTTTTTAATTTTCAAGCTTCTCTGACACCGTAACTGTGAATCCAGTAGATTATTAAGGCATGAGTGTAGAAATGTATACATAACATTTCTGTTGACGTGATCACAACGTACTTAATTTTGAAGTAGACAAAAAAAATGTCTTTCAGATGCCTTCTCCCCAGCCGTGGAACAGTATCCCTGTTGGAGGAGCTGGCAGTCTTTTGAGATCCTTTTTTTCATTATAATGGGAACTGAATAAACTTATCCTCAAAATCCCCTGGAGAATTAGCAACAATGTATGTTATGTCTTGGCATGGCGTGATCAAATATGTCTAGTTCTGGGACATGGCAAATAACAGGATGTTGTTCTTTAAGTCTCATAAATTCTGTACTGAGCACTTGTCTGCAAACTAAAATAGCAGTAGGGATATATATCATTGCGGATTATGTAGGAAAAAAGGCTTTTCAGGAGTATGGTAAGTTAGTTCCCAGGATAATATAAACAGAGAGATCTTTGAGTAGTCTGTAAAATAGCACCTGTCTCTTGAAGACACCTAGTAGGCCCATGGTAAAACTTTTCATTTGTTCTCTGCTAGGCCTTCTTATAGATTTAATATTTCTTCTGCTTTAGTAGCTTAGCTACCATTTACTGCTATTTCCTGTGAGCATTTCCATGATAATATGCAGACTGATCTTTAAGATGCAAAAGTCAGTGCCATTAGGATTATGGTCCATGTACATGTGACATCTGCTCTGACCCACAGTACTGTTGCAGTGGCAGATCTGACTCCCAGATAACCTGGGCAATCAGTTCTTCCACAGTCCTTCCTTACCAAGATTTATTTGCAGGCACTCTTCTCATTTCCATTATATGATAGACAGATGGATGTTTATGAGTGGTTGCAGATCTGCCCTGTTCTACCTGAAGTTTTACGAACATCTTCAGATTCTTTTAATTGCTCAACAAGCAGTATGCTGTAAACAACCCATATTTTATGCATATATGAAATGTAAAATGGTTTTATGGTGTTACTGAATGATGGACTTAAAGTTTAGCAGAGGGAGGGTTATAAAATTTGAAATTTGGCAAAAATGTACGGCTTCTTTTTGATACTGTGATTTCATTTAATGCAATGAGTAGTAGATAGAAGTACAAGTGTACTTTCAAGATCTAGATTAAAAAAACCCATGACCACTATTTCATTGAAAAACTGTCTTTAGGCAAGACCTATTTAGCAACTTTGGGATCCAAATGATAGCATTTTAAAAACATTGTGTTCTAGTGCCCTTTTCATTCCATTAGGAGCTAACATGAGCAAATGTAAATGTGCAACAGGGAGTCAAGTAAACGACAGTAAAGGTTTCTGCATAGCAAAGCTGATATAATGTGAATAACTTAACTATCTGTTTTAATTAAAAAAGTTTAATTGCAGAGAGCAGATTATGTTACTCATCATTTTCAGATGAATTCTGATATATGTCAGCCAGAAATAATTAAGGGGAAAATATATCAAGAGATCACAAAATACTGTTAGACAACAACAGCTGGATGATTTAGAATACTGACAGTTTATATCTACTGCTGAATTCATCCCAATCACTTACAAGGTGAAGAACAGCTGAAAATATTTCCAATGAAAAAAAGGAGACTTGGGGGGGGAAGAAAAAACTTATGTAGTCATGTATTAGAAACCCTGAATTGCAAGAGGCTGTAAATTGATTGCAGTCAGATTGCATCACTTGTGCCTTTTCCTTTTTTGGGGAAAAGTTATTCACTAGGGATGGGAAGAACTGAAGCCTGCCTGCCCACCTTTCCAGCACACTTCCAAGTAGCTTACTTTCCTTCCTCGCTTCCAAGTATTTTTCATGTACTCACATAACTCTTGCTGCTGGGGACATTAAGCAAAGGCTCAGTAAGATATTTAAAGGAAATAGTAGTGAACTAGTAGCAAATGCTGATTTGACAATTATCTAGAAAATAATGAAAATACTGCAGTGTCCCACTACCAAAAGCCAAGAAAAAATGTTTGAAAATAGAATTTCAAAGCAGAGTGGACCAAATACTAATTAAGCAAATTTTTAAATTAAAATATTTTAAATACTTTGAATATCAAGGGATTAGCAGACATATAATTAATAGATCAAGGCACAGTTTTTTCCCCTAAGGTGGATTAAAGTCTACTTAAGAACAGATAAGTATTGGCTTTTTATTTTTAAATGGCATATTTTATTCCTGCTGTCCTTTGAAGATAAGATTTATGTAATCTCATTGTTTGTTCAGCGCCTACTCTGGTAAACTTTTTGTCTTTTCAAGCAATTTTAAGCCAAATTTGATAAAGGATTAGAGATCTCAAAACCTCTATCATGTTCTTAAAATTATTATCAAACAAGGATGGCAAGGAATGATGATGGTGAGTTGTCAATTAGATGCCATTGTTAAACATGAGAGAACCTACTAATTATTTCCTGCGACTTTAAGCCTTTGTGAACTATAAATGTTGCAAAGAGAAGGTGACAAATAAAACAACCTATTAGGAAAAAGCTCCTCAAGCATGTACATTTATGGTGCAACTCTCACAAAATCTTAAAGGAGGTTAATGTGTTTTTGGTAAGACAATTGTCAAATAATTTCTGCAAAACTGTGAAATGACTCTAACAAATATTTGAAGAAAGCTTTTCAACCCACCTAAGGATCTTCAGAGATGGAAGGATACAGAAATTTCATGCTCAAATTCCTGTTTTATTTTGGTGAAAGCCTGGCATTTTCCCAACACATCATGAGTTTCCTAACTTTCTAGCTAGCACGGATCAACATTTAATTTGTTTTCAGGGGATAAAATAGTTTGAAAACTACAAAACACACTGTCTCCATAATTGCATGGGTACAGTGTTATAGGGGAGATGATTTAGTCTGAAATTACTGACCAAATATCACCAAAGGAACGTGGAATTTTATTCTGCTATGAAGACAGGAAGTGTAGAATTTACTAAGAGTTAAACCCCTGATGATTAAAAATACAGCTGTATTGCAAATGTTATCATCTTTCCAAACCTCAGAAAACCAACTGTGCATTTGTGCTCCCTGAGTTAGGGAGGCTCTGTGTGTGTATCACTCAGCTGTTAATCATAGAAAAAGGAAGGCAACCTAATGAGCAGAATTGAAGGAGCTCTTGTAGTCTGCTTTGGGAGAAACAAGCAATAACTAAACTGGCAGAGACATTACTAAAGGTGTAAGGAATAGCTTAGTGCCTTCCCAGAAGCATGACAGCTTTTTGGCTCCTCAGAGCGATAGTAATAACTGGGGGGAACTGGCAAATTTTGAGATACTGGGGAAAACTTGGGGATGAGGCAGATTCAGTTGCACAGCAGTCCCACTATGTAATTGGACTGCCTGCTAAGTTTTTTGGTAGCAGTGGGGAGTTCCAGGGTGGCTTTCCTCCTGTCCTTATCTCAACCCACGAGTCTTTTGTTATATTTTCTCTCACCTGTCCAGCTTAAGAGGAGGAGTGATTGAGCAGTTTGCTAGTTCATCTGATGTCCAGGCAGCAGACTACAAAAGGTCATAGCTGAATCTGAACTGTTTGAATTATTTTAAGTTAGACTGGAAGGGAAAAAAGACCACTCCTCCAGTGATAGAAGATGTAACAGGTTACAATTTAATCTTTTTCCCCAGACATTGTTGTCCTCAGCCATACATTATCCTGCTATATTTCCTCAAAAAACAATTGAGTTGAACATGACATGAGAGGCAGAGAGCTGTTTCACAGAATGATAGATTTGGTAGAATTGCAGCCTATAGATTCCTGTGCTCAGGATCTGTGATTAAACACACAACTTGTGAAACATTTTACAGATTTACTCTTATGTGAACATATCACTACTCGTGGCAATAAGAGGCTGTGACTTACGATTTCAGAAACTCTTTTCTCCTAAAGATGTAGACACTCTTCTGCTACTCAAATAGATTCTGGTGTGTTGACATTTGTATTTGTGTTCAAGTGCATGTGTACCCCTAACATGATTGTGTGCCTGCACTCAAATGATGGGAGGGAAGTTCTCTTGTAATACTTGTGAATCTAAGAGCTGAGCTCAGTGGGAGAGAGTTATGCTTCACTATCTAGCATGATCAATGGTTTTCTCTTTAAATATTAAGTCCAACAAAAGCACACCATTGGTGGTATCCTATGCTTCACAGTTTTGCTTTACTTTTTAGCAGAATCCTATTCACAGCAAGCAATGGATTGAAAAGAGTTTCTATCTGAGATCAGTGCCTTCAGTGCTTACTGGCAGACTGACCTCCTGGTTGATGGATATAGTAAAATTTTTCCTTAAAAATTCAGTAAAGAAGACTGAAATGGATGTATTTAGCCCTTTGATACCTGTTTCTATATTCAAGTGAAAAAATATGGCTTCCTATTGTAGACAGCATGCAAACTATACACAACTGCCCCAGATTTTAGTAGCAGCATTTTAATTATGCAGCTATAAAGCACAAGGTATCATCTAGAAGAGAAAACATGAATATGTGGAAAATATTTGAAGTTTAGTCTGGAGTAAACCTAAAAGATTTGGGATCAATGCTACCCTAAAATTCTGGGTTTAGCAGGCTTTCAGTTTTGGGAAGAGGTATCTCTTGAGGAGAGAAAGGATTAGAGGACAAGAATTTATCTTGCTGTCAGATTTTTTCCATCAAACTTGCCTTGAATTCTTTGCAAGAAATGTTACATTTTGCTAAAAGTCTTGAGTTAGCAAGTTAGTGTGTTGTAGAAATAAATATATTATGGGTCTCAGTGAAATGACTCTTTTGACTATGAGTATCAGCTCTTAAAATAGCACTGTTGTCATTCCCTAGGAAGGGAAAAATAACATAGAGTCTCCAGGAAAAAAAAGCCATCAGCACGTTCTGCAAATATTGATGAGAAATGTCCAATATAATAACCATAAACATCCTGTGCAAATATAGGATTGCAATACTAGCAAAACAGTGTAAATGCTAAAACCTTAGTACAGATGAAGAATATTGATCTCATTTTCCCCCCATGAGCATTTTGCCATACTGAGCATTGTCACTAGATAGCTATCACCTTTCACAGTGAGCTTGTGTGGGAAAAGGCAGACGAGGCACATGCTCTGCCAGTAAGCAGCGCATTATAGGCATTTAAAAACACCCAAGTTAGGATTTAGCTCATTCATCTGAGCCAGCTGTCAGAAAAACAGCAGTTTTCTTATTTAACAAATCAGTCATTGTAAGGCTGAAAATCACTTACCTGCCTAAAACAACTTATGACATTCAGTTTGTTCTCAAGAGTCCACAAAGACCAAGCAGTGAATAAAACACAAGAAAGTGGATTTAAGAGGGATGGCAGCATGGAGCCCAAGGACACTTCTGAAAAGCTTTGCCGTGCTTCAGTCATAAGCATTTTCTTGTATTATATACACCGGCAAATACACCTGAAATGTGTCTAGTACAGTAACTCTGTAAATGGCAGGCATAGACTGAGCAAAAATAATCATTGTATCTCTGATATGAACATTACTATCCTCAAAGGGTTTTTTATCAGCCCTAGACTTTAGAATATGACCAAGCAAGTAACAGCCTGAGTCCAGTACTCACCCCTCAGACTTTCGCCTATAATGAGTAGGCTATAAATGAAATAAAATGTAGCCTCCTATTCTTCACACTTGTCTCTCAGTTTAGGTCTATATACAACTCCCTTGCAGCTGATCACAGACTGCAATTGTCTTCTCCTTGATACAGTGAAGCTGTCTCTTTGCTACAGCTTGTTCTGTCCCTATTTCATCCTGCTGGATAACTTATATATCAAAGTCTTAGGGTGTACAGGCTTCACGTATCTCAGATTATGTCCTTTCACTCTGTAATTGTGGGAAGCCTGTAGTACCTACCCCCAGATGTTAAAATACATATGCTGTTGATTTTACTAGCACACAATGGCACTACTTTGCTTCATTCAGAAAAACTGAAGCTTTAAGGCATCTGTAGACAAGCAGGGTGAGACAAAGCTGGCATCAGGACATTCCATGAATGACTTCCAGTTATACTCGATGCTCTATCAACTAAAAGTATGTGCTGACCTTGATAGCCTGTGAATCAAGGCACTTCCAAAACCACTCTCTTTTATGATGGTGGGAGTTTACTGAAATTTACTTACACTCACCAAATCACCTATGCCACTTCCTACAAGTCATTGCTCATGATTACATGAGCTTGCATTTTGCTTGCAGTTTTATAACTGAGCTTGTATGGTTAAAATTATGATCATTCTAACAATGTTCCACATTCTAGGAACATAAAGTAAGGAAAAACATCATCATAAAATGTTATGAGCTATTTCTTGTCCTTGGAGATACGGGGTGATTGGCATTCTGGCTTGGTTTTTTTTTTTTCTGCACAATATAAAAACAAACCAACCCTAAGCCCATGTTCTAAGTCCTGCTGCTGAAATTTAGAGGGAAAAAAATATTTAGAGCCCAATATTGCTTTTAAATAGCATATACAATATAATTTTTAAAATTAGGTATGTCAAATATATGGAAGGAATAGTATTTTTATGGAACCACTGAAGTGACTCCAGCTGTAGTGTGCGTATACTAGAGAATCACAGAATTATAAAGTTTGGAAGGGACACAGTCCACATACATCAGTATAACCTTTTGCCTCTGAGCTTCCTCAATATTGAATGAACAGAAACAATCACTTTTAGAGTGTGATTCTTGAAATCTGTTTTCTTCTTCAGGATGAAGTCATGCATTATAAATGTTAATTTCTCCCTACTGAAAAAGGGATATACATATTCTACATATAAGAAAAATAAGAATGGAATAATCAAATGCAGATATCTTCACTTGGACCATGTACAGTTACAGACTCCTATTCCCACATGCTACAAAACCTTAAAAAAAAAATGTTCCTTGTAGTCATGAATGCAAATTTATAATATACACAAGCATTGCAAGGTTTGCAAATCCTTTGAGTGTCAAGTAATTTATTTTACAGTCTGTACTGGAATTACACTCTCATGAAGATTTTTCCCTATCTGGAGAAGCTGAACCCATCAAAAATCTTAATTTAACTGGCAGAAGTACTAAATAAACTCTCATTTGATTGACTGCTATTACTATTGATTGCTGAAGCTATATCTGAATGATTATGATCTCTTAAACAAGAAACTGATCAATACTAGCAGATAAATTAAACAAGTATAACTCTGGGAGATGATAACAAAATTTAAGTAGACATGTCTGGAAGAAATATTGTTCTTCCACAATGCAGAGAACAATTTTAGCAGAAACAGCTGTTTGTGAAGTGTTGTGTTCCTCTTAATTATAAAAGGAAGAAAGAAATAAGAGTGAATAATCCTTGTGTTAATTTGGATGGACAGGCTCTAGCAAGGTTCACTTTCTAGGTTCATTTTCTGAAGTTCAGGAGAGTTTCAGACACATTTTCAATTGACCATTGTTATGCTATTGAAATCAATGATATGTCACTGTTTGCTCTCTGGTGATACATTACTTTTTCTCTATCTCAGTAAAAAGGTTTGATTTCTTCTTGTTCAAAATCACTTCAGAAGGGCTATATAATTTATCTGGTTTTATTACTGAAGAGTTTTTTTTCCTTTCTTTGGTAATTCCTTACTGGAAAAAAATCTCTTCTCTCACAGTGATCCTTCATATCCATCTATAAAAGTGTTCCAGTCTGAGGACATGTTTTATATGGCAGACCTTTTTTAACTGCAGCATATATCACATAGTAGAATAAAAATCAAAGAGCATGGGAGGAAGCAATGAATAACTCTGTAAAGGACTCCTACCCAAACTAACACAGAGAGGTGGGAATATCAAGATAATGATAGTCTGAATCTGAAAGTCAATGACTGCTTGGGATTGCTCATTTTTAACCTTTAACATCTATATTTATCTCTTTCCTCTATTCTTGAAAAATTTCCACAACATAACATACCAAAAGACATTTTACATTACTTATGTTATAAATTTACTTGTTATAAATCTTCCTCTTTCCTGAGGATGCCTGCCTTTAATAAGAGGAAATAAATGAAATATACTGCAGCAGCCATCAAATTCTGTCTTGATCTCCAGTCACAGGTTCAATTAATAAGATTGCTTATTAAAAAGCAGCACATAATATTTACACTTCTCTTTTTGCTCCTATGGAATGCTCCAATTTATATTAAAGATTAAGAGTATGCAAATATTAAGATATCCCATCAGAAATGCTTGCCATGTAATTTATTTACTCAACACTGATAAACTAGTACTGAAAGTCATTTGAACATTCATTAATATTGTATTCTGGGGGTTTTTATTTACTTATCTCTAGAATTACAAATCTGGCACCACACTTTCTGAAATAAGTCTTTCATCTAAGTACATCCACATTACCAGCTATCATATTCCATTTCTCTGGGACCTTACAGCTCAGCTGTAAGATTTATCTGACCAGTCATTTATTACTCTAATCTCACCCAGAACTTCCCACAGTTAGAATAGATTTTTCAGAATAATTTGTTCATGTAAATCTGAATTAAGGCCTCATAGATACTCCCTAGGTCAGTTTGTCAGTGTTTTTTGGAGATGTTTTAGCTATTAGGTACTATCAATTTCAATGCTGTCAGGCACTGCTTTCCCTCTGAGTTACTGTGTTACCTTTTGATAGTAGTCCAAAGGTTGTCTTGCAGCTCTAAAGGAGGAAATCTAGTCCATGGTAATTAAATAATTGAAGTCCCTACTCTTCATAAAAAGAATCATGTGCTAGTAAGACTCAAAGGGGTTTCAGTCCTCTCTTGAAGTAAGTTTGTAAATCTTCCCTGCAAATGATCCTTCTGCTCATATCTCTCTTTGGATATTTTTCAGTCTATTAGAATTGGAAATTCTTTAGTAGAAATAGGGAGGAAGAAAAATGCATGTATTTACTTCAGTGATGACAAATATTTTTCCCTTTAGATATTTATATTTAATTAATAAAGCTTTTTGCAGCTCTCTAAAAGATGGGGAAATTTACAATTCTTCAAGAGTCCAACAAACAGATGCAGAATACAAATTTATATTAAATATTAGAGATTTTAATTTCATTTATTTAAAGATGTTACTTGTTCCATATGAATGAAATCAGTGAAAGTTTCTCCTTAGATTTTAATGAAAGTAAATCAGCTGGGCTACATATCTGATTTCAAGACGGATTTGCAAAATACATTAGTAAAGCCAGTGACCACATTCTCTGTAACTCTTATGTGTCTTAGGCTTTTGAACAGAGCAGATTGGAGCATTGTGTAATTCATTACACTTTTGAATAAGATGACATATAGTATTTAATTGATCAAAGTTATTTTAAATTCTAGTGGTTTAAAACAGCAATATACTTAATGTTTGCAATATATTTTTTCATGTTTCAAAAGAAGTCAGGAGTACATTTCTTCTGCCTAGGTCAATTTCCATTAAAATGTTTTGAAGTACATAGAAGATATGTTACAGGGAGGAGTTACTACCTTTAATCAAGCTTAATGATTAAAGATATACCAGAGCTTGTCAGAGTGCTAGTTCCAATCTAGCAAATATAAATATTTAAAATTATTAGCCTGTATTACGAGCTTTGTGATATCCCACTGTGTTAAATCACACTTTTGCTAAATATTCCCCTTGTATTCAGTGCATACAAGGTTGCTTCAGTATCAAGTTAGAAACTATATTTTTCCCACTCACTGTTTTCTTAGATATTCATTCCTACTGGTAATTGTTGTTTATTTCTGATTTATTCTTATTTCTTTTAATGTCATGAAATAATCAGCACTGACTTCTCTATCAGAAGATTCCATTTGTGTATGAGTTCTTTAGTTGCATTTGATGAGTTTAATTTATGATTTGCCTTTGAACCTATCTATTTGATCTTGTACTAACTGCAAATTTGAACTAGATCTTTATGTAGCAAAAGACGACAAATTAAAGTTTTCTCCTCTGTGCTTCTGTCTCATTCATTGTGAAATGCATAGCCCATGGGCTAAGACTGACTGTCTACTCTGACAACTAATGAACTGATAAATGTGTAAACACTGACAAGGGCAGACAGGGGTTTTGACTTCACTACTTTGACTGTAAAGCCAGTCCTGAATGTTACTTGTTTCAAAGTATGATCTCTAGCCATTTTTAAAATACTTTTAAGACATTTGACTTCTTCAGCCCAAATCTTAAAGCTCACACACATGACACCACAACTAAATAAGACATAGGCACTAATTGCCTGGTGAGTGAAGTCTGTAAGACATACCAATCATTCAGTATGATTTTTTTTCTCTCCTCATAACTGCCAGTTTACTTTGTCATAACGAACTATATCTTCCATGTTCTTCTTATCCCATAAAATCAATCAACTGATGCCCACCCCTTTTAGTACAAGCTTGTCACTTTTAATCAAATTAATTACTTCCTGGTCATTGCCAAAAACAAAGCATGAGAAGGAGAAGCCAGAGCATCGATAAGAAAGCCCTATTATTCAAATGCTAGTAGATAGACCTGGTATGAGCAGTAACAGCCTCCATTGGCATAAAATCCTGTACTTTCACATCAGCTTGACCTCAAATGTGGACAGTCCATGTTCAGTGAACATATAACTCACTGAGAATCAGCCACTACATACAAGTCACTCTCCAAGTTACATGCCAGTAGCAGGTTTTTACCAAATTTTTCTTCAACTTATCCATAATCAGTCAATATTTTTATAAAGCAATACCTTAACCAAAGACATCTTTATTTTGTGAGATCTCACACCCCTTTTGCAAATCAAAAATCCACAGAGCCAGCAAAATTACCACCAGAATTGTTTGGATGGGAAAGAGGATGCACTTTTTTTCTCTACTTTGTTCTGTATAATATCCAAAGGCAGAGAAGGAACTTGAGATAAACAGTGCTCTTAAAAGGGGAAAACACAATCTTACCCCAATGTTTAAAATTGCCAAAAGTCCCAAGCAATCTCAAGCAGGCTATAATGACCTCATGTGACTGATCTAACATTGAAATAGTTTGCTGCCATGATTCAGAAAAGATAAATAAGCCCTTGACAGGAGTAGAGACTGAATGTCTTTGTTATTCTCTGTTAAGAGGAAAAAGGTGAGCAGGTGGCCTCTGAAGGCAAAAGGAACTGAATAAAGGGCCAGTGTATAGATGTTCAATCTTTTTCTTCATGTTCTCTGCTTACTGTGTGTTTTGCTATGCCAATACATTCCCCTTCTGCCTTCAGCATTAATCCACTAGGAAGCTGAGCTGCTGCTCAGAACTCTGACATGATCCATGATTAAAGCAAGGCCTTGATCAAATGCAGTTTTTAGACTCACAGCTTGCTGTTCTATGGAAGAGAGTGACTTTGTCACACCACAGGAATCAAAAGCCCAATTGGATGCTGTTGTAAATAGAAAACTTTAAACAACAACAACTACAATAAGAAAGAATGAAACTTTGATCAAGCTTCAGTTAATTGATTAAAATGCCCATTTCATTGTCCTTTCATGTCTAAGCTTCAGTAAACAACATGAGAGAGCAGAACCCAGCATGCAATAGTAGAAAAGAAGGCCAGAAAGGAAAGCCCGGTAAGTAAACAAAGATTAAAAAGAGGAGGAAAATAGATTATAAAGAAAAATAATAATAAAACCCTGCTGAGCTCATGCCCAGAAGCTTAACCTAATTCTCCATCTATGCCACTAAATGGCAGAGGAATTTATTACCATATGTAAAACCCAGACTCTTATTTACATATATTTTTCACACAGTAACCGTATGAATCTTTTCCACCAAAACCACAATGCTATTGGTGTGAAACAAACCTAATAAGATGCTTTCAATATGAAAAGGATTAAGCACTAGGAAAGGATATTAACTTTTATTTGCATGAAATCTGAAAAGAAACTTAGTCTTTTGTTAAAAAATAAACCAGTTTTCCCACTCAATTAAAAGCAGAATCGTTACTGTTACTGTTTCTCTCTCACCTGAGAGCTATTGGAGTGATCTCCAAGATTCAATTATTCTCAAAGGCATTCAGGCATATAAGCAGTAACAAAAACCACTGAAATACATCATGGTGGCTTACAAGCAGTTAGAAAACTTACAGGCCCCTTTGCAGGTCAAAACAGACCTCCAATCCTTCCTCAAGTGATTCGGCACATTGATACTTCAACTTCTGTTCTGAATCTTCTCTGAACAGAGTGAAAGCTCCCTCCATTGTTCAACTAAAAAGCCTAGAGACACTCACCTCACTTACCAAATTCCATTCTTTCTAATTATCTCTCTCAGCCTTGAAAGTCTCCTGGGCACTAAATCCACTTGTGCTTCAGCTTAATTTAATAACTGGAGACACAAGAGAAATCTGAGACTGACAGCTACTCTTGGAGAAATTCCAGGTCATGTTTTTATGTACTGGATAGTGTTGTTTAATTTTTTTGTTGTTAATAAAATGTCATGCTTGGGTGCACCTCAATGTCATTTGACCATTGCAGCAGATTCAATAGCAGAGAGGCAGAACTCCAAGTATAATCTACTCAGTTTCACATGTGCTCTGAGACATTCTGAGAGCAAGTGGTCTGAAGTGAATCAGCAACAGACAAAGATTAAATGACTTATTCTTCCATGGGCTATGTGTACTGGAATTATCATGATATATAACAGATAGGTAATGTACCTAAAATTATTTGAGGGCTGTAGCTACTACAGAAGTAGAAAATTACACAATTCAGACATGTATGTTACAGAGATAGGAGCATTGCCAAAATAAAACCATTTGTAAAACCTTATCTGTCATCCTGAGAAGGCCTTGCATTCATCTCTCCTCTCTCACAGGAAATCATTTTACTCACATATTTACTAAATTAGCTTGATATGAAGACTTTGCTAATTCACTTCCACCTACATAAAGTAAAAATTTTTCTTCAGCTATGAATCACTAGCATCCTTGCAGTAGGACACAACTAACATTCAATTTCCACTAAACTAATTGTAGTGGTTTAGGTTGACCAATGATACCTTTCACTCAAGAATAGGAAAAAGAAAGAGAGAGTTAGGAGTTTAGAACAAACTAAACCACTTTAGAGAAATACTATTAATTCTTCTTTAAAAATAGATACGATGTAAATAAATACTAAACCAGATCAAGTTGCTAGGAAAATATCACCAGCAAACATTGGATGTGACACCAAAAACTGGAACATACCCACCAGGATCAAAAGACAGATGTGCTGACATCATCCTCCTTAGACATCAATCATTGAAGAAAGCAGTCCATAGAAGAGCCCTCAGAAAAGAACCAACCTTGTCCTTTCAGATCCCTAAGCTTTTGCACCAAGCAGATGGGATGGCACATCTGATTGATCAGTTTGGGAACCTGACCTGTTCACGGGTGTAACACCTCCAATGGGGTAAACAGCCCAGTCACTGACAAGTGAAAGCAAGAGGCTTCACTCTAAAGCAGGACACTAATGTAGTGGAAGAATGAAAAAAATTCTTTATTTAGAATTATGAATTAGGATTAAGTTTTATTATTTACACATCTGCAGCAATTAGGGCTTAAATCACTTTCTCTATTATGCTTCTTCCTTTTACACACTGGACATTATGGACATATTCCTACTACACACTGGACTTTTAAAATGACCAAATTCAAACCTACTCATAGAGGGGAAAAAAGCATATTTAAACTTCTTATTGCTGCATCAATACATATCAAATAAGAAAAGTCTAGTTGTCACAGCAGCTGACACATTTTCAAGCCACAATGATTGCCTCCTCTCCTCTCCAAAATGCAGAAAAGCTACAAAAAGTACGAATGACAGATGAGTTACAATCATTGATTAAGAAAAAAATGCTTTTATGGGTCAAGACGCCAGTAGAGCTTTGAATTGTTACAAGCAAGTGGTGCAGCCCTCAATTGTGTGAGAAGGCAGTAGAGGCTAACATTTGAGAAATGTAATTAGAAGTGCAATTTATGTGCTAGTTAATTTTTACCCAGAAAAATATTTGGGTTTTAATGTACATTTTAAACAGAATTGTAGAGGAGCAGCAGCCAACTGACCTGCCTTAGAAGATGGTTTAGTGTTTTCCAAATCCAAGTGCTGCTACTTCTTAACAAAGCA
This sequence comes from Turnix velox, assembly GCA_013400935.1. NCBI lineage: Eukaryota > Metazoa > Chordata > Aves > Charadriiformes > Turnicidae > Turnix > Turnix velox. Next base: position 10,115 of record VZTY01012535.1, on the reverse strand, counting down.
CACTGAAAATCCACTCCCTGGGAATACTGCTCAAGTCAACAATTCCCTTAGCTAACCAACAGCACTCCTCACTGGGATTCCTCTTCAGAGCGCTGATTTCTGGCCAGCAGCTACAAGGAAAAGGAGAGGGACACAGATGTCTTGCGAATAGCATACAAGGGAAGATATATCTTGGAAGTCTTCTCTCTCTCAGCCTCCAACAATCTACAGTTTCAGAATTCCTAAAGCCTGTAGAGGTAAGGCTGAGTTAAACTGCCTTTGTATCTCCCTTTCTCTTCTGTGTAGTGTCTCACCATTCGAACCTGTGTACACTAAGAGCTTCCACACCCTGGGTCAAATAGTTTCTCTTGTAGTATTACACACTTTGTTGTTTCAGCTTTTTAGCTCAGGGATTCATGGAATGCCTCTATCCCTGGCACTATGAGAAACCATGAATAATTATTTCTTATTCCATTTTTTTGGTGCTTATCATGATTTGATAGCCTTCTATCATAGATGTAGACACTTCTGTTTCCTTTCCACTTTGAAAGATCCTCTCTAGACTGTTTAACTTCTACATATGTGGATGCAATTCTATATTTTTTTAGCCATTTTACCACTCTCCTCTGTACATTGCATAGTCCTACTATGCCCTGAGGCAAGGAATACACCTTGCACACACCCTTCCAGAATTATTATTCAGCTGTCATTGCATTTTAGCTTTTGAGCATTAAGCTAAAATTTTCAGAAATCTATCTGTGATAACACTAAGATCCCATTCCCAAGCTAAGAAGGGTTAGTTCAGAGCAGACAACATACTTGCCCTCTGTAGTGAAGAACATTAAAAAAAGACATTCGCCTTATAGATGAAGAGCATGCCCCGGTGATAGAACAAAACTAGAAATTACCAAATAGGCTGCAAAACCGGAACAACTCACCAATGTTTATTCTTCCAGCTTCTTCATCGTTTTTAATTATTCCCTTACTATTTTCTCTGTGGTGCCTGGCTCCAGCTGGGAACAGAAGTGTATATTCAAAATACTGCTGGGCATAACTACCATAATTAATTTTTGTTTCAGAACCAATTCTTACTGGTAGAACTTAGATATTTGTCTCTTATTTACTTTCTCTCGAAGGCATACATTAGTTTACCTAATTAGGGCTTTACCATGTCCCTCTGACTCTTTGACTGCTTACCCTATAGATGTTTCTTAATTGTTCTACATTTCCAGTTGTTGAACAAGAAGTATTCTATGGAAAACAAAGTTGTAAAGATTATTTCCTGCTAAGACCCTATGTTATGGAGAAAAGGAGTAATGATCTAGATATCTAAGCACTAAAGCCAAATGAACATTACTGAAAGATAGTAGGGCATGTCATACCAGCTGATGGAGGCAAAAAGATAACAGAAAGAAGAACATTTCACATTATGGTCAGCATCTGAAATCATATTGAATCACTGCACAGCAATGAACATTTTAGTGGAGAGAGGTCATTAAAAAGAGTTCATAACTCCATTAAACAAGTATCTTCAATGCTGGACATTATATAATATAAAATTAAGTAAGACAATATCTTGACTTCCGTTACTTCTATTTTTCCATTTTTACTTTTCCTTAAAGAACATCAGTGGCATACAATAAAAGCACAAGATACTCAAATCAAATGTTTTAAAACTTGAATTTTGTAGATCTCAGGATGTCCAAATTAGTAGACACCAAAGGACAATGCAATAGGGCATGGGGGAGTGAACTACACTTACCATGTAAAACATTGGTTAAGCTTCATTAGAGAGGAGAAAAAAAATTCTCCAAAGCTCCCAGCTATTTTATCTTGCTGAGTTAAAAACTTGTGGTTATTGTGGCTTTAAATGGAAGCAGTATCATTTTTACTAATAGCAGCATAAATGTCACAGCTGTAATAATAGCTCACTTGTGTCATTGTTCAGGCTTAAGCATATATGCACACAGATAGAGACAGAGAACTGCTGTCAGTTGTATCTTTATTACCTCTACAGTGACTGATGTTTTGCAGCCCAAATATAAACCTCCATCAACAAGCTTGATTGTTGTTTTTTTTTCTCATTTAACTGCCCAAATGTACATCCCTAGCCACTAGTTGGATTTTCTGTTATTGCCTTGTGCTTGCAGTGCTTGATATATGAGCTCTAGGCAACTGAGCTCTCCTCTCTGAGAAACATCAAATGAACAACACTCTGGAAATACTAAAGAGTTGACTGGTATCCCATCTGACTACAATTAAACTTAAAATATAAAGAGCTGATCTTGCATTGGGTGTGAGTACTGACTACCATGAATAACAGTCTCACAGAAATCTAACCAGAGTAGATGCGCTGCCAACACTTGTAGTGCTAAATCACTAAATTATGAGGCAGCATTAAGGTAAAGATTACACAAGCAGATATTTAACAGGTACAATATCTGGGAATTTTATTTTCAGACAGAACAAGAAAATTTGCCTGCTCATACTGTGTGAGAAATATTCTTTTCATATTTGCAACAATGTATATAACTTCCACACCTTGGAAAGGCGAACAAATAGCCATGTACAATATGTTTAATAATAGACTACTAAAAATATTTCTGTTCCAATAGTCAGAATTGAAACAGCAAGCCTGAAAGTAATAGTTTTTGTAGATTCATTAGCTTGAGTAGGTGCTGAATTTTTGAACTGAAACAGCGTATTTGAATATTCTGCCTCAAATCTGTACCATGCAAGATGTATTTGCTAATTTTGAAAGATATAATAATTTAATATTTGAGTATACCTGAACAGTGTGTTATATAAACTGAAATGCTTTTAAATCTCTTTTCTACTTTATTAATGTGCTGAACTTCAAAAAGAAGGTTCTTCCTCAATCAAAGGCACATAGCATAAACATCTCTAAGATGTTAATTATTAGACTGTTGATTTGTATTTCAGCAAGTAGTAAAATCACACATTTAACTTTAATTACTGTAAAATACCGTTGGGTCCAGGATCAGTCATGGGGGAACCCTAATTGTGAAAGTTTTTAAAAGGAGCTATTTATAATCACTGCTTGCATGCAGCCAGTTCCCTGCTCACTACAAGGCCATTTATCTAGACTGTAACACATCAGTTTCTCTAGGAGGAGGCTGTGGAGAAACATGTTGAAAGCCTTGGAGAAATCCTGGTAGGCAATGCCACCACTTACCTCCCCATCAAATGAGCAAGTTGCTTTATTATAGTCTTTTGTCAAGCACTATTTGCCATTCATTGGCAAATCCATCCTGTCTTTCTTCACATATTATATTTCACTTGTGATAGCCCCTGGGAGGATTCATAACCTAACATCCCCAGGGACTGAAGTAAGTCAGTCTGATTGGTCTATAATTTCCTGGATTCTCCTTCTTGTAGATATTGGTGATATTATCCTTCTTCTGGTCTTCTGGGACGTCACTGATTTTCATGACTTCTCAAGGACTAAGGAGAGCAGCCTCATAGCAACATCAGCCAGCTTTCTTAACACCCTTGGGTGGATAACATATGGGCACATCAATTTGTAGGGGGCAAGCACCTGTAAAAGTTTGAATCAGCCTGGATTTTTTGTTACCAAGGTCTGGAGCCCAACAATGCTGGTAAAATCAGAAGTAAAGGAGGTGCTGACAACATCTGCCTTTTCAGCATTGTCACTGACTAATTTACTTCTCCTGTTCAACAGAGTGTAAATGTTTTCCTTCTGTTTCTGGTTGTTGATTATGTACCTAAAGAATACTTTCTTGTAGTTTTTGACATCTTAGGACAATTTAAATTCAAGCTGAAGTATTCTAGCTGTGTCTCTGCATTCTCTGGCAATGCCTTTATAGTTCTTAAGGGATATTCATCCCCATCTTTGGTACACTGCTCTTAGTTTTGAACAGAATCAGAAGCTTGTAGATAAGCCAAGGGAGTTTCTTGCTCTGTACTTCCATTATATTTTGTGATTCCAGGAGAGACTTTCTGAAAAACTCCCAGCATTCCTTAGATTCTTCACCCTCTATGGAAGCTTTCCACAGAATTCCTGCCAGCTGAGCTCTGAGCAAGAGGAAGTTTGCTTTTCTAAAATCCAAACCCCTTCTCTTTGTACTGCACTTCAGTGTGTCCAGCAGGATCCCAAATTCCACAATACTGGGATCACTTCAGCAAGGCTGTCACTAATTGAGATATTGCAAAGTAGGTTCTCTTTGTGAGCAGCAAGAGCAGCAGTGTCTCATTCTTCCAATAAATGCCTGGATAATTGAAGTCACCTGTAACTAGGTTCTGTTGACCCTAATAATGCTGTTAGTAGTAGGGCAACATGTGTAGGTGAAGCCCTGACCATTCCATTAACATCACTTTATCCCATATTTGTTAAAAGTAGCAACAGAGTAATCACTCATTGGTCTGAAACTTCTCCTGTAACAGAAGAAAGGTAAAAAGGAAGATAGGATTTCACCTATGTACAGTGCAGCACTGACAACAATTGTTTCTTTAAATGGAAGTGAAGTCACAAAAGGAAGTTACAAAATCATAGAATCATAGAATGTTTTGGGTTGGAAAGTACCTTAAAGATTGTCTAGTTCCAACCTCCCACTAGACCAGGTTGTTCAGTGCCTCATTCAGCCTGGCCTTAAACACTTCCAGGGAGGGTGCATCCACAGCCTCTCTCGGCACTGCTTACCTGGGGAGGCTTTCTTGAATGAAATCTATTTTCTCAATGCATTAGGATATGCACTAGAGAAGAGAAGGTTTTTAAACTACTGAGCTATCTGTATAAATAACTAGGGGAAAAACAAGACAAAAACTGAGATAGTGCAAGTAAATTGAGAGATAATCTTTCCTGTAGATTGCACTTTAGCTAAATTACTTGTACTGATCTTAATTATCCAAATGAATCCATTAAACAAATGAGATGTCTGATAATAACACAGAAATATGCATTCTTGCTTTGCTCCCCAACCCGCTTAATTAATATGCTAGAAAGCTAATTTATCTTAAGGGAAAAAAATCTAATCTAAAGAGTGCATTCATATTTTCTCTATGTAATAGCACATTTTAGGACTGCTTAATTATTGCTGACCTTCCCCTTAAAACCAACTATTTATGGCATAAAATTGAAGTTTAAAAAACACACCTGAAAGATTAAATAGACAGACTTGCAATGTTCTACTTATGCTAAACTTTTAATGTTGTTAAGTACTAAACTGCAAATTACAGTGCTTGGGTAATGAGAGTAATTTTCTAAGTAGCAAAATTTCACTGTAATTTTTTAATCCCTAAAGCAAAGACAAACCTAGCTTCTGTCACACTACAAACCCTGAAGATGACACTTACTGTTTGCAAGCCTGTGTGTCTTTTGCAAATCCGATGAAGATGTATAGTTGATAATATATGCTCTGTAAAGCATGTTCTCCTGCCTATAAATTGAGCATGCATGAGTATGCATGAGAAATAATAGGAAACAGTACAATTGAAAAAAATTTAGAAAAGAGTAAGAAATAATTTATTAGGAAGTATTCTCAGTATCTCTTCAAAGCCCTGTCTTGCACTGACTTACAGTGTCATAGAAAGAAGTTTAAGTAAAATGCACTTTATCAAAGTTAAGATTAATGTGTAACTTCATCACAAACTATGAGCACCTAAATACTGCAGAAGTTTTTAACAGGTAAGAAGCTCTTCTGGCTAACTAAAAGGCAGATTAAATCAAACAACTGAAAATTACATGAACTAGATAATTGAAGTCTTTAAATCAAAATTTTCTAAGATGATATAGTTGAAAAATATGCATTCTGTGATTTACTGTTAGAATAAGTAGTACACATTGGCTGTATTACTGTCTACTAAAATACAAATTTCCCTTTATGAGACTGACAGAAAACCAAAATTTTAAATAACATTATGAGAAAAACGTACATTTAAACAGGTTAATGTCTGTCTGCTAAAATAAATAGGACGTATATGAAGACAAGTATGTACAATTCATGTTACAAAAGGTACTTCGATAGAAACACAGTGTTTGTGCTCTAAGAGCATTATTCTTTAGCCAAAAGACAACTGACACTAGACACACAGTACAAAGAATACTGAATTTTTTGTGGTTTCGTGAGACAAGTTCTGGAAGAGATGAAGAAAAAGTAGATGAATGGTTATGTCACTGGAGAATCTGGGCTTGCCTTTTTGTTTCAGGATATAGATGTCTTGCTCTACCTCAAAATGTTTTGAGAAAAAGTGAAAAGAAAGAGAGCTTCATAAGATAAATTCACACTAATGCTGCCCTTCCAAGAAAACACCATCATGTATTCTCAACATTATGATATCTTGACCTGCTTTTAGATAGAACTGGTCATTTTACATGATTTTAAAACTTTTCAAGTTATATGTCTTCAGACACTAGGCTTTCACTATTCTGACATGTAAAAGACACTTCCCATTATGCAGGTTAGTGTAAGATTTCCTATTGCTGCAGTGTTACAGTCTCTAAATATATTCTCCCTGGCAAGTGGCTAACAAAGGATATCACAAGTGTGATGAACCAGTGACTTCCTATAGGATTTCAGCTTCCAGATAACCATGAACTTTAAGTTTACTATGAAATCAAGCAACAGGGCAACAACTGAATAACAAATTATTTAAATAAAAATATATTTACTTATTACACTCCTAATCAACATTGTTACATATAACAATATTTGTATAAAAAATGTATCATTATTCCCCTATTTATGAAAAATTCTCCTTGACAAGTCTTCAATGTAAGAAAATGTAAGGATTAATTATCCCTGTGAAAGTAAACATTATGCTAAGTTTAGTTGTAGAAGTTTGGGAATTTCCTCACAGGCATTTAACTCCATGAAAATGAGAGATGTGTGGAGCTTAAGGATTAGAAATTTAGAAAATCTATGTTCCAAGAAGGAGGATTTTTCCAAAAAGAAGAATCACAATTTTTCTTCAAAGATGCATTGAGTTGAATTCTGTTTCAAATACATAAAGAAATAAAGCAGAATAAGAGGTGTTTCATTAAGGTCTTTACTGATGACATTTACAATCATATCTTTTTCTAGCAGACCAATACAGACTACCACATACAAAAACTTTTAATTAGGCATGATTTTCTCAGAGAGATGTTTTGACTGTTAGTGGAACACAAACAATAGAGATCAGAACATTGTCTTACAGAACATTGTCTGATTCAACTAAAAGCACCAATACGAGAGGAAAGTCAGAAACAACCCTGGTAAAAAATGTTATTCTGGAATTGCAAATTAAGGCTTTAAAACAAAGAATCATAAAATTGTTTGGGTTGGAAGGGACCTTAAAGATCATCGAGTTCCAACCCCCCCCGGCATTAGGCAGGGACACTTCCCACTTAATGCCTTGGTCCAGCCTGGTTTTAAACACCTCCAGAGAGGGGACATCCACAGCTTCTCTGGGCAACCTGTTCCACTGTTTCACCACCAAACATAAAACATGTCCTTATGTTCTTCTATCTAGAAAGGATTTGTCACTCTGTATCTCTCTCTATTATTCTCTATTTCTCTATATTAGCTTAGTACAGGAAATTTAAAAAATCCGATGTCTTTAATTATTTTAAAAAGGTTAAAATTCCATTTTAGCTTTTTTTGAGCTTTATACAGGTCCAGAAGCATACTATCAGACAGAGATTTTGCAATTACAGAAATTATTCACAAGTTTATCAATTGGATTTATGCAGATCCATGCACTTCAAGCAAAACCTTGAAAGTTTGTTCCTGTCTTTCATAATTTACAGTTCCCTATTGGTAATAACAGGAAACAAAGCAGAAAACTTTAAAACAGGAGATCTACTTGTTTCATATGCCTTTGATAATTTTCTTTTTGCAACAATATCTACACTTCTACATTATGCACACTTTTTTCAATTATGATTACAACATGCTCTAGTGGGCAGATTAAAAAGGAAAGAAAAAATAGTAAAAGAATAAATGAAATCAAAGTGTAGAATTGTAGAAAAATTAATTAAAAAAGTTAAAAAGTGAAGTGAACCAGCACTATAAGAGGTTGAAAATCAGCCATCTCAGTTATTACTGGAAGTCTCAAATTTGTGAAGAAACTCTGCCAAAGATGAAAACAGAAGCGTAGCTGCCTCTTGCAAAGAAGGTCACTATCTGCTAGTAGTGCCTAAAAGTAGTCAGATCCTCCACCAACACAAATCCCTTGAGAAACAATATTAAACGTACCCTGAATGAGGCAATGCTGGGAAGTGACTTCAAAAGATAAAGAAGAATCATTTAGATGAAGACTTGTTTACGGTGAACCAGGCAGGCAGAGGAGACTGTAGTTAGGAAAAGCACAGACTGGACGCAGAGGTTAGAAAGATGTAGATCAATGTATATGTGGATAAGGAGAGATGGGACAAGATTGAAAAGCAGAAAAGGAATTGCAGTGTATCAGATGGATTTCTAAGTGTCTCCAAGGTTCTGAGGAACAGGTAGGGATCAGGTAAGAAAAAGAATAGGATAGTAAAAGGACAGCATGTGCAGGAGATGGGAAAGAGACTACTCAAGATGGAAGCTCTGAGACCAGGAATATACACTAAAATTTCATTGAACAAGCTAATGTTTAATGACCATTGCCATGTTAATAAAGCCTGAGTCAGGCTTCACCACAAAGAATCTTTATTTAGTAAACTTGTAATGTTCTGAAAGAAGACTTATGAAGACCAACAAAAACTTTCAGCTTTCATCAAGTTACCTGTATAGTAAGGTTGTTGCTAACAGCTATAGCAACAGAGGTGTGGCAATGTAGACAAGGTCTGTGCAAGCATCAGAAACCTAGGGCAAACTGGCATGGGAGACATAACTCTGGGAAATGAAAAAAAAGATGGTAAAGTCCAGTTTGTAGAAAGTAAGAGAAACCTTGTGTTGAGCTGCTAAAATTGCACTCTTCTATCTACTGAAAGCCTTGTTTTCCATCAGCTGAAGGCCTAGTTTTCCAGATCATGCTGAGATAGAGGCTTTAGAAAAATCAATGGACAAGTTGAAACAAAACTACTGTTTTCAAGGGTGTACAACTCTATAAATAAGCTACATATTTCTTTTAGAGATGGTCACTGGCTCTAAATCTTTTAAGACAAGCAATAAGTACTGAAAGAACAGATGAACAAGGACTCTCTTTCATTCTGTCCCACCTGATAGAAAGGCAGGAATGATCAAGGAGTGAAAAAGTCTCAAGCTAAATTCATACAGAAGCAATCTAGGGACATGAGAAAAAGAAAACTAAATAAAGAGGAGAAGCTGAACTGAACTTAGCACTTGATAAATCTTTGGCTTTGTCAGACTCAGTAATTGCCATTCCACAGAAGCCAACAGGAGAGAAATGGCACCTAACTGAGGTGAAATGCTCTGTTTTGAGAAAACCTTTTAAAAACAATACAGATTTCAGCTAACTTTATGCAGCAGCAGAAAAATTTTTGTACTTTTTCATGGAAGACTTTACTTTGATAGCCCAGGCTACTGCTGGACAGAACTGTGTGCAACAATTCTCACTGCCCAGGGAAAAGAAAGAGGAAGATGTCTGATTGTTGCAGGTATGCAACAATACTGACCTTGTTTCAAAACTTTCTTAGAAAACGAGACAGTATCTGTTGGTACAGGAGGTGTCATATACCTAGAAATATTACTTTTTTTGTTAAAAAGTAGGAAAATTTGTCTGACTCCAAAAAAATGAAAAATCAACCCACAGACAAATTTGTGCTTGCTGGCCAATGCAACAGTACTGCCCTCTTTGGTACTGAGTTAGACCGTTCATCAAGAGATAAATCTGTGACATACTATGTACATATATCTGAGTGTCAATGACACATGTTAATGTGTCTGACTGAATACAGGAAGACCTCTGTATACGTTTAATACACAAATATTTTATAGAATTGCAATGTAAGAGTTGCCCTGCCTTGAAAATATTAAAGGCTTGCATTCAACACAAAGACTACACTATGTAGCTCATACACTGGCTAAATTAGTTTGGATTTATGAGTACATCAGCAAAGAGGAATGTCTTGAAGAAGGTGACAACTAGTGTGGATCTATTTTAAGAACTGTTCTACCAGAACAGATTCATTTTAATGAAGCACTGAATAGGTAGAATCATAGAATCAT
>VZTY01012534.1:638971-663152 GCA_013400935.1 Turnix velox | reverse complement strand
AAGTCAAGGTAAACAACATCTATAGTTATTCTGTCATCCTCTCAGCTGGACATCTCATCACAGAAAGAAGTAAAGCAGGATCTGTGGCAGTTTCAGCACTCTGGCATTTAAAACAGATGCCTGGAGTTGGAAGATACTAAAACTCCAGATTGTACATGATAGTACAATGGTATTGATACTTTAAAAATATTTATGGAATTTTAAAGTAAGCCAGAAGAATACACTATCTGGGATAGTGATCAGGACAGTGTTTCACATATATCAAGTAAAATGGCAATGACTTTTCTAAAAGCAAGGTCATGAAATGATGCTGCTGATGGATATTTTTTTATATACACACATTTCCTCTTTTCACTTTCTGTGAAAATACGAGAATCTTGCCAGCTTTCAGTTACTTAATAAGTTTAATTCACTGAATCACAGACAGCTGACATGAAAAGGCACCTCCGAAGACCACCTAGTCCAATAAACTCTGCTAACAGCAGATTACTCAGGGTTGTGTCTGGTTGGGTTTTGACTGTCTCCAAGAATGGAGATTCCACAGCTTCTCTAGGCCTCTTGTTCCAGTGCTTAAAACCCCTTAGAATAAAAAAAAAAGATTTTCCCATATTTAAATAGGTTTCTTGTATTTCAGTGTGTCCATTTCCTTTTTGTTTCCATTTTCCTGTGTCTGTTTCATCCCATATTTTAGTTTGTGCCAATATTTTTTTTCACAGCAGTGCTTAAAAAGTAGTTAAGTTGTATGTCAGTTACTGGAATATACTAACAATTTTGCTTACTGAACAAGGAAAAGAAATATAAGTTAATAGTTAATGAAAGGACAAAGGTTTTGGTTTATGGAATTTGTTGTCTTAAATAGCAAGTTGGTCTAACTTTCTGACCCTGTACCTGCTGGCTGGGTAACAACATGGACTGGTTTTCTGTATCTGTGCTCCTGACTTGGCTGCTTCTTCAGGTGGCCTGGAGTCAGGTAAGAAGAGAAAGAAAACATATCCTTTATATCAACAACTATGCAATGCAGCTTGGGATGACTTTGAGAGGAAAAAACTTAAGGATGTCAGTTTGCAAAATAAGAAATATGTTGTCATCTTACTTACCACATCCTTGTATAGAGGTCCAGGCTAGGTGAGGTGGATCACTTTCAGGAGATGCCAGGGCATCATCATGGTGGTACCATGCCAGTTTTAGATTCCTTTTTTTCTACAGCAATGTAACCTTCCTTTGCATGTGATTGTGAACTGTAATCTTTGATTTATTTTCAGGCTTTCAGATTAGAAATGTGTGTCTCAGCTTCAGGCTGGCTTTGACACTAAAGCCATTGCTACTCAAAGGAGTAATACTTATATGCAGAGATAATTCTTTTGAAACTGAGTATTTTGCTGTTGCAGTTCACAGGACTGGAGACCTAGTTTTGTTGAGAAGGAGGTAGAAAGGAGTGATGAAAGGGATTCCTTCAACATAAAACATTCAGTGATGGTTTTCAGATACTGAGGACCAAACTAAACTTCATTTGACTGCTGAATTTGTTCCTCTTCTGCCATGGACTTACATTTTGGTTTATGTAACAAAAGTATTGCTGATTGTAGCTACATTGATTTCAGTTTCTGAGCTTTCTTGCAGATAGAGGAGCTTTTCCATGAGCTAGCCAGTTTTTACTTTTAGCAGAATTATGTTCACTGATGAGTGGGTATGGAAACATTGTAGTTTGTCATTACTGGAAACTTAGAAACATTCTACTCTCCATTAATGAATATAAGGCAATTCAACATATGAGCACGATTCTTCTCCTCCACCAATCATCTTTAATAGAAAAGATGATAATGATTTTATTTTTTGAATATTTCAAAATTTACTTGGCATTTTTCCCTTCCACAGTAGCTAGAAATTGATGTTAGTGGGAATTTTAAAGCAAATTAAGTCTTCAGGATGTGTGTTACACATTTTGCCAATGTACTTTTGAACTATTTTACAAGCTGTACACTCATTTCAAAACTTAAATATGTGGGCTACTGACTGGCTTAAACATGTCCAGTGAAAAATGTAATGAGAGAATATATCTGCAACAGAACTTCAGCATGTAAGACAAGTCTATTGGCATTTCAGCTTTATGGATAATTTGAGTGGAAAAGACATTTTGGGTTATTAGGCTGTATCTGTATACAATTATATGCTTATTCTTTTTTTTCTGAAGTCCTCATCCTTATCTATCTTGTACTGGTGTAAACCTTAATAACTCCAGTTAGCACAGAGAAATGCGAGATCAAAATCAATCCTTCAGCATTTGCATTTGCTCAACTCTGGAAATGGTTTTTCAATGGATTCAGTCACTATCCCACTGTGACACTAGATTTTTAAGATTTTGATATATTAAAATCTACCAGATTTTGAAGCAATCTAAAATTGTGATGTATTAAAACTTTTTTGTGAGAGATCAGGTGAGGAAAGATTATATTCAATGGCTCCCATAACCAACACTGCAAGATCAAAATCCTGCCTTTAGACTGGGCAAGGACATACATTGGTGCGAATATTCATTAAGAAAATTAAGAAGAAGAAATTGATGATTAAAAGTTTTGCCTGTTTATGTAACATTTAGGTATTAAGTATTTGATTACACCAGCTCACACCAATTAGGCATTAACTCTCTTAATCCTATAAATTATAGACTCTACTTGGTTAGACAAAAAATAGGTTTCCCATCTTAGGCCATTGGAATAAATTATCAAAATCAGGCAGATATTGTGAGGTGACAGTTTGAATTGATTTTAGTTCAACAAAATGAGATTTCTGGGTTTTGTATTTATACTAATTTTTTTCTGCCATTTGCTTAAGTTTCCATAACAGCCATTTCAGATTGAAAATTAATCTTTCATTAAAAAGCTAAAATTGTACATTCTAATAGTTTCAAAACTTCCTTTCTGAACCTTTTCCAAATGAAGAAATTTCATTTATTTTTTTTTTCTGTAATTGTTTAAAATTTTTCTATGGACATCATCAGTTTTAGGGTCCATAGTTATGTTTGCCCTCAAAATTCTTCCCATCATTATGTGCTAAAAGCCAGATCTAGAAGAACATAGGCAATTGAATCCTCTCTGGAATATTCTGGCTGAGCTATTTTCTTATCCATCTTACATATAGAATCATAGAATCATAGAATCATAGACTAGTTTGGGTTGGAAGGGACCTCAAAGATCATTAAGTTCNCAGGTACTGATAAGTTACTATGAGGTCTCCTCTGAGCCTTCTCTTCTCCAGGCTGAACAACCCCAGTTCCCTCAGCCTGTCCTCATAGGGCAGTTGCTTCAGCCCTTTTACCATCTTCGTGGCCCTTCTTTGGACCCTCTCCAATAGCTCAATATGGTAGAAATTACCAAAATTAATATTCTTGTAGATGTCGTGGACTTGATTTTTGCCATTTCTCAGCATCCTGATTTCATTAGAGTTGCTTTTAATAGAGTTGTGAGGGAAAACTGCTGTGAAAACCTCACAGGAGCAGTACTGGGTGACTTACTTATTGAGTGGCCTGAGGTGGGGAGGACACATAATAGCACATAAGCAAATAAGCGTTTCCAGTCAAAGGAGAAGGCAATGCGTCCAGTCATTCCAATGCAAAGCCATGCACTAAATGCTGTCAGTTGAACTTAAATCTCATCTCTAATACTGTTGAGAGAGTAACGTGAGCTGCATTTCATTATGTCCCTTTCTAATAATATCTTTTTTTTTTCTTCCCCCTCCCCAGCCTGCTCTGGAGACAACTGGTGAGTTCTGTTTAGATATCTATTTGTATGCATGGGATGCAGTCAACAAAAACAGCTGCTCATAAACATCACCGGGACAGACACAGATTTATAATTACTGTTATTGTTATTGCATTAATTTTCACACTTCATAAAGATAACAGCAAGGGCTAATGCCCTACCTCACTTGTCTTTTTATTTTTCAGAAATAGATGTAGATGGAGGAATTGATCAAGACATCTTTGACATCAATGAAGGTTTTTAAAATTCAATTGCTCTTTAAAGTTTTTTTGGCAATTTTCCTTAAGGTAGCCACAGATCATTACAATAACTGAATGTTAATCTCTTCTTTCCTTTAGCTTTAGGACTAGACCTTTTCGAGGGAGACATCAAACTTGATAGGGTGAGTTCAACTATAAAATAAGAAAACAGAAATGTGTCATTGACTTATGCAATGTAAATTATCACTGGCATGGAAATTATCAATACTAATACTAACAGTAAATAGTGTTTATGTAACAATAAACTGAAAATGTTTGGGAATAGTTTTCTACTAAATGTCACAGACAAGGAAGAGTTGAGTGCATTTGAAGAAACATTATCCAGAATCAGGCTGGGTTAACCATCAGATCAATATTATTAGTTTCTTATTTCCTTTACTGTGATTTCTGTATGTATTTGTAAGAGATTCATCAGCAGTGATCACATTCAGTCAGGTTTATATAGAAGATTCTTCATTAATCAGCAGAATATTTATTAGGATCCAATTCCATTTAGAGACTAGTGCTGCAAATCCTTCATCAGGGGAGTAGATTCACTAAAGGCAATGGAAAAATTAGATCTGTAATGCCACATTTTAAAGTATCTGTTCAGTATTCAAATCTGATCAACTAAAACAAACAAAAAATATATATTTATAGCAACTTGAATCTTCTAATAGAAACCCCAGAGGTATATTTTGCCTCTGGAAGTCAGTAGTGGTTTACTCTCCCTTTTGATGAACTGGCTTGGGCATATCAGTGGAAACAGGGAAAGTACATGGAAGGCACAAGAACTGACCCTTGCTTTACAAAAAATTACAAAATTACTAATCTCTGTGCAGTTTTCAGGACTTTAGATCTTAATGCTTCCCATGGGAGGCTGGGAGCATGCATCCAAATAATTTATTTGTATGGAGAAAATGCTGCAGAAGTTGGAGACACTTATAGAAGAGCGTGAAAGGATTTAAAACCCAAGCCTTAGGCCTCTGAATGATCTTCCTAAGGTTTTGAGACTTTGATTTTTTCCATGGACTTGTAGGAGACATACTTTACTTTAGCACTGTTATAGTCCCCATAACCACTTTTTATTCTGGACTGCATGTTTGTTTTTTTTCTTGGATGCAGGAACGAAACTCCATCATTGGTGACAACTATCGATGGCCTCATATTGTCCCCTATGTTCTTGAAGATAGCTTGGGTACAGTATTTGCCATTGACAATGCCTACGTGTCATATTGGTTGAAATGTGGGAAACAGGTTGATAATGTGGCATCTTTTCCTCTTGTGAGACTGGAGCAGGGCATTTCCCACAACAGGACTGAGCCATGATACACACAAGCCAGGTGTATCATCTTGTTGTTGGTGCTGGCTCTACTTCCTTTCTTGTATGGTCCTGCAATTGCCATGTCCCAGCAGATTGATTTGATCTTAGAAGTATGTATGAGACTTGAAAATGTACTAATCAGAGGGGAAAACAGGACACTGAGGATCTTTTTAATCTCTAAAGGGGTGGAAATCATGCAAGTCACTCAGAAGAGATAATCCAAGCATAATGTTAGCAGTTGAATTCCTGGAGAACCTCTGTGAGAGACCTGTAGCCCATGGTCTGCACTAGGTGAAATACTATGTCTTCATTCCTCATTTCTTGAATACTTCCTTGCGTGAATCTCAGTGAAGTAAATTAAAGAATTTGAAAAATTAAGAACCATGCTTTATCATGTGTTACACATGCTGTATGTCCTATTTTATACACAAATATCAGAAACTAAACAGAAACAAACCAAGAGGAACATATAACATCACAATCTAATTTATGGGGCTTAGGTCCCTACCCAGGTCTTAATCCAGCAAGAAAACCTTTTTATTTTAATCAAAGATTGCTGGAGCACAACCCACCCTTAGGACTTGCTCCATACAACTAATAGGACAAAGCCATTGTCTCAGTATCGACAAGAACACTGTTTGCTTTCCAGAAATGAATGCAAAGGGGCTCATCCTCAAGGCATTTGAACAGTATCGACTAAAAACCTGTATTGACTTCAAACCTTGGCAAGGAGAGAGGAATTACATATCTGTCTTCAAAGGAAGTGGGTAAGAGAAGTAATGTAAAGTAACTCTCATCCTGTTCAGCTATGGCATATTTTCATGGCCAGTATTCACTCTAAATCCCATCTGATTATAATTTTTTTTTTTGGTGGTGTCTGTTTTTCTAGTCTTTTTTTCAACCAGAATTTGTAGTACTTTCCCAAACACATATTACCTAGGTAATAATGAACAATTTCTTCCTGATACTTAGTTTTGAATTTAAGAGGCAATCAAGTCCCTTAAAATCCTTCTGGACATGTCAAAAAGTTACCAGAAAAAAGCCAGTTATTTTCTTGACTGTTCCTCAGATATAAAGTATCACTTTCAAATGATAATTCTTAGTATAACTTAGTCTTCAGTTAAAAAAACATTCCCAGCAAAAAATATGGTAGTTCTAGCTGTGGAACAATGAATATGTTTGACTATATCAAATGGAATAGCATTTGAACAGTGCCAAATCACCATTCAGATATAGTGGCAAAATGTTTAAATGCTGCAGAGCACTGAGATATTTTACAGAGGTTTCTGTTTATATACCTCTTCTGATGAATAATTACACTATTCAATAATTATGCTATTTTGAAAAATTACTCCAGGAAAGAAGTCAAAATTGCCCTGGCTACATCCTTTTCTAGGAAAGCCTCTGTCAAAACTATACAACAAGAACAAATACATTCTCCACTCTGTACTGAACCACTTGTCTATTAGAAAAGATCAGGGAAAGCTTGATAGCCTGGTGAGGAAATTTACTTTTGGAAAATCATTTCCTGATATGAGTATGCATTCATAAATGAGAAAAGATTTTCTGATAATAGAAATGTTTCCTTTTCCCTTTGGCTTCTTCTGAGATATTTGTAGCAGATAATTGTTTCAAATTTGCTTCAGTCTCTGGCTCTTTATATTTTCTACTCCTCATGCTGTGCACGACATTGAAATTCAACACTGAAAGATGTATAAGTGGAGGCTCAGGGAGCAATGCATTTTCTTGTGCTAATGACTCTTCTGCTTTTTGAGCCAAATGGAAAACTCATGTAGCTAAATATTTTAGTCACATAAAGTATGCACTGACTTCGCTAATAATTGTACCTGAAAAAGAGCCACAATGTTTAGCTTATGGCAAGTTAGAGGCCTCGGCACATTGGTTCATCTGTATGTCTATTAAAAATAGACAAGTCATGGTGGCAACAAGACCGGCTACTCCAGTGGGATAACATCTTGTCCTCACTGCCTGGTGTGTTGCTTGCCCTGAAATGTTTTGATCATCTCAGCTGCCACATCTGTATGACAACTAATACTCAGCAGCATTTTTAGAGATAAACAGTGTGGTTTCCTGAAAATAACTCTCCAGGCTGCTCAGTCTGGACAAAAGGAGGCTGAGAGGAGACCTCATTGCTTTCTACAACTGCCTGAAAGGATTGTTGTTGATCTCTTCTTCCATGTAGCATATGATAGGAGAAGAAATGTCTTCAAGCTGCCCTAGGGAAGATTTAGAGTGGATATTAGGAAAAAACTTTAGATTTGATTATCTAGCACTGGAGCTATTTTAGAGATGAGTAGACATAGAGCTTAGAGATATGGTTTAGGGATGATTCTTTTAAGAGTCAGGTTGATGATTGGACTACATGATCTGAAAGCTCTCTTCCAACCTGGATGATTCTATGGTTCTGTTTATAAAATATAGGCCATTATATCCCTATCTGAATTATCCTTTTGCATTCAAATGAAGATAGTCACGAATGTTTTTGTAAAAAATACCTTTTGTAGTCTCTGAGGTACCTGCACAGTATCATCAACTCCCATGCAAATAACCCTCTCTGTGTCCACTTACTTTATCCATTCTTTGCAAGCCTTGGTCACTGCCTACGTTTAATTTACAGATGTGTATATATATATGCATATATATTTATAATGTTAAGTGAGATTTCCTAGTTCACCTCAGCTCTTTGCCACTGTGACATGGCAAGGAGAAACCATGCAGAAGTAGATTGATAGCTAATGGATAGACTGCTGGCTAACCCTCTTGGTGCTGGTAAATCGAAGCATCTGTGTGCTGATACTAGTGAGCTGTGAAGTTATTTACTTGCAGGATGTAAGTATAAATATTTTCCTGAAATAAGTGTTGACTTTCAGAGAGTGGGATTTCTTAATGGCATCATCATAGCTCCTTACAGCCCATCTTCCAAAAAGAAGATTGATGAGATTAGTCCGAGTAGGTATTTCTCTATTCCTCTAGCCTCTGATGGAGCTACAAAAAGTATTGTATCAGGGGCAATACAGCTCTCACATGCTTGGGAGAAGCTAGGAGTCGTCCCACTCTCCCTGCCCCACCTTCCATCAACTCCCTAAAAGGTGTTGCTAGCATGTAGCTCCAAAAGCCGATTACTCTGGAGTGCCCTGTCCAACTCAGTTTTTTTTCTCAGTTCTGGACAACACAGACCAAGAATCAGCTTTCTCTTTGGCTGCATAAGGATGGTGTAATAGACATTTGGCAAGAGGAAGCTGCATCCCCTGGTGCTTGGATGTTAATTTTGCCAAATGTCTTGGACAAGCCCATAGCCTCCTGTGAAGCCAGAATAATCTGCTTTTGGTATTAGTGGACCTAGGACTGTGATGGATTTCTTAGGCTTTCACATAAAGAGAGAAAGCTGTGTAATGGATATGGGGCTTGATTCAAGGGAAACCCACAAAATTATGGATGTCACATGTGCTCATTCCCAGGTCTCATGCCGTGATTTTGATGAGCAATCAGTAGCCAGGGACTGTGCTCTTTTGTGAAAAGGGAAATACCGGGGAATATGCTGTGTTAATAGATTACAAGGTTCAGAAGTCCACGTGTTTTTAAATTTAGAGGTTGATAGAACTACAAATCCCATGGCGTCCTATATGTGCCTGACTAATGGACTTCATAGGGTAAATGTTGATGTATTTGCTGCATAAAATATCAATGTAAATATAACTCTGTGCTTGCTAGTTTGTGGATGTGATGTGGCATTGTTTTGGCTTATGCAGATACCTCATTGAATTTTTTATTCTTTAGTAAAAACTTCCAGCACAGTTATGGTTTTGCTCTTCTTTGTGCGTGTCAGCATTGAGTGTTCAGAAAGAGCTGGTGAAAAGCCCTGTTAAATCTGCTAGCATTCTAGAAAGTAACCCTTACTTACCTTATGATAGGGGCAGGCTATATAAGTGCAGCCATGGTCACATAATGTGACACCACACTGTTTTCCAGCTAAAAATGATTAATTGACAGCAGCTTAATTGCTCTGTATCATCTGTCCATAGTCTTCTATGTTTACCAGAAGTCCTCATCAGTCTTCTTCTGGCACAAACAGCTCAACATTTTTCTGATAAAGAAAAACACATTAAAAACAATAGAGCCAGAGTGGAGGAACTTGCTTGTTAATTTCAACAGATCTAAATGTGAGAGGAAAGGATCTGATAAAGAACAGGCTGATGAAAAAGAGCTCTCTGTAGCAAACTGTAAATTTGACACTGGAGTAAAAAATGTACCTGTTAATCACACTGACTCTGCAGTTTGTGTGGTGTGGGGATGGTTTGTGTCTCACAGAACCTTCTTTCATTGATTTTACTGCTAGCTGCTGGTCCTCAGTGGGAAACCTCCAAGGAGGATTGCAGCAGCTCTCCATTGGAGCCAGCTGTGACAGGATTGGGACAATCCAGCATGAATTCATGCATGCCCTGGGATTCTGGCATGAGCAGTCACGGTCTGACAGGGATGACTACGTTTCCATCATCTGGGATAGGATTCAGGATGGTCAGTCACTCCTCAGTTTTTCTTTTCAGACTCTGGTGTTTGGGGCTTTAGCACTGAAACATGCCTTCAGCCATCCTTCAGTGACCACACTGCTCTCCATTGTGACTCAATTTTAAAGCCAGCATATCAGTAATTAAATATCAACTTCATCTATTTTGGACAGAAAGCCCCGTTGATTGTTGTTTCTGTGATTATTCTTCTTCCAATGCAGTTCCCAGAGACCTCACTGGAGATCTGGGTCCTGATATATTACATGTTGTATAGCAGAGCAACAGAAGAGAATAATTTAATTTATGTAAATGAATTATCTAAACACACTGTTACACTTTACAAAACAAAAGGAACTGAAAAAAAAAAAAATTCCCAGTCTGAAAAGCCCAGTGTGACCAAAGCCAGCAGAAAATTTCCAGTGAAAACTCTAGTGTTCCTCTTTCTCCCTGGATGCTACTCTCAGTGCAGGCAGCAGAGCTGAGACAGCAGAGTGCAGAGAGGGTCTACTGGGAAGAGAGAGTCCCTTCAGGGTCCCCATCACATCAGTGGTTACTTTAGTGATGCAGCTTGTGAATGCAAGTGCTGGTTCATTTGCCATAAGCCTGAGAGCTGGCATAGGGATCCTTGTGACTCTGATTAGTCTCTGCCTCTTCATCTTGATTCGTCCTCTGTGACTTTCAGGAAGCTCAAAACCAAAGTTGTATATGCAGACTTGATGCTTTCCTAACACAGGTACACAACGAAGACTGAAAAAAGTACATAATGATATGATTTAATGCATTCTTATTTAGCCATGATCAATAGTCAGGTGCATATGCAAGCATATACTACAGAAAATCACTTAGACTCTGTTATTTGATTTCCATTGTATTTTGCTGACTCTTTAATGACAAGCTGCACTATTTGAAACTGAGACCACTTTTTAAAAACTGATCAGAATGCAATTACTGTGTTTTGACTAATTTAAAACATTTAAAACTTCAACTTCCATGGGTTCAAAGAACCACAGCAATGGCTCTTTGCACATGCTTTAGTACGTAAATTCAGTTATGGAAGCTTATTTGGTGACAACTCTAACATGTTTATTGTGAGTTGGAATGACCAGCAATTAAACATCAGAGAATACAGATCAGAAATAGGGAGGATTTACATTTATGAATTGCATTAATTTCAGTACTGAAGTAGTATCTCCACCTTGGGGTATCAAAAGCCCATATGAAAGTTTATGGATAGTTTCATGGGGAAAAGATTTCTGACAACAAAAAGCTTTCCTTCATCCAGCAGAAGTCATTGTGTTATGTTCCACTGTCTGAAAGAGGAAATTAAATTAGATTAGAAATAAAATAGTTTTACAAAGTACAAGTAAACAAATATTAAAAATAACCACCTTGAGGATCTGATGGATTGTTACTTCAGGTCTGTACATCAAAACTTGGTCTTCTTGGGCAACGAACAATCTTTCCTTTTATATTTTTTCCCATTTAGGTAAAGAACATAATTTCAACAAATACGATGACGAAACATCAGACTCTCTGAATGTTCCCTATGACTATACTTCTGTGATGCACTACAGTCAAAATGCATTCAAAAATGGAACTGAACCCACCATTGTCACTAAAATACCAGACTTCATGGATGTCATAGGGCAGAGAATGGATTTCAGTGACTATGATCTCGAGAAACTGAACCGGCTCTACAATTGCAGTGAGTTCCTCTGTTTCTTTAAAATTTTTTTTTGTTTCTGGCATTAGAAAGAAATGAGGGGGATACATACATGCTGGACTCATCCAGGAACAAGTGTAAGAGATGCTGACATATTTGGACAAGTGAGTTGTGCTAAAGCCACCAGAAATAATGATACTGCTAGAAATAGCCCTGCTACAGAAGCACTGCTGTGCAATTTTGTCTGGCCTTTAGTTAAAAAACAGCTTCACTCAGCAGCTGATTTTTGTTCATCCTTGGGGTGGCAGTTTAAAATGTGTGCTTCTGCACAAAGCTTTTTAGTTTTTCCCCCGTTATTCTTCAGCTTCTGCTATGAGTATCTTTGCCGTAGCTATTGTACTTGCTCTGCTCTCATGCAATCTGTGAGATGGAGTGTGTGCTCAGGCAAAGAAGTTACAGATGCTATTAGGAAGAAAATGTGAGCTTTTTGGGTTTTTCTCTTTCATTTCAAACCCAGCCTCTTACAAAAGTGGTATAAAGAGTTCTTTTTCTTGTGTGGGATTTATTTTAGAAAGTAAGAGACAGAAAAATATACATAATTCTATTACTAAATGGGAATATCATTCTGTAATTGTGACAGCATCAAACGTGCCCTGGCACTCTTTAACTTCACTGCCTCAGGATCCCAAGCAGTGAATACTAATTTGCAATTATATTTTAAGTTTCATTTCACCCTAAATAATGAGTACCTTAATTGTTTTATTAAAATGGGGAACTGTCTAATGAAAATATTTCTGTTCATGTGGGCCAGAACTGAACACACACTTAGGTGCAGCCTGACCCAACAGCTCTTGGAACAGAGCCAGTCAGTCCCACAGGAGTGCCTACAGCTAAGGATGTCTTTACCAGTGAATAGGTCCTCCTTCCTCTCCATTAATCTTATATAGTTTCTATCATTCTTGTGCACTACATAAATACTGACTCCCAAACTTATAGACACATTACCAAATGAAATATACCCCACTCACACTGAAAATAGTGATAAAACTCCCAGCACCTTCGCTGTAATCAGGATCTGCCCTGTTCCCCTGTCTGTCCCTGGGCTTTGTATAGTGTGCATGATATTCAGCTCACAGCAGAAAAAGTCCCCACTGATATTTTAATGCTCTTCTGATCTCTTCTTTTTTAAGACTGTATTTCAGGCCATATGATCATGATAAATTTTAATCTGCTTTCCCCTTCTAGTGTATTACTAGAGAGGAATGACCACGAGGTTTCCCTCAGCCACTGGAAGTTATGGCCCACCCTGCATCCTTTGTGTATTTTCTTCAAAGTCCTGCCTTGAATAATATACCAACAGAGTCTCTGGCTTTTGGTGCAGTGGGAGTTCAAGCTCCCCGACCTCAAGCATTGCTTGAGTGCTCACTCAAGCAGTGCCCACTTTCCCTATCTCATTAATTAACCTAAGAAATAAATTGCAATCTATTGAGGCTTGCTTTCCTCTCTTCCTGCTGCTCAGATCACCACTCCATTCCAGATAGCATTTTGTAATTAAGGTAGTTACACTACTGCTTTCCCATTTGGGCAAACTGATTTCATGCTTTTTTGCATTTTGATTTCAAAGAATTCTTTCATCTAAAAAGTCTACCTCCTTTCTGACACCCTAGCTCTTTTTTTCTTTTTATTTTTGGTTTCTCCAGCAGTCAATATATGATTTACTATGAAAATATTTTATTGATTTTTACATCATGCGAATATTGTGTCTTAAAAATACCAGTCATACAAAATTTCTGATACAGTCGTACAAAACTTGCAGCCTCCAGAGGGAAGTTAGCTTCCTATGAGAACAGTACAAAACATCCCAGTGATGCAACTCATTTGGCAACTCTTCATACTGAAGTACTTCCCTCAGCTACAGCTGAAGTGAAGCATTTGGTGTGCCACTGGGGTTGCTTTTTCATAATACTCAAGGTCCTTTTTGGGATGCACTGAACATATTAGACCTGCCACAATATTTCATACATTGTTTGAAAAGTGATAGTGATGAAGCATTTTATTAACTTGGTTGGTTTCAAATTATGGCCAGTGTTACACAGAGCTCAGACATGGTATAAGGGGAAACAAATCTAAGAATAGGGACAAACCTAGACTGTGCTTTCCCTCACCCATCCAAGGTTTGCTTTAGACAGAGGAAATATTTCATACAGTGTTCCCCCTTTGCTATTCAATTGCACTGTCTTCTTAATTTTTCACTTGTGATATGCAAGACACCTTAAAAATTATTATGAGATACCCACTGGTCCCAAATGTACCTTTGCCAAAGGTTGAAGGGTTTTTTTTTTCCAAATTAGCATTTTGAAAATCAGGGTTTACTCATTGCAATGATATAAGCATTCCAGCTGATTCAGTAGTGATCTTCCAGCAAAATCTCTGTCTGTGTGTGGACCAGTCCAAAGGTAGCAGAAGAATGAATGGGAAGTATTAGGACCTTTTAACAGGGTGAAGGTTGTTACATTGGGGCTGGTACTAGTGTTCCTTTTACAGATAACAGATGCATTAAAATAAATATAATTAGCTGGCATACTACTGTGCTTGCTAAATGCTTGGAGTGGTCCTGACAACATCTCATTAATGTCAGTGTTAATATATAAATACTTTGAGTTCCTGAGGGTTATACCTATGAATGTTGATGATATCTGAAGCCACTGGTTACTTTGTGTTTGCATTTTGTCTTTCTCTCCTCTTGGCTTTGGATATTCAGAATGAAAATTAATGTTGTGTAATAGGGATTCACAATTTCTTTCTTTTTTTTTTTTTTTATGTTACAGCCTCTTCCCTGAGTTTCATGGACACGTGCAGTTTTGAACTTGAAAACATCTGTGGCATGATTCAAAGTTCAGATGATAGCACTGATTGGCAGCGTTTGTCTCACATTGCTGCTGGGCCAGATACTGATCACACTAATATGGGAGAATGCAAAGGTATGAGAAAAAGCTGCTCTTATCTCACTGGGAAGTATTTTCTGCAGAGGTGTGTGAATTGACTTTGAGCTTGGCCTTGTTCTTTCTTTCCTTATAGACAAATTACAGTTTATTTTTTAACTAAGAAACATAAATCTACACACTCAGGAATATCATGTGATAAGTCAAAAATTCTGCTTGTTTGAGATATTGAATGTCCATATCTTGTTTGTACTGTTCTCTAGTGAGAGAGTATCAAATCCTGACTCAAGAACCATATATACCTATGTTATAGGCACACCAGAAAGATTTCTGTTTTTCTGAATAGTTGTTCAGGGAGTCTTTGGAAAGGACTAGTGTCTAGAAAATATATAAATTATCAGGTCTCAGGTGAACAACTAATTGAGAATATAGCCAGTTGTTTCTGAACCTGTCAGAGGAAACATCATGAATTCCGGAGCATAAACTCTCCTCCAAAGAGGGTCAGCTGTGAATCACAGGAAAAGAATAAAAGCCTATGCTTTAGCTTGCAAGTTGCTAGGGACAGGCAAATGAGAAAAAAGTTGCAAGGAGAACAATCCTGCCTCTGGAGAATGTGAGCAGGTAACTCTAATAAATCTAATAATCCTCTTTCCGAGGATTTGTATAGTGTCTGGCTTACCCCGATTTGACTGTGCCTTCTAGTAGTACTGCAGTACAGTATAAAATGTTTTCTCTCTCCTCTACCATTCATTTCTTATCGACTTTTGACAGATTCTGGTTACTTCATGCATTACAACACCATGTCTGGAGTAGAGGGAAGCACAGCTATCCTGGAGAGCCGAATTCACTATCCCAAAAGAGGGTTTCAATGCTTGCAATTCTATTTCTATCACAGTGGTCATGAAAGCGACCGGCTGTATGTTGGAGTCAGAGAGTATACTTCAGCCCACCCAAATGGTACTTTGAGACTCATTGAAGAGATAAAAGGTATGGAATAAAATTGCATTTTGCTTCAATCCATACTCAATATCATGGCAAAGTGACTCATCTCCTAGCGTTACTCTTTGGCTTCTTCTCTAACTATGTGATTGATTCTCTGCTGGTGAAAATATACCTGATGGATCCTCAGTCAGCTTTTTTCCTATAATATAAACTATTGCAACAAATTACAAACTTCTGTGTTATGAAGATAATTTTCTCACAAAAATAGCTAAAATTCCATGAGCAGCCATTTGAACTAGTACCAATAGCAACAGATGAAGCTGGTTATTAGAGTAAATTACAATGATTAGGAAAGTAATAATAATGAAATAGAAAGTATAAGTACCCAGGAATCCTTAACATAGCAGTTTAAAAATTCTAAATAAAATTTAACTTACTTATTAAATAAAGATTGAAATTACTTCAGTGAACTATGCAAGCTGCAGATCATGATTTGAGTGGCAGTTTGAAGAAAATTAAGTTACTGTGGTTTTATATGCCAATGACCTACAGAAAGAGCAACTAAGATCAGTTAATGGACAAGAGTTATTTAAACTAGAATTTCTAGACTCACCTTATGATTAAATTACTTTCTCAAACACTTAACTATTACTTGGTCTCTGTTACAGCTATATAATTAATTCAATCTTCTGCTTGCATAAGGGTCAGCACAAATTATTTACTAAGCAGGCATCAAGTCCACTCCTGTGCCTCTTTTTGTCCCTTTAGGCTCAGCTGCTGCTGCTACCTATTCTTTTCCTTTTCCACTTTTTTCTTCACCTTGATGTGTTCATCATGTTTATGGGCATCAGGAATCCTTAACCCTTAATATAAGTGTCAGGGCTGCTAAAACAGATGTGGATTTCAGATCAGACTGAGCCCTCAAAACTCTTTTGAATCCTACTTTGAAGATTAATTTCTCCATACTTTAGCCTTCTTCACAAATACACTTTCGTGTATCTTATGTCTCATCTCCCATTCCTGCTTTCTCAAGTCAATTAAAGTTTGCTTTAAAGTGTCTGATCTCATATACGTGTTACAATGGGCACCCTACTTTCACAACCTCTGGTAAAGTTTTCAGGAATAGTTTAGGATCATTTTTATCCTGAGCTGTTTCTCTTCTCTCACATGACAAGTTACCTTCAGCAGCACAGTCAACAAGCTGGAAGAAATAATGGCAATACAGCCCTTTCCACCACTCTCAAGAGGCTGAAGGATAAGCCCTGGACTCCTTCTGTTGGTCTGTGGCAGCTGTGGCTGCTTTCAGTTGGGAGCAGGGTAGGCTGCAGGGTTAGGACAGTAGCTGATTGGGTCATTGAACATGAGTCAGAAACCCCAGTCTTGCACATATTCAGTGCAGTTCAAAAAGCAATTTATGCAGAAGGCAGTTTAATGAAAAATGGTGGAGTGCTTTTGTTCTCGTCTCTGGGTTGTTTTTTATTTTTCTCCCAATAGTAATGGTAATCAAAAATGTCAGGAAATTGAGATTTGTGTCTGAGATCATTGGGTTGTGTTTAGAATTGTTAGGAAACTGAAGCATGAGTCCTGTGTCTGGGACTGGTACTGCTTTTTTACATAAACACAGCCCAGTCTTCCATCCAAGTGATTGTAAACCAGACAGAAAAAGAAACTATTTTGCTGCACTTACTATTAACAAAGAACACCCTACTTACACTTGCCTTACAAAGCCGCTGTCCAGAGGTCTTCACTTTTGTGCTCATGCTACTCTTGGAGTCAAGTAGAATTTGCTAGTGCAGATTTGGATGCAGCATTAGACTCACACTGAGGTTTTATCACATCAAGTATGGTTTGCAAATGACTGGCTTTATTTTGAATTTAGTGCATTGATCATTTGATAGTGCTTCTGCATAGGCAAACTTCTGAGAAGCCACTTTAATATGCAAAAGCAACTGAATGATAAAATCTTGCAGTTCAAGTGTCCTCAGTGTCATTTGTTGTTGAGACAGATTATTATTCAATTATTTGAATATACTCTGCTCTGAATGTTTTTCTTTAATAATGCAGGTGCTGGCCATCTTTAAGGATTTAATTATCACAACATTTACACAAATTTAAAGCAATGTTCTTTAAAAATATAAAAGGAAAATGCACTGTCAGAAAACATTAACAGTTTTCACTCAAATTACAGAGATGATGTGCATGTTAAATCTGTTGCAAAACTGGATTTGCACTGAAGATGTAACGTTGACAGGAGAAATATTTCACCACATCAGCATCAGTAGAACTAAAAAATTTTTACATAATGTTAGTACAGGGTCTGCAGACTTGTGCAGTGTTTGACCATACTGCTCACTCAGAAACCACTAATTCTTGTTTTTCAGGTTCACCTGAGACTTATTGGCAGCTTCAACATGTTTCTTTGAATGTCACAACTAAATTCCGGGTTGTGTTTCAAGGCGTGAGAGGAAATGGTTTGTCAAATGGAGGCCTCTCTATTGATGACATAAATTTGTCAGAAACTCAGTGCCCCCACCACATCTGGCATATCAGAAATTTCACACATCTCCTTGACA
The DNA here is from genome assembly GCA_013400935.1 of Turnix velox. NCBI lineage: Eukaryota > Metazoa > Chordata > Aves > Charadriiformes > Turnicidae > Turnix > Turnix velox. The sequence goes on along the minus strand of VZTY01012534.1, from coordinate 645,185 downwards.
CAAGTCCTGCAGGGACAGCAGGGCGCATATTCAGCCCACCTTTTTACTCTACTAAAGGATACGCTTTCCAGGTCAGCTTGTATGTAAATGGTACCACTGATAGCCCATTTAACTTAGCAATGTACTTACACTTGATTTCTGGAGCAAATGACGATCACTTGCAATGGCCCTGTGCATGGCAACAAGGTACTGTGATTCTGCTTGACCAGCATCCTGATATTCGGCATCGGATGTCAAACCAAAGAAGCATAACAACTGACCCTCTGCAATTATCAGGTTAGTCACAATCAGCTGTGCATTTATTACATTTTAAACACAGTCAAAAGATAAGGAGTGAATTTTCTCTTTGTCAGCAACACTTGAATTGATTCACAGACAAGAAAAAATTGAACATACAGCTAGGTTAAGCTAGGACTCTAGATTTCAAAGGTGATTTGCAGAAGAAATAAATGGGTGATCCACTCCTGAAATTTCTTTCATATGTTCTGTGAAGGTGTAGCTATACCTGCTTTAATGACAATGGAAGTTTCACAGAAGGCTTGAGAAAAATATTCTGAATTAACATTAGACACAGTTGATACCATATAGAAGTGCAGCTATTCATCAAATCCTCTCCCTCCTTGTAAAGGTATAGTGGTGTCAGCACAAACCTCCAGATGGGCAAAGTACTGATTCAACTTACATAACATGTTGTCTTGTCTTCCAAGGTATGAGAAGATAAAGAGTAATTGCCCTTAATAACTTTGGAAGGAGGCAATTAAGGTAAAGTTATAATCCTTAGAAGTGATAGGGATGTCCATAAAGACAGATACTACAGAAAACCTCTATATTCAGCATTGGATAAAGACTGGATTTAAGCCAAAACAGCTTTCTGCATTAGTACAAGAGTTTTGCCCAAGGAAACCACCTCCACCACTTAAAATTAGTTTCCTGGGCTTTCAGACTGTAATATTAGTCAAGGAAGGAAGGCACAAAAATTACTGATTCACAGTATTTTTGAAAAAGATTTATAATTTACATTAATTTTTCTATGACATTCTTCACAAAACCAACATCAGAAGGACCAAATGTTGCACTCTGTAAATGAAAGATGCATCACACCAGGGCCCCTCCCCCATAGATGGTTGCCTTTTCCCCATGCTATCTGCTGTTGTGCCCACAGTGTTCCACCCAGACTGGTCCCACATGCTAATTCAGTTTTGGGGTTTTTGGGGTTTTTTTTTCCTAGAGTCATCATCAAATTATTTTTGGGATAGGCCAGATAAAGTGGGATCCACAGCAACTTTTCCAAATGGAACTACATTCAAGAGAGGTCCAGGAAGTGGAACAAGTGCCTTCATAACTCATCAGAGACTTAGAAGCCGCAACTTTATTAAAGAAGATGGTGTTTATATTCTGTTAACAATGGAAGGTATGTAAACATAGCTGATATTTTTTCCAATACAGTAAAAATGGAGGCTTACATACTTATTATATTATTAGTGTTGTAGAAATAAATACTCATGGTGTACTTTGCAAATGAGCAGTTTTGAAACACGTACATCTGAAGTCAAATCATAAATTTGTGGAAAAGTATATGCACTGTATAATGCCTTCATCTCATATGAAGATATATAAAATTGTGCTAAACCTGTGAAAATTATTTTGAATAGAATACTGTGAATAAAATTGCCTATTTCTGAAAAAGTCTAGAGGACGTTCCCAAAATGCTTCATGCTCTTGAAAGGTAATAAGGAGTATTTATTCATTATACATTGGACAGGATCTTTGGTCTTCACTATTAGAACTTATCATTAGAATAAGGCAGAGGGATTGGACTAGATGGTCTTTCAAAGTCCCTTCCAATCCCTGACATTCTGTGTTTCTTTGAAAAAGAGCATGAAGTTAAGGCCTTATGTCTTGTGATTCTGTCATGCAGACATATCACATTTACTATCAACTCAGCCAAGTGTTTCACCCACCTCTGCCTCGAATACGACCAGTGCCAACACCATCAAACCCGGCTCCAACACCACCACAAAACCCATCACAACGTCCCCTGTCGTCTCACCTGAACAGCCAGACACGGAGGCTCCCAGTTCCTGCCCAGAAAACCCTTGTGAAAATGATGGTGTCTGTATTATTGTAGATAGAGCACCTGTGTGCAGGTAACTGCCTTTATTCACTCTCAAATGTGACTTCAGGATGAGCAGTGGAAGTTTCTAGTAGAATACATCTTTGCTCCTAATGAAAGATCAAGGCAAATATTTCCAACTGCTACTGTAAGACTAACCTCAACCAGTTTGTGCAACAAAACTTCTCACTTCAGTGATAGAACATTCTGAAGTACACTGATTGGCTACCTTGCAAATTATATTTTAAATATAATTAGCATTTTCAATAATGTATTAGGCCAATATTATAAAATGGACTATACATTTCTTTAGAGTTCCCCATAGCAAAATTTATAAGTGTTAAATATAAACGTGGTTGAAGCAAACCAGCATTTTTATCAGTAGAAAACATGATCAATACTTTACATGCAAGAAGCACCATAGACATTATTTTAGAATCTGATTCTGAAAGATTCAGAAATATTTTGAAATTATTAATTTCAAAAATCTATTTGCTTGCCTTGAAACCAAACATGAAAGCTCAGGATTGAGAGGATTGTTTGCCCTGCAAGAAAATAAGTATGAATTTTTATTTGTTCTCTGAAACCCATTTATGTAACCCACCCGGTTGATCAAGATCTATGGCTGAAGAAAGTGACATTAGGTGATACTGTGCCAGGGCAGGTAGACCAGGGGAGTGCTATGAGGCAAATATTTAAAGGCCAAAAGCAACCAGAGCCAGGATGACTCATCAAGTGTTGTATCTTCCCATTTAGAAACCCTTCAAAAACCAATTCTTGTGCAACCAATCAGAAGCACATATACAAGTAAATGTCAGAAGCTGTTTTGAGAAGGCAAAAATATAGTTGTGCTTTATGTTACGCTTGATTTTAAAATTATGGAAAGAAAAGCATTTGTTTTCTGAAATTTCTGGGCTACATGAAGCTCTAGTGGCTTATGTGACCACTTTCCATCCCAGAGAAGTGTGTGACCACCAGTCAGATTCTGCACTGAGTTTCCACTGGGAAGTGAGAAAGGATGTGATACCTAACTCTGTTTAAGCCAGATGAGGTCTCCCAACAATTAGCATTTTTGTAGCGCATTGCAGATAGACTTGTTCTTGGAGTTGAATGTACAGATCTGAATGAATGACTCAGGAAGTAGAAATACAATAACATCTAGGAACAGCTAGGGTTAAAAAGATGGGACAGATGTACACTCAACAGTTCTGCATGTATGCTTTTTTTCGGTTAGATCATTGGGACCCTCACATGCTCAGATCATAAAATGTTTCATAGTGGATAGTGATGCTGGATAAGGTGAAGGAATCCAAGCCTGAAGGCTGCTTTTTGTCATAAACCAAATGACTGCTAGGTTATTCAGACTGGAGAGGAGAAGGCTCAGGGGGAACCTCATAGTAGCTTATCAATACCTGAAGGGGGCCTATAGAAAGGTAGGGGTAGGACTTTTTGATAGGATATGTGATGGAAGGACTAAGAATAATGGATGTAAGTTGGAAGAGGGTAGATTCAGGCTAGATATAAGAAAGAAATTCTTTACAGGGAGTGAAACACTGAAACGGGTTGCCCAGAGAGGTTGTGGATGCCCCCTCTCCGGAAATGTTTAAGGCCAGGCTGGATAAGGCACTGAGCAGCCTGATCTAGTTGGAGGTGTCCCTGCCTGTGGCAGGGGGGTTGAAACTTGATGATCTTTAAGGTCCTTTCCAATCCAAATAATTCTATGATTCTACATCAATTTCTCACATTCTTCATGGGGGAGGAGAGCAGAGGCAGCTCATACCAGTTCTGACAATGAGATGGTCTGATCAGAACTTACTACATCTACTGCTGGACAACTACTGAGCAGAGAAAGGGGAATATTGTGAGAACATGTTCAGCCACCTCCGTTCTAGAACTGAAATTCCTGCACCTGCACTTTGGTTCATTGGCTTTCTGGTCAGAGATGCCTCAAGAGTCCAGCCTGTGGTCTTCACCACATTTATTTCACAGGTTCAAATCACTGCATAAGATGATGATATTAGAATTTTTTAGAAAAGCAAAGAAAACATGAGGAAACAGACTGATAAAACTTTCTGGAAGGTAGTAATTGTGGTTTGATAGGATCAAAATAACAGCATAACGTTTCTGGACCACTTGTCCTAGATGCCTATTTAACTCCTTTTTTAATCTGACTGACTGAAGAATCCAGAATGCCTCTGTCTAAAAGCTGAGCACGGCAAAAGGCAGAGCAGCATCAGGATATGAAACAAATTAGTATTAGTGGAGGCAGATATTATATGACAGAGGTCCCAGTGACAGGTGTCTGTCATGGATCAGAAAGTGAGTTTCTACCAACAGATGTGCTATACACTTCAAAGACATGGAATCACATAAGTGAACTGAGTGATCAGAGGTAAAAGATGATCATTCTATGACAGCTACCCCATAGATGAGCTGCAGCCAAGCTTTAAGCAGTTTGGGTTTTCTGGTAAAGGCTGTTTCTGAAGATATGGCCTGTCTTCAGAAGCAGCGAGAAGTGTAAGTACAATAGGCCACTCAAGACAACATTAAAAGAAAAGTCCATTTTAAGTTAACTTCATTGTCCTTTCCAATATAGAAAGAGTGTATCAGAGATGTTGTTTATTTTAAGTACCCCTTTTCATGCCTTTATCTTCTAGATGATATCATGTTTGTTCTTTTACTTTCTAGATGTCCAGCAGGTGAAGACTGGTGGTACATGGGAGCAAAGTGTGAAAGGAAAGGCTCAACTCAAGAAAATACTATAATAGCTGCTTGTTCAAGCGTCGCTGTATTTGTTGTAATGCTCATTGTCACTATCACAACCGCAGTGTGCCTTAAAAAGAAATACAGACAAGAGAAGAAAAATCATAAGAGCCCACATCTAGAAGTAAGTATTTTTCCTTTTTCAACAAGGATATGTATATATTTACTAAAAATATGCAAACCCAGTAAAAGTAATTTGGAGGCTGTTACATTTTTGAAGGCTTAAGACTCCAAATTAGGAATTAAAGAGCTCCATCATGTGCTACTTATTTATCAAACACCAAAAAAAAAGCCACTTCATTGGAAGCATGTTCTCCTCCTCCAGCCCCACCACTCTTACTGCCCCAATGGCAGCTGATATGGAGTGGAAGAGTGTGAATAAAGGGGCTTGTTTTCTTGTTGTAGCTAAACCATGTCTTCCATTTTATGGACTTGTATTTAATTTATTACAGCTTTTCCTTCCCTTAAAACACCTGGGCATGGAGCTAAAAAAACTCAGCTCAAAATATCAAAACAAAGAGCAAATGTAAAAATCAACTTTCCTATTCAATGACCATTTTTCATGCAAGAAGTAAAGTAGCCATGGAAATTGTGACTTGAGGAGAATTAGAAGAAGACAGTAGGTTATAACTTTTAGGATGGCTGGATTGGAAAGGTCCTGTAGTGAATAGCAGAGATATTTGTGAAGTTTTGGAAAAGAAGTTTGAAAAAGTCTCAGACATCTGGACTGTTAAACAGAGATTTAATCTTGGAAATAGAATGATATAATTTAGAGAGACTCACAATGCACAGTAGAAATATTGTAAGCAAACTGAAGAGGAATGGCCTTTCAGAGAGCAGACTTCCATTTTGAATGTTGCCTAAATATTCTTTATGTGATGTCCTGTTGAGCTGTAGTACCTCTGTAAAATGCCACATACTTTACACTGATTTTTTATGACCTTTCAGAATTTATTTTGGCTTCTTTTTAAGTAACATTATACATGTATTTCCCTTCCCTACACAATTTTAAGATGCGGGTTTTGATTTTTTTTTTTTCCATTTAGGGTGAAACAAACTTCTGAAGATAATGCAAAGAAACATGAAAGACACAAGATAAACTTCACTGGAAAACCACAGCTACATCATCATTCTTTCAGTTATTTTTATCTCAACCATCATGATAGGTTTATAAAGTCTGGAAAATAATTAATTATCTGGATAAAATACCATGCTGAAGGCATTAAATTGTCTGACAGTATTGTATTGCTGTGCAATAGAGAATGATAGAAATGTGTTGTGTGACATGTCTGCCCTTCCCTTCCCTTCCCCTCCCCTCCCCTCCCTTTTCTCCCCTTT
>VZTY01012534.1:559881-634362 GCA_013400935.1 Turnix velox | reverse complement strand
TGAAAATCTATAATCTAAGTCTGTCCCTGTGCAATCACCGAGCTATTAAAATGATCGTAAAAGCTGCCCCAGTAAAATCTGCACAGAGTTCCAGTTCTCTTTCTGGTCCTCACACTGTTCTGCTTGCCACCCTGGAGCCATGAGTATCAGGAACACTTCACTCAACAATCAAGATGGCGATAGAAAGCTTATTACTGGGATCCCATAACATGCAGAACAAGGGTTTGAACTGTGGAAGCTGGCTTCTCATGGTCAACTGCCCTGTTACTGATCTCGTTGAGGAGACAAGCTCCAGCGGCGGACAACCTATGCTAGGGAAGGGAGTCTCCGCAAAAAAGCGATGGCAAGAAGCTCGTTTCTGGGACTTATCGAAGCCGGAGAAAACAGCGACGAATGCCCACACTCCACCAGCTCCGGGAGACGGTGTCCAGCGACGGAGCGCAGGGCGGAGCCGCTGCCCCCAGCCGCAGATTTGAACGGGGCGCGAACTCACCAACGACCCCACTCCTCCCTTCCACAGATAAAAGGGGAATTTCAAGGGGTGAGTGGGTGTTTCCTGTAATTAACAAGGGCAGTGGGCACCGTCTGTGAGCTGGTAACGATGACCTCCACTAGATGGTAGGCTGTGCTCCCTCTCAGCCAAAGGGATGTGGGAGTGCAGACGGTCGCTCCCTCAGAGCAGTGCAGTGTCCGGGCGACCGGATGCGGGCGATGCCGGAGTCTTTGGGGCTGCTCTGAGGTGGCTACCTGTGCGGTGAGCAGGAGAACCATCTGCTCAGTGTGGTGGAAGAGCTCTGTGAAGAAGTGGAAAGACTCAAGTCCGTCAGAGAAGACAGATGAGGCAGAAGCAGGCTTTTGGAGTAAGATGTTGCCCACCTTTAATCAAAAACCAGCGCCCCGGTCAGATAGAAGCTGGGATTGTGGTGCCCCTGCATCTTGCCCTGGTCAGGCAGAAGGCAGAATCCTAAAAGAAAGAAAAAAGTGGACAAAAATTTGTGATTGCAGCAGTGGGCAAGCGAGCTCCCTCCCTGCCCTTCAGCATCTTCAGTTCCTCTGAGCAGCAGGTAGAAGGTTCTGGCTGTTGAAAGCCCAACAAACAAAGATGTGAGGGCCGAGCATTTCTCACTGCTGAGGCTGTTGCTCCAGTAAAAACCTTATCCACAAGGAGAATAAGATGAGCTGTAGCCATTGGAGATTCCCTCTTAAAGGAAAGGGAGGACCCCAATATATCAGACAGACCTCACTTATAGGGAATCTGCTGCCTTCCTGGAGCCTGGGTTAAGGACATGGCCAGGAACCTCTTAAATCTGTCACAGCTGTCCGACTGCTATCCACTGCTTATTTTCCAGGTAGGTGGAGAGGAGGCTGTAACTCAGCCCAGTGTGACCAAAAGAGACATTAGGACCTTGGGAAAGTTATTAAAGAGATCTGATTCACGGGTTATTATTTCCTCACTCCTTCCAATAGGAGGAAATTACATTGGAAGGAGAAGATCTGTCCAATCAGTCAATACATGGCTCCATAGCTGGTGTCACCAACACATTTAGAGAATGTTTTTTGACAATAGGATGGCTTACGCAGCACCATGAATGGTACATGGCTGTAGGGGACACTTGTCCAAGAGATTGCAGGACTAATTGATAGGGCTTTAAACTAGATATGAAGGGGGAAAGGGTAGCTGGGCTTGCACCAGTGGGGCAGTGCTCTAACATCCAAGACAGGCCAGTAAGGTGAGGTGGTGGATTTGCACTTTGTGTGAGAGAGGAACCAGCATGAACTGAGTACTGTCCAGGGGTGGATGAGGTGAGAGTTGAGAGTTTGTGAGAATTAAGGGGCAGGTTGGTATGGGTGATATTGGTGGGGCCCTATTACAGGTTACTGGTTCAGGATGAGGAAGTGGATGAGGCTTTCCACAGGCAGCTGAGAGCAGCCTTGAGAGTAGAGGCCCTGCTTATTCTGAGTGCAAATGGTGGATGAGCCAACTAGGAGAGGAGTCCTGCTGGATCTGGTTAAAGTGGTGAAGGCTGAGGGCAGCCTTGGTTGCTACAATGGTGGAGTTCAGGATCTCGTGTGTCAGGAGCAGGATAGGAAGCAGAATTGCAATCAGGGACTTCAGTAAGGACAACTTTGGTCTTTTCAGGAAGCTGCTAGGAGAAATCCTGTGGGACAGGGTACTAGAAAGTAAGGTAGCCAGAGAAAGCTGACTAGCATTCCAGGACTGCTTCTTCCAAGCTCAAGATCAGACCATCCCAACAGGTGGGAAGCCATGAAAGGGAACCAGGAGACCTACCTTGTTAAATAGGGAACTGTTGAGCAAACTCAAGTGGAAAAAAAGGCTCTACAGGGAGGGAAGAAGGGACTGACCTCTTGGGAGGAATATAAGACTGTTGTCAGAGGATGCAGGAGGGCAACTAGGAAAACTGCTAGCAAAGACCTATGCTTAAGTGAATGTTGGCTTCTTTGTTCCTGCTTCTCTGGTCTCTGGACTAGCTATACAGATGGAGCCAGCAGAGTGTGCAGATTGTCTTTAGAGCCGTGTGAGTGACTCATTCTCCACTGCTGAGTATCAGGAGTCACAGCATGGGCTTAAAATTAAAATAAAACAACCTCAACATTCAAGCCAGCGGCTTAGGTTAGAAGTAAAGAAAAGAAAGGGAGGTTGTTATTCTAGCTACTTACCTGTCTGTCTTCAAGAAACTCAACACTGCAGAAAATCTTTTAGGCGTTGCACCTAATATCTATGCTAAACAGTACACACAGCCTCATATTCCTGATACAGCCAAATTAGACCAATTTCATTGCTATTTGCATCCCATGGATCAGCTCTCTCAGCCCAGCTTTTGCACAAACAGCAAACAGCTGAGTCATAATGTTAAATAGTCTGGCTGGCACTGCACTGTCTAAATGCAAAAATGGGACTGATCCTAGACACTGGTTCTTTCGTTTCAGCTAAGGCTGTCGGGTGTCTCATACCACCCACACCAGGTGGACCTAGTTCTAGGGTGTAGAACAGGAGTAACGAGCTGTTAATTTTTTTAGATGCAGGTGAGCACAGTGAAGTGGTATTTCTCCTTTGGTTTTTTTTTTTTTTTTTTTTTCCACATCTCTCCTTTTCAACTGTTATTTGAGCTCAGGAGCTTTTGTTGAAACACAGATGCTACATATCAGTATAAAGTACCTTTGATTCTCATAAATGGAATCTTAATTCTTGCATCTACCTGGACCACATTTTAAAGCTATCTTTAAGTGCTGGTAGTACAGCAATTCATGACTCAAAAGGAGTAGTTACCACCAAATGAACTGCGTTTTCTGAACAGCCGTGCAGTCAATCGCTGTTTCTTACAGCTGGAGTTGTTGCTTAGAGACCTTTGTATTATTTGAGTCAGTAATGGCAAAATATTGATATTTTGCTTGGACTGTGCTATGAAATTATGAAGAAATTGAGTATCTGGTGATCTCATTTCACAGAATCATAGGGTTGTAAGGAACCTTCAAAGGTCCAACCCCCCTGCAGTAAGCAAGGACATCCTGAACTAGATCAGGTTTTCCCACTTCTTATGTATATATCCTGGTTTATTAAAAAAGACAGCACTAAACTATTTTTAATAATTGATTTTGTGCAAGAAGTTTGTGACTATTTTTTTTATCAGATAGATTCCACATGGCCTTCTCCTTGTCCTTCCCCTTTCTCAGCATCAAGAGAATAAATTGAAGTTAAAATACCAAAACACAACAATTTAGACTGATCACTCCTCCTACTACCAGAGAAAAAAATTTATAGAGTGTATATGCATGTCTCATTTGTATTAAACTTCTTCAAAACCACCACTATTGCCATCATTTTTGCTTTCTCATGGAATGCTTATTTTCTTCTCCCTCATCCCCCAAAGTTCATTACTTAGAACATGTACATTATCACTGCTGTCATAAGGCTTGCAGACAGGTTTTTCATTCCATTTGTCATCTTCATTTGCTCACAATTTCTGAAACTCCTTCTTCTTGAGTTGAAATGGTCTGTGCCATTTACCTTTGACTTCATCTACTGCAAAAATCAAAAGAGCGTCAAAGAGGTTTAACCTGAATGTCTGGAACTTAAAAGAAAAAAATAAAATTTCATTGTTTCCTGAGGCTGCAATACTTAATACTACAAAAGAGCTGGATTGCTCTTCATGAGTGCAGAGCTCATGGGAAAAAAATATGTGTTTTTTATCAGATTTGAACCTTATCTCTAAAGAATTTGATGGAATGTTTTGATTAACTTCTTAATGACAGCATTTCTGCTTAGTGGCTACTAATATGTTACTAGAACCAGCCATTCTGTGCTGTTAAAACTCGGTGCATGTGCATTTGCCCTTGATTTTTTTCTTTTTCAAACCATTTGGATCCATGCAGTCTATGCCACAAAAAGTCAGATTAAATCTTGTCAGCAGCACATCTTCTTCATCTGGGATTGCTTCATTTTTTACTTCTCAGCATGTTGCGAACACTTGTGTTTGGAGGCAGCTTTCACTCATGTAAATCATGTTTACTCATTTAGAACACAGCATTATGAATTACATAAAATAACAATGCAACTTTGGGTTGAGTTGGTTAAGTAAGATATTAGTTTATTAAATTTGGTAGTTATTAAGTTGTTTAATAAACTTTAGTTTATTAACTGTGGTAGGAGACTCTGTTGCCACTTAAAAGTCAGGTTTCATTCTGGCTGATGCTGTACTGCCTTTGTCATCAGAAAAGGTTTGTCAGGGTAATCTGAAAGTAAATAGAGAGACAGAAAATTAAAATATCTGTCATCTCCCCTGTTTATGGAACAACCTCTGCAGGCACTCAGGACAACTGCTGGTTTGCCTTGGCCAAAAGAATAATGGTCATGTTTAGCGATTAGTGTGTGTAATCAGAAGGAATGGTAAAAGAAAAGCTGCTGGGATAAGAAAATATTAATTTCCTTAAAGGAATAAAATTTCTAAAGAAAAAAAAAGAAAATTAAACAGAGATGGTGAATACCACCTATAGGCCACTATGTAATAGTCTACAGGTCACATCTCTTAATCAGTTTGATGCTCATCTGTAACAAGAAGCCTAGACAATTCCTCCTGCTCAGCAACCCATCTGTTTACCCTTTCAGAGGCTCTTACCTCACTGCAAGATCAGTTACTGCTACTTGCATTCTTTTAAAACCTATTTCCTTTAGCATAAAGAAATGTGCATGTCTTTCACTTGCAAGCACCATGAGACCTCCAACTGCCCTTATCACAACTCTGTGAGCCTCTTTGAGCTGCTCTCTCCCTTGTGCAGATCTGAGAAAGTGCCCGCCAGGGCGGTGTGAAGGCTGTGCTGGCACAAGGATCCCACAAAGGAAACTTGGTCTCTGAAAGACTTGGAAGTGTAATCCCTTCCATGACTTGGGACAAAGCTGGTGGTGGTACCACATGGTGCTGGCTCTGACATGCCTGTGAGGAGTTCATTCCTGCATAGGCTGCTGCTGAGGGCGATAAGAGTCAGTCTTGCCTTGGAAAATTTGCTGGAGGAACTGTTGGAGGTAAACTCTGTTTCACAAAACCACTGAAGACCAGATAGAAATATTTTCTCTCCACCCTTGGGAGGAAAGTCCCTGTCCCACACCCAATCCTCATTACCAGGAAAAGTCAGGACTGTCCCATACAGGTTCTCTGTCCTACGATGGCTTTCCTAGCCAGGTCCCTGTGTTGTCATAGAGTGGATGTGACTGTGTAACCCTTTGGCTGACACCAAATCTCCACACTGGCTGCACCCCCATGCAAAAAAGTCCTGCGGAGCAGTGTCTGGCAACTACTTTCCCCTGAAGAGGGAATCTTGAGAGCTAAAGCAAATTTGAATGTCTGAGAAATATGAAAAGTCACAGGCAACCTCAAAAGTACTTCTGAAATGATATGTGTGTGCAAAGGAGGAATAGAGGTTTATTTACCCATTTTTGCTCATGGATTTGTTTACTCTTTTTCCCCTGGGGTTCAAATGAGCAAGCTGCTCTGCCTTTTGTGCTAGGGGAGGCACAGAAATACTTTCATTTATGCCATAATCATGCCTAAGTGCCTTGATTACATGGTGCCAGTTGGTTTCCTAAGAGCAAATTACCTTGGCTTCCACTTGCCTTTATACCTGTATTACACAAATTACTTCACAAGCATTCACTCTCAGATTGGCTGTGGTTGGGCTTACTTGCTGTTTTCTTCCTGCCTTGTTTCCCTCAATTGTCTGCTGGAATAGGGCTGGGAGGGCTAAAGATGACTTTTTTTTGAAGGTCCGTTCCACGAAACACTTTCCCATTTCTTATTAGGTTGCATCAAGACAATTTCAAAGCTTTGTTGCCAAAAATCCTTGCGGGCTGGGGTGCAGGATCTCAGGTGTGTGTGCTGATGCACTATGCAGCTGGGCACACGGGTCCTCTTGCAGGACAGGAATCTTTTTGAGCTGAAAGATTGGAAAGTTCAGTGCCCTTGGAAATGCATGTCTGAGCATCATTTTGTTAATCAGCCGTTACAGCTGCTGTCAAACTGCCTTCCTGGAGACCCCCCACTGATGGTGGAAGCAGTTTAGGGAATATTTTGCAACACAAAAATCACCTCTTAAAGGGGAAGGCAGAGAACTGTGCCATCTTTCAGCTATAGGGACTAAGTATTTTCCAGACTATAGAGATATCTTGACCTTTCTTTACTATCATTATATTCAGTATATGCATGTGAATGATTAATTTGGGCTGAATAACCTGTGCAGTATCCATGATTGCATGACTTCCCTTAGTTTATTGACAACTGTGTAGTAAATATCCTCTCCTTCATCAGTACTTTGTCACAAGGGGTAATGAAAGCATCTGAAATTTAATCAGCTGCTGGTGAAGTCAGAGTAATTTTTGCACATCCCTCTCTGGAGTCACCATGTAAGACATCTAGGTCATCCCAGATGGACCTGAACATTAGCAGGATTACCCATGCCAAAGGTCCTCTCCAGTCGCAGCAGGGCTTTTGGTCATTAAACCTCAGACTCCAGTTATGTTTAAAATTATGCTAACCCCATGAAAACACAGAGGTGTGCAGTGCAAAACATTTATAGAAGGGGAAATGTTGTGGGTCCCAGAAGTCAAAGACTCAAGTTCTTTCCATGTCTGTACAAGAAAAGTGAGAACAGGAGAAACATCACTGTCACCCCCTTCAGATCCAGGGGCTGCAGGATGCAGGCCCCGAGTTCTTAGCTGGGCATTAGAGATGGTCATTAATATTTACTGATTATGATGGGAGTAATTGCTCCAGTAAACTTGAATCTTGGCACTTTCAGGCTCTGGCAGGAATGAACTTGAAGGAGATAAACGTTCTTGCACTTACAATGTATTTTTATAATTAATTGACCGAATACTCCTGGGAGATGGGAAATCAGTTTCCTCAATTTATTGGAAAGGCAGTTAAATTGGGACTATTAGGAGTCTTAAATAAAAGCCCAGAGAAAATTGCTGTCAAATCAGATTGAGGAAAGGCAACCCAATGGTACCAGCTTGTTGGTCTGAAGCTTTGCTGCATTAGATGGTGCCATTTAGTCCAGCAGAGTCACGGCACTCAGAGGGAGCAAACCCAGGACCTCTATCAGTCCTAATATGCCACAGCTGCAATTACCACCAAGACAATTCTTCCTTCCAAAACTCTACAGCCATTGGATTTATCACTACTAGCAGGTAGGTGTCCTCAGTGATGGATTGGGGTACGCTAATCCTGTTATTGCTAACTCCAGGGGAGACTGAGGCTTACAGTTTCTAAGCAAATTCCAGTAAAAAGCAGAAGATGGCCCTAACAGTATTGCATGCTGTATGTTGAGAGAGATACTAAGATGTAGCAAAATTTTCCTCTTTTGAAGTAATGAAAGTCAAAACCTCTGAAATTTACAACATTCATTTAAACCTTGTAAGTACTTTGAGACATGCTTTTTGTAACCTTGCAGCCTTTTGTTTCATGTTATTTAAAAACACAACTTCCATAAAAATTTCATAAGGTATAGTGTTGAATTTCAGTTTAACAAGAGAAAGCTGTGAGCAAACCAAATCATACTTTTAATTATTCCAGATAAAAGACCTTCCATACTTCAGCAGATCTCCAAAAGCACAGGTTCAGGCAACTGAAAGAAGTCAAAGCATTGTCCTGGTATTTGTCCTGGTGGACAGCAGAATAACCACGAGCCAGTAATGTGCCTTTGCAACCAAGTGGCATCCTGGGTTGTATCATAAGAGTGCAGCTAGCAGGTTGAGGGAGGCTGAGGGGCTATCCTACCCCTCTACTCTGTCCTAGTACTGTTTCCAGTACTGAGCTGCCCATTTCAAGAAGGACACAGAACTGTGGGAGAGCATGCACCAAAAGGCCACAACGTTGACTAGGGGACTGGAACAGCTCTCTAATGAAGAAAGGCTGAGGGACGTGAGTCTTTTAAGTTTTGAGAAAATGATCCAGAGGAAATCTTATCAATGCTTATAAATACTTCAAATGTGAATTTCAGGAGGATGGGGCCAGGCTTTTCTCAGTGCTGCACAGTGACAGGACAGGAGGTAACAGGCACAAACTTGAGCGTAGGAAGTTCCATCTAAACACAAGGAGGAGCTGCTTTATTTTTGGGGTGCCAGAGCACTGGAATAGGCTGCCCAGAGAGGTGGTGAAGTCTCTGTCTCCAGATACATTCAAAACCCACCTGGATGCATTCCTGTGCAACCTGCAGTAGGTGACCCTGCTCTGGCAGGGGGTTGGACTAGATGATCTCCAGAGACTCCAAACCCTGTCATTCTGTGATTCAAGAGATACATTCTTGAGCCTTCAAGTTCCTGATGTTGAAGGACTCTGGTTTCAGAGTTTTAGGGGGGGTTTGTTTGTTTGTTTTTTCCCATCATTTCCTCTCCAGAATGTTGCTGAGTCTTAGTAAACTTGGGATTTTTGCACCCAAATTGCTTTAGATAGTTGTAAGGTTACACCAAGAATATTGGTTTATAAGGAAAATTGCAGTTTCTCATTTCAGCCTCAAACTGAAAGAAAGAGCAAGTGGAATTTCTAAGGTCAAGTGTGTAAATTTTTATAAATATGTGTAAAAGAGATGTCTTCAGAAATCCTGCAGTTTCGAGAAGTGAGACAAAAATGCTCAAACTATCCTTATTAGAGTTCTTGCTTCTGAATCCTTCCAGAATAAATATTTTTTCTCATTTCTTTTATAAATTTCAGATCTCATTCCAAATTTCAAATAAGTCTGCTTGTGTCCAAGCTAACTTTGCATATTATTAATGGACCAGTTTTTGGATATATTAAAATTTAGTGGTCAGTTCTTTGGATTGCAAAGCCCAGTGGATGCATTAACATGGCTTTGAGAGTCATTATAGAACTACTTTGAATTTTTGTGACTCCACATGTGCTTTATTTGGTTACACAGAAGGTAATTCTTGTGCTGGGCAAGCACTTTTGACAAGGGGTGTTGAATAAGAATTCCCACTTTTACTGACATGGTTAAAATGCCGGCAACGTGGTGGGAATCAAGTGTTGTTTCAGTAGTGCCAACAAGCTGCCCTCTTCAGGAGAGAAAGAACATACTGAAACAGAAATATTTGAATAGGATTATTATTTTAGGTTAATCCATTTTTAAAGCAAGTTATCAAATATTTGATTGAAGCTTTATAGAGAAGCATAGAGCTTGATTTATGCAAGGAAGCTGACACTTCTGCCAGGAGCTGTTATGTAGCAGGTTAGCATTGTCAGGCTAATGAAACTTAATTATGGGTACTGAAAACAAAGCACTTAGAAATCAAGTGGCAACTGAACAGCTACCATGCCTACAAGTGACAGAAGTAGAATAGTTCCATCAAGTTGAGCGATAAACTGGAGCCCATTCGTGAAAGCAGTGGATGGATGTCTTGCACGAATGAGCAGTGCAGGATTAGACTCGATTGCACATCGTGTCGGCACTAGTCAGAAACATAGAACAGATGTCAAGTAAATAGGGAAGTGTGGGACAAAAGAGAAATAATTGTAAAAATGTGCCCAAGGATAAAATAAATTGATCCTAGGATACTAACAAACATTCTTGTATAAGACAAAATGAGTCTTTGTACTTGTTTGGCTTTTATTTTCTTGCTAATATTGTATAACAGGCATGATAGGAGGGGGGGATAATAAAATAACTTATCAATGCACTATTAACTCTACATGCTCTTACCTAATAATAAGATATTGATGTCTCCTTTAATGCGTGTTCCATTGTTGAGAACTTTCTCATTACCCTGTAGTAGCATATACAAAATGGCTTTTTTAATATACTTATGGCCATGAATGTTTGGTGCTAAAGACTTGCTTAAATGGTCAAAGATATCCTATTTAAGAAACAGCAAACACTTACATAGCACATTACCAACATTAGAATGGAATCTCATTATCCAGTAGCCAGTATTAGCACAATTTATATCTTCCTTTAGTTTGAGCTTTGCAGAATTTCTTGATCTTTGCCACATCATCAGCTGAGAATGTGTGTGCTATTTCTTTGCTCATCACTTTAATATTATTAGCCAGCATTATCGTCCCGGGTACTTTCCTCCAGATGCAGGGAGATGTCATGAGATTAACTATTAAATAGATCAACTATTAAATGCAAACCAGACCATTGTATTCATGACACAAAAACCTTCTTAGGAAAGACAAAATGCAAGTGGAATAAAATTCAAAGAAATTATTAGATTTATCCATTTTATTATGTCTTAGCAAGTGAAATCCCCTCCAAAAGAGGTTTAAATGTAATTTTAACATGAGAATTCAACAGAACTAGAATTACTTGTACAGCTGTATAGCTCCAGGGACTTTGTTTCTTCCCTACTCCAGAATATGAGTGGGTGTGATAGCTATATGGTGTGGAGTAGAAGACATCTTCTCCAAGAACATACTCTGTTGTTAGGGATTCCTTTGAAGGAAGAGGAGAGGACAGCTTGGTTTTTGCTCTGTTTCTAAAAGGCTTATTGTAAACATCTTATGGAAACCCTTCAGGGTTAGAAAAGCCATCATCTCAGAAACCTAAATTTTAAAGCAGGGAAGCTGGGAAACAGAACTTTAACTTCTACTTTATGAATCTATCAAGCCTTTGTAAGTTTACAGGCTTTGTAGGGATGTGCTGGTGAGACAGCTCACCCTTCAGAAGGGCCATGAGAAAATGCTTTAGGGAGGGGACAATGTAATTGATATAAACCATCCAGAAAAAGAAGCAAAGGCAGACAAAAATGTGCATGTGAGCAGTGCAACAATCCCTGTCCCAGGGCACAGTTGTGTCTCCAGGTAAGAAGACTTGAATGGAAACTACATCAAAAACTAATCCAATTCCAGGTCAGGCTGCCTCTGGAGGACCCTAATGAGCCTCTGTGTTTGCTGAACTGGCTTCAGCCATTGCGTTCAGGCAGAGCACTCATGGCTGCCTGGTCTGGCCCAGTTCAAGGCACAGAGTTAAAAACAAGCCCTCCTTTCTGATACCACACTCACCCCAAGCTGTCGCTGACAGACAGCTTCTATTGCTACCATGTTCAACTGTGCAGCCAACTGGCAGTTGCTTGGGGATGGGGGTTGCTGGGCAAAGGGACATTGATGCAAAGAGATTTTTTTAATGAGCTCTTATTCTTCCTGCACATCATCCAAAAGAAATTGATTTTTCCATTAGTGACTTTCAGTCTTTGTAATGTAAGAAGAACTGTTTGCTCTTGGGATATGTGATATTTGAGTGTTTTCCCACTGAGGAGGACTCGGGTGGATGGCAACCCCACCATCTACAGTCCTGCCATGTCACAGTGAGGGTGCATGTGATAGCACCTAAGATGTCTGCATGTGAAACCAATCTTACTGCATGGGTTTCTGCTTTTATTTCTCAGACAGAGTTCACTCAGAAATGAATTAGGGTTTTTAGAAGCCAGAGGGGATTGCAGCCAAGAAACTAAGACACTATTCATCAGCAAAATTTGACCCAAGGTATTATTGAGACTGTGTTTTAGATCAGAAAAATTCTTCCCAGAGCACCATTCTCCATAAGAGCTGCTGCTTATTGGACTGCATTTTACAGTAATCCAAATTCAAAAATGTATTTTTAATTGATGTAATGGAAGACCTGGATTTTTTTGTGGGGAAAAAAGTCTATAATTCCTTAAATTGTGTTAAAATATTTCAGATAATGCCTTGAAGAAAAGGGGACACCCAGACCTAAAGAGATGTGTGTACAGAAATGGCTGCCCTGCACCATCTGAGAGGTGCCAGTTCCCCATTCCAGTCATGCTCCCAGGACCAGCCCAGGCAGTGGGCATCCAGTGAGACCAGTGCCACCAGCAGAGCAGGGATAAAATGCCGTATTAATACTTAGCAATTAAGAAAACACAACAAGCAGTGCATATTGCCTTTTATACAGCTGAGAGACAAAGCACAGACCAAGTTACAACAAAGCTTAAATCCAAAATAATTACGTTTTGTCACAATTCCTTCCACACAGCCCAAGCTACCAAGGAAGTGAGCTGCCAGAGCTTGGGGAGAAACACAATTTGCTCCACAGCTCCCTTCAATCCCAGAATGAAAATTTCCAAATGTTTGAAACAGTGAGCAACTAAATCTTTTAATGCTCTCTGAAAAGCAATCAGCTCACCGAATGCATCATTCAACAGCTTCCAATATAAAATAATTAAACCATGAAAAGCTGGTGCAGTAATCTTACTTTAAAATCCTAAATTCCTTTACATTTGGAGGATCTGATGGCACTGACTCCAGTCAGACACACACAGACAGAGCAGGAGCTTCTCACAGCTCAACTGAACACACCTCTTCCACTCCTTGAGCAGAGGCAGCTTAATTTTCTGAAGATTTGTTGTTGCAGCAAAACTATCCAAGAGATACAGCTAAATCCAAATTCATTTCATTTCCAGCCAAATTATATTTTGATGCAGGTCACTAGAAGCTAATCTTTCATCTCTGATTTTCATACTTGACGACAAAAAAGAAAAAAAGAATTTCAGATTAAGCAGCATTTATCATACTAAGAAGAATTAAGTCAAATAGAAAATTGCATAAAGAAACTCAGCTAAAGCAATCAAATTAAAAAAGGCCTTTACCTGTGTGAATGTAATCTTTGATTTTCCCAGAAGAGAAGAAAACCTTATTATTAAGCAAACTTAAAAGGGAGCCTGGATTATTCTTTTCCCATTTCCCATTTCACTTGAAGTGTCAGTCTGTCTTCATGAAGAGCTTTTGCTTCCTGTCTGTCAGGCAAGTTCTCTTGCTTGTTCCCACATGCTGGAAAAACTCATATTTGTGATACTGCAGAAGCATTTAAGCAGTACTGTAAGCAGCAGGCTCATATACACAGACACACAGGTGCATACACACACCTGCATTTAGTAGTCTAACACAGCTTTGCCAAAAAAAACCCCAAGCTTATCAGAGGCCAGGCTGCTTTTAATGACATTTTGTTGATGTTCTCTCATAAAAAAAATCTCCCATCTGAAATTGATACAAAGAAACAGCAAAGCCTTCCCAAAGGCACCCATTTAAAACTATCATTACGTCAATTAAAAATACAGTTATGAACTTGGATTACTGTAAAATGCAGTCCAATAAGCAGCAGCTCTTATGGAGAATGGCATTCTGGGAAGAATTTTTCTGATCTAAAACACAGTCTCAGTAATACCATGGGTCAAATTTTGCTGATGAATAGTGTCTTAGTTTCTTGGCTGCAATCCCCTCTGGCTTCTAAAAATCTCATTTAATTTCAGGGTGAATTTTATCTGAGAAATAAAAGCAGAAACCCATGTAGCAAGGTTAGTTTCATATACGGTATTTGAGAAATGCTGAGTTTTAGGTTCCAAGACAGTATTTAATTTGTTCATTGGGATTTGGGCATGTTTCATTTAGATCCCCATGAATGACAGGGTAAAAACTGCATTCCTTGAGAATTTGGAGGGTTTGGGTTTTTTTTTTACCCAGTTAGAAAAAAGCATTCCTTAATTCAAGGTGCTCCACAGGTTACTGTATGAATTTCAAGCTCTGTAGCTACCAACAGAAAGCTGTAACACCTTGGAAAATCATGCATAGATAAAAATAGCAGCAGCAGCAGCAGAGATCCACATGATTTATAAATGCAAGGGGCTGATACTAGTTTAAGTTATGTCTCTGGGGCCTTCAAATGCATCTGTTCCTTGAATGTCAGTTTTGTGCTTAGTGCTTCTGAATAAAACCCAACCTAAAGTGCAGGTAAAATTTTTCATTTCACCCTGAAACATTGAAATCCATCAGTGAAGACTTCTTGTCTCTGAAAGCTCCTGAGATGTAAATCACTGGAGTCAGGGAAAACAGTCCCAAAAATTGTCCCAGTCTGACCTGTTTCCATTCCTTTGCCATGCTCTTTGCATGGGGCTGCCTTGAGGGAGGCAATACTGAGCTGAAACCTCAGGTTGAGCTTCTGCAGAGCAGCTTATTCTGGCTCTTCTTCTCTTTGTTAGGCCTTAGTGTTTGGAGATTAAAGGCACAGTGCGACAGAGATCTCTCTCCTTTAGAAAGTCCCTTCTCATCTTTGGTTTTCTGCTGTTCAAAAGTAAGACTTTGAAAAAGATTTCAAAGCTGCATCTTGTGTATGGAAATTTGTGGCTTCAGGCAGTGGGTTGATCAGCCTGAGACTTCTTGAAGTCTTGCTTAAGAATAAAGAATCTGCAGCCTAAAATATCTCCTTTTACTTGTGCTTTGTCCTTCTCTGGGGATGGGCTCTTTTGTCTTGATGTTCTAGTAAGCTCAGTGTGGGACCAGAGGCAGCCACCCATCCCCTGCAAGCACCCAATCATCCCTGGCAAGAGGCACCCAGCCAGCCTCCGCAGGCCAAAAGGTAGTAAAGGAAGGTGACAAAATAAAAGGATATGCTGGATTTGCTTTGTAGGTTAAGCTGGGAAACCTGTATTTGTACTGTTTGTCACTTTTTTAATTAGTGGGCTTTTTGTTCTTGGTGTTTTGTGCTGAGTTGCCAAGTCTTAGTTTTTTAGTGCTGCACAAAAAAAGTAAGCAAAAAATGAATTCTGGAGTTCTTGTGAAATAATACTTCTTTATTTTAGTAAAGCAGCTGCAGGACATATAAATCAAAAAGAAATAAGAATCAGTATGTGTCCTTACACTTATTTTTTTTCAAGTCAGGAAGGAAAGGTTATTGGAAAGCTTAGCAGGCAGGTAAGAGAGAAGTGGTTGATTATCACAGGAAGCAAAAATGAACAACTTTTGAAAAAGATCAATAGTAACACAAGAATAACCACAGACCTGCATGGGACAGATGCAAATGGGGAGGCATTCCCATCTCTACTGCTGTTTCACTGATTCATTAGCAAAAGAAGAAATTTCGGGGCCATGAAAATGGTCAGAGGGCTGGAACACCTCTCCCCTGAAGAAAGGTAGAGAGAGCTGGAGTTGCTTAGTCTGGAGAATGCTCTGGGGAGATCCTTCCAATATATAATGGAGGCTTGTAAGTAAGATGGAGAGAGACTTTTTACAAAGGTATGTAGTGACAGGACAAGAGACAATGGTTTTAAACTGAAAGAGGGTAAATTTAGATCAGATATTTTTATGAGTATACAGGAACAGGTTGCCCAGGCAAGCTATGAATGCCCCATCCCTTTAAGTGTTCAAGTCCAGGCTGGATGGTGCTTTGAGCACCTTGATCTACTGTGCCAGAGGGACTGGAACTAGATGATCTTTAAAGATCCCTTACAACCCAAACCATTCCATGGTTATTTTTGAAAGATAAAAACATCCATTATCTTCAGGAGAAAACTGGCGGACTCTTTCTTGAGGAACAAAGACTGTTCAGGACTAGCATTTAGGATAGTTTATAGCTGTCATACATTTCTCCCACTTGCAGAGCTACAGTTAAATAAATAAGATTAGCCAAGCTATATGCAGTTCTTCAGGGCTCTGCCAGTTCTTACAGCATTGACCCATGAGAGCTTCCTCCTGCTTTCTGTTTGCGCTAATCCACTGGAAACCCAGCCCTGGAGACCTGCTTCACTGACTCTCATATTCATTAAGAATAATTGCTGATATTGTATAATGGAATAGCAGCAGAGCAATTAAAATGGCTCCTTCTTGTGTCAGAGCTTTTATGGGATTGGCAGAGACTCCTAATGAGATCCCTGAGTCCATCAGTCACCCTCTGCATCCCCCTCAGCTGCTTTAATCTTTCAACATATCCGTGCCACTCTGACACTGTGTGGCACATGTAAGTACTACAGCAGCCATCGCCACACAAAGTGTCCCTCCACTTCATTGCCAGCTCCTTATACTTGGCGTCTCAAATATGCTGTCTCCTTCCTCCCTGTTTTCTTTCTTTTGTTTCTTCTTCCTCCTACCCCAGACTCCCTGTGAGGAATGGTTTTCATTTAGGCCAAACGTGTTTGGCACCAGATTCCTTTTGTCCTGCCCAGGAGTCAAGGGCACTTTGAGGTCTTGTTGAGCAATAAAGAAAGAGTTGGGTAATGTTTCTACAGTCACATTGTAGCAGTTAAACGTCTTGAGTTTTCCACCTTTGGAATCGTATGGTGAGAAACGGGTGAAGACACCTTCTCAGAGCCACTCTTTGTGTTAGCTCTTCCTGGTACCAAGTGAAAATTAATAGCAATGCTTTATCCTGGGAAAGGAGAAATGCTGTAAGCAGGAAACTGAATGAAACCCCATCAGCTTTCAACAAAAGTTGATCTTCACTGAGCATGATAACCACAGGCAAGAGAGGAAAAAAAATAAGCTATATATATATGTAATAGAATTAACCTTGATTGTTTGTGCAGCCCCCAGAGCTGCCATTACAGCAGCTCCCTATAGAGGTAGAGGCAGTGGTAAGGGGGGTCCAAGAGAATACCTAAAAAAATCTTGCTTCCATGGGACCAAGGATACTGAGATGGTTTGGAAGCACAGAAGGCCTGGGCAAAATCACAGAGGGCAACTTCCAGCAGCCCTTTTGTTAATTCTGTGATAGCAAATCTCATCATCTGCTCACAGCATGGAGCAAAGACAGAGCTGGAGGACTCTGCCCAGGTTTATTGCTTTTGGTCATAGTATGCACAGGAGAAAGTGGTTGCAACAGGACGTGTGCATCTGATATCATAAAGCAAATTTTTATCTGGGCAACAGAGCATGGTGCAGACTGCCCCAAGCTAAATGATGACTTGAGCTAGCAGTCTACTGCAAGGAGGGACTTCAGTGATTAGTCACCAGCATCATGAGCTGGGACGTCAGGCTCTCTTGATATCCTGAATCCCACAGCAACTCCATTCAAGAACAGGAGCTCCAGTGGAAGCCAGAACATACATGCCCAGTAGATCTAGGGGAGGTCCAATGTATCCTTCCAAGAAGTGCACCACATCCTCAAGTGTTAAGCTTGCCTGCAGTTTCCAAAGAGAAGAGCTGTGTTTTCAGGTCCCTCCCCTGCCTGTATTCCTTATTCACATTTACAGCTACCCTTGGCGACTAGAGTCAGACAGATTTATGTCAGGCTCGATGACTACTATCATACACATAAATAGAATACACCTGCCTCAGAACAGTCCTTTCCTGATAGGGAGATGGTCACATTTTGACTTGGGCTGTAGCCCTTTTCTTCCCCATCATGCACTGAATACTTTCTTGGAGATCCTTTCACTCAGCCTGGATTCAGAAAATTATTTTCCCTTTCTCTCTCTGGGGAGTGGAGCAGGGATGTGTCCTAAACAGCCTTGCTCATGGTGAATGAGATCTTCCTGAAGTTGTGAAAGCAATTCTGCTTCTGTTCCCCAACCTACATTATGGCACATCCTGCCTCCAGACATGCCTCTCCAATCTCCCAGGCCTCCCTTGGAAGGAAGTAAACCCCATCTGTCTCAAATCCAGTGGCAACCACTGTGGCAGATTCATCCCTGCTTTATTCCTCAAGCACCTACCTAAAAGGTCCTCAAGGTCCTACCTAAAAAACCCCACACTTTCTTTTGGCCTAATAACAGCAAACTTCAGCCCCAGGGGAATTTGGCACACCAGCACTTCACCTGCATGATGCGTGGGTGGTTGCAGAGCTGACATTTGCCAATATTGGAGAAAACAACAAACAGACAATCCAGAGCACAATATTGTCTTGTCTCCAATTTTGTTGCCACCCAATAAATGCTTCAGTAATGTTTTGCAAAGCAGAAATACTTGCACATGGTCTTTGAAGTACAAAGCATATCCAACTTATAATTAACTATATTTTTCTAAAACAAAGATAATCAGTCTGGGAAAAGAGTGTTTTAGGTGAATGTCTACTGGAGACAGGAAAGCTGTCTGCCAACAGATTCTGTGGGGAACACACAGCTCGATGCTCTTGCTGAAGGGGAAGAAGTGAAATTACAAAACAGGGGGAAAGTAATGTGCCTTGAGAGGTTAAATGCAAAAGCCTGAGTGCTCCTCTCAATTATCCACATCTTATTTTGTAAATTCACTGTTTGAGAAGTGCTTATTTCCGAATTATACTGAGATGAGCAAGAGGCTAAGTCAGTGAAATTACTAAATGAAAACCAACCATTTCATATAATGGATGCAACCCAACTTATTTAGTACAACAAATTCTGAAGACATCTGAAATATCATGAAAATAGTGTCTTTAATATACAGTTTACATACTTACAATACGCAGTTTACATTTGTTCATATACATTACAGGGATATTTATTTGCACCTGGTTTAAATAATTATCTGCCTTCAGCCTTTTACACAAAAGCCCAAAACAGCACAGAATTCCACAAAACCCATGCTTCGTTTTATAACGGAAATGCACTAAACCAGAGTTTTGGGGCTTTCTCTTTTTTTTTTTTTTTTTAATTTTCTTTTACAAGTGTTACTTTTTGACCTACCCAAAGTGAATCTAAAGAGCTAAGAACTAACAGGTATTTTGAATATAATTCAGAAGATTGTCCAAAGTCAAGAGAATCACTCTGCAGATTTTCAAGCTGAAAATTTGGTTATTTAGCACAGAAATGGTAAAAGTCTGAAAAACTCCCTATTAGGAGTTTAAGACATAAAAAATGAAGAGTCATTTATTGCTAAGTGTCAACAAGGGGGACTGTGTTTCCCTACTGCCCTACTGCCCAGAATACCATGAACTCACTTCTATTAAGATATAATGTGTATTTTCCACCTCATACATGGGAAAGTTGCAACTTAAGAGCATCAAAAAGAGAAGCCAGCACTGGGCAAAGCTCACATCCTTTCATATTAGGCTGGTGGTCGGCTTTTCAGTAGTGTGGTGTATCCCCTGCCTGGCCAGCAGGCAGGCACCCAAGGAACTGGTGCCAGCACACTTTATGTACTGGGGAGACAGTCAAGGGGTTGATTTAAGAAGAAAACGTAGGAGAAAACACTTCAAGTATTTACAGAACTGAAACAGGGTGTTTTTATGCGACAGCATCTCTATTTGTGCTGTTTCTCTTGAAGCTGTTGTTGTGGAATAAAGTCAGCTAAAGTGGCAAGTAAAAATTGCTGTATTGGAAAAAACCCTTTGTGTAATACACAGTTGCTGCAACCCTTGCTTCTAGCTGCGAAGAACAACACTTCAAAATCCATTTTCCATCCAGATTTGGATGGATCCAATGTTTTTTGTTTCTAAAATTCTAGCTGTAGGCCATTTTTACAATACGGAGAGAATAAGAATGCAAATATGCACTTTTGAGTTGATTTCAATACAGCTTTGGTCAGCCAGCCAGGCAGCGACACAAAGAATCTTAATCCTAGGCATAACAACCCTATAAAGGAGACTGGAATTTCCCCTCAAGTTTCCTCTCAATCCCTCTAGTTCTATGTCCACCTCCAGAAAAGCCCCCTGTGACAGAATCCAGCTTTCAAGGCTGAAGGCAGCATCAGTCCTTGTGCTGCTGCAGAACTGTTGCATAGAAAGGATGTGTTCCTTGATGCAGGACAAAGAGGTGGCTCCATACAGAAGGACACATTGGATGTTTTTGCTACCAAAACCCCCTGACAAATGAAAAACCCCAATGATGACACAGAACTTCAGACACTGATCACTAAATAAGCACCATAAGCCTCGCATTTATTTAATCTGAGTAAAGAAATCCAGGGTTAGGGTTGGCCTATTTCAGCGGAGTGCTGAGAAGCAGCAAAGACTTTAGATCCACTCCAGATGACATGTGCTATGTCTCTCTTAATGTCGCAGAGCCTGCTCAGAGAACTGCAGAATCATAGAGTTGGAAAGGACCTCCAAAGGTCATCTAGTCCAACCCCCTGAAGTGAGTAGGGACATCCTGCACTAGATCAGGTTGCACAGAACCTCATCAAGCCTGGCCTTGAATGTCTCCAGGAATGGGGCCTCCATCATTTCTCTGGGCAATTTTCATCAACTCATTTCCCCCATTGCTAACCTCCAAGTCATGCTCGGGAGGTGCCTGAGGTGACCAATTGCACAGGCTGGTTGGCTTGCACCAAATCAAATCAAGCAAGACCCCATCTCAGCAGCAGCAAAGGGGCTCTCACTGAGAGTGCCCATCCCTCATGCTTCTTGTTTGCTAGGACAATTTGTAAGTCCTATCAAAATCAAGAGTGCCATCTCCTCCTATTAACATCAGCTGGTATAAAGTTTGCACTATAGGAATATTCCCCAGAGCTTTCAGATACTTCCTAATCACAGTTGGCACATTCGAGTTACCTTCCATCTCCAAGTATATTCTGTAATCTTTAACAGATTAAAAGTCTGCAGGCTTTATAGCATATTCTTCTGCAGAGACTGTGCTGCTCCCTGCAAGGCCTGAAGAACAACTCTGCTCTGTTTCAAAGGCACCACCATCTATTACTGCCAGGGACTTTCCACAAGACTGACACATTCCCATCGGTCGGTCTGTCTGGTTCAGACTGCCTTCTACAGAGCTGAGGACAGTCCTGACCCCCTGAAAACCACAGAAGTGAAGCTCAAGAGGAAAGCAAATAAATTAGATCCCATGGGCATCAGTACTGCCATAACCTGGCTACCCACAATGCAGTGGAGAGGCCCAGTCAGCACACTGCACCCGCCCAGTTTGATCATCCCACTCCTCATTTCACCAGAGCAAACAGTTCAACCCATCATGGGAGGTGGTTCAGTGCCATACAGACATACATTTCACATAATGCAAAGCTTAGGAGCAAACACCAGAATCACTACAAATGGCTTGGAAAATTCAGATGGGGAAAAGACAAGGTGAAATGTTAACCTATTAGGCATGAAAATAAATAAGCAGTGCCAAGGCAAAATAAGGCAGCTGGAAGGACATCCACAGCAAGCTGGCCTTCAGAGGTTTCAGCTGTACTTTTGCACACAGGATCTGCTCTGCAATCATTGCACATTTCTGGGCCTTTCAATAGGCCAGTTGTATTTTGGTCTATGCAGACATGATCTTAATGCAGCAACCTCATGAACGAGAATTCCAGCAGGCTGCTTGCCAGAAAAAAATCTATTCCAAGCAGGTAAACAGAGATAACAGAAAAGATAATCCATCCAGAGTCAAACAACACTATTTTCTTGGGGATGTTAATATCCTGGGGGCATTTGAAATATTTAATGTTAATATCACCAAGACTGCTATCTCCTTTTTCAAATGTATTTTGAGGGAGAAAGAGATATATTACTTTCTTTACTTGGAATTAACAAGCCAAGTAAACCAAACAGCAATATGTGACATTTAAAATGTGTCCCTTTCCAATCTGAATGCTCATTTGACATAGTGAGGGTTAAAATATAGTTTACTTCAGCTTGCACATGCCCACCACCAAGCATATTCTTCAACTTGATTTAGTCTTACTTGCAACTAAAATATTCTAGGTCACTAATTAAAATGCAACCCAAGAAAGCTATTGATCTGTTGCTAAAAGTCAATACATTAAGAAAAGGAGTAGGATTGTGAACTCTTGGGGTTTTTCTATTGGGATATTTTTTGGCTCGCTGCTTTCTAGTATCCACATCAATTGGGTTTTGCTCTCTGGTTGGGAACTGGTGGTTTGCATTATTGCAAGACAAATGATGCATTTTGCCTTCAGCATGGAGACACAACATGAAATTTGCCTGGGCAACAGAAAACTCCATTTGCAAATAAATTATTTTTAATGTGTCAATATGGATGAGAGAACAGGCAACAGCAGCCTCTCATTTTTTGTCCCTCCTCTTGATGCATCCACTACCTGCCCTATAACAGAAAAAAAAGGATTTTTTTAATTTCAGAAAGGTAAGAAAATTAGGTAATGGTGTCTCCCTGGGCAGGGCTTTACTCAGCAGGCAGTAAAGGTGAAACTGCTCCAACCTCCCTGTCTGGAGCCTGAGGAGTCTGGGCACACAGAGTTACTGAAGGATGGATACCACAGACTGTTTCCTGAATCCTAGCGTTTAGTACTGCAAAAGCAGAAGATCCTGGGGTCAGACACATTTCAGAAAACTCTGCCAAGCACAGGAGATCAACTATGAACTAGCAAAAGTTAATCCTATTTCTATCCTTCTGAGCAGTTAAATTTGAAAGCCCTCCAGGGGCAGCCCAATATTCTCTTCCCATCTCTATGCTCCCTCCAGATTGCTGCTTCCATGTGACATCTATTGCAGTGAGTTTTTGCAGCTGGGAAAATGAATCAGTGCAACTCATGATGCTACAGTTCCTCTTATTTTAAAACCCACATCCTCCTGCATCCACTGCAAAGAGGACAGATGAAGTTAAACTCCACAAGCACTTCCTAAGGCATGGCCCAAACCCTAACCTGGCCGCTTCTTATCAGCATGCAATGCACTGTGTCTGTTCCCACTTATTTCAAAGGCATCCTACAGGAGTACTTTCACCTTCCCACACATATCCAACTGCAGGAATATGACAGTACATCAGGAGCTTTTCCAGATGACAGTAACAGCAGCAAAGGAAGTATAATAGGTTACCTTTTACCAGAGCAAGGCTAGTGCAAGGGCTGAGTAGAGCCTGTGCACTGAGCTGCCTTTCCCATGAGAAAGCTGCACAGCCAGAAGTCATGCTATTCACTCCAACCATCCAACTACTAATGAAACTTTTGAAATCTACAGGTCATAAACTTTTAATTGGCCAGGGCAGAGTGGCTCAGTAGGAAACCTCCCCTCCTCCTCCCCCTCTGGGCAATGAGCTGAGCAAGATTCATTTTCAAAACATTTACCTCTTTTTGCCCAAAGTCACATGGGAAATGTACCCACACTACAGGTTGTCAGGAAGATACTGCTAGTAAAAATATGCTGCAAGAGTAGTGTATTAGTGGCACTTCACAGAAATTCTTAACATTTTCAGATGTAGTGTCAAAACAAGGTATATCTGAACATGCTTCTTGTTAACAGAAATGGAAGAAAGTCACAGCATGTTGCCAAATATTGTTTGAACAGAAATAATTCCATTAGAATTAGAAATACATTTTTTTGCAGTTAGCACAAAACTGTAAACTGGATTGATGTGTGTCTTTCAGTATCAAATTGTTCAGTAATAAATACAACTTAACAGACGACGGAGTAAAAGTTCCCTTGGTGTCCAGTTTTTAGCAGCTGTTGAAGATTCAGGGTTGCACAAGGCACACCTCTGCAGATTCTCTATCTTTATTATTGACATATATAAAAAAAAAAAAGGAGATATCTATCCACCACCACTCAAAAATGTTTATCTGCATAGTAAGAATTTTTCTACTACTATTTACAGGAAGGGCATTTAGTGCAAAAAACAGGAAGTGATGCATTAGCTGAAGTGCATCCAGCACATCTCATACAGTTCCACTTCTAACTAGTTGGTGTCACATCTTGGGTCGCCAGCCATTAATGAACTGTAGTATTTTCTTAACCTGCAATTTGCTTAGCTTAAAGTCTTCTGACAGAATTTCTTCTGTAAGCTGAACCAGTAAATTGCCATCAATCTTCTCTGTAACAAAAAATGATATGACGTCTTCAGACAGACCAATAAACCTCAGTGATTTAGACACTTCCTCTATTGAGAGTCCAGAAAGGTCTGTAGGTGGCTGCCAGGGAGAGCCATCCCCACAGGATCTTGGTGCCAACTGGAGGTGGAGGGGAGACGAGAAGGGATAAGATACAGAGAATGTATCCTGCATGCCCTTTTTAGTGAGATAATGATCCTCCAAGAGGTCTGGAGAACCAGTTTTTGACTCCTCCTCAGCACCATCTATTTTCAGCGGCAAGGGGCACATGTCTGTAACTGTCTTCTCTTCACTTGGCTTGGGTACCCGAGGAGGTAAGGCAGGACACGAGTGGCTCTGCTTTGTGTTGCTGTCTCCTAGAGTCTTCTCATCAGTGCAGTCTAAAGAGTAACTTGCTGACTTCGGACAGTTGGAGATGGCATTTGTGAACTCTGCTGGGGTCAGCGGAGAGCTACCCACTGGGAGCTCACACCTATCAAAGTCAAAAGTCAAAGGTGCTGGACAGTTTCTCTTTGGCGTACCTGGTGTCTTCTGTCTGGGGTAACTGTAGCTCCTGCTTGGATCCAGGAGGAAATCGCTTCTGTTCTGGCCTTCAGCAGTTCCTGAAAAATGGTTTGGCCAAGATAACCTTGAAGGCAGAACATCAGTAGAGGGGATTTCCAAAGGCATCGTGCTCTCAGGCTCTTTGGATTCGGCTTTCACCACATTACAAGGGTAGCAGGAAGCAGGTGTGCTCTCAGTTGGGTTGGAGCTGTCGCTCTCTGTGACACTGCTTAAGGAACAAAGCAGAAAGAATGTTGTTAGTACAAAAAAAAATGTGGCACTTGAATAAATTAATAAATCATCTGACAGAGTCAGAGGGTGGCTGGCACGAGGAAAGAATCTTCTTTCCTCTGGCAGAACTTCTCAGATTTAACTTAACAAAGTGTCTGAATTGACAGTTCTTTTACTCCTTCTACAAGCCTGACAAGATGCTGATATACCCAGAAGCCTCACATCTTCGTTTTTAAAGCTTGTAAAAAAAGTAGATGTCTCAATTCAGTTCTCCTGAATACTCAGTTTTTCCACTGATGAACTCCTGAGGGATACCACCATGGAAAAGGAACAGCCTCACATACACTAGAGAATGTTCTAATCCTGTATTTTTTATTTATATACCACAGATGTGTCATGGCATGCAAAAGCTTGTAACAGGGGCAGGTCACCACTGCACCAGATCCAAGTCTGGCTGATGTAAGAGATGACCTAAAGCCCCTTTGGAGCCAAAGTCTGCACTCATTACAACACTTGCCTGCGCACAGGGCACTGGATCCTTCCCCACCAGTCACCGGTGCAGACACTGCACCAGTGCACAGGATGACACAGAGTGAGTGCTTACTACCCAAGGAAGAGATTTACCTGGAAGGCTAAGGAGACCTCAATGCATGTGTTGAAGTATCAATCTTCAATCTTATCCTGCGGTGACTTGTTTTTGTGTCTCCATGTCTTAAAAGAGCTATGCTAAGAAACTCTTGGCTTTCCAAAGGCACCTAAAGAAAGTCACACTGACTTTCTTCCAGGTGGTAAATGAAGCTCAGCCTGGCTGAGGGAACTGAGGCTCCCAAGAGGCAGAGTTGCCAACAGAACCACATAATCTGTTATCAAAAGCAAATGTTCGCTGCTGTTAAGCCACCTTCTTTCAGGAAATCTGAAAGACTGGAAATTACAGAATCTGAAATTCTGGCCAATTAAGCCAGAACACCAGAAAAACAATTAGCAGACTAATAAATCCCCCACCTGACAAAACAGAAGGAAACAGGCAGTTGAAATAATTGCTTTAATTACTCACCTCACTCTTCTGCAAACTAACTATTCAAGAAAGAAAGTAAGTAGTCATTCTGTGACAGCTCAGTTAAAACCACTTGAGGAGGGCAGCAGCTTTCGAAGTATCAGCATAATTTTGAATGGATCAACACAAAAAATAGTTCCCTGTGTGCTTACAGTGAGTCAAAGAGGAAGCCAACCTAGAATTTCCCAGTTCTTACAACAGAGTCGATGCATCAATGCAGCTCTAGTCTATATGACTAAAAATGAGTTATAAACTATTTTTGTAAGTGATAAAACAACCTCAAGATGTGGCTTCCTTCTCTGTCTAACCAAACCTTTCTTTCTTCTCCATGCCTTCCAAACTTCTTTGTTTTGCTGTTTGTGTCATGAATACAAGTCTGGAAGTTAAAGCAGTTGGATGTTTACAACAGGCTGAGAGAGTTGGGGGCATTCAATCTGGGCAGACCTCACAGTGACCTACCAATACATGAAGGAAGCCTGCAAGAAAGCTGGGGAGAGATTTTTTGCAAGGGTACTTAGTGATAGGATAGGGAGCAATGGCTTTAAACTGGAAGAAGGGAGATTTAGGTTAGATATAAGGAAGACATTTGTCACTATAAGGGTGGTGAGACACAGGAACAGGTTGCCCAGAGAGGCTGTGGATGCTGCATCCCTGAAAGTGCTCAAGGCCAGGCTGGATGAAGCTCTGAGCAACATGGTCTAGTAGGAGGAGTGTCTGTCCATGGCAGGAGGGTTAGAACCAGATCAACCTTCAGGACCCTTCCAACACAAACTATTCTATGATTCTACAATTTTTTTTTTTAAAATCCTCAAAAATAATCCAATATTGACTGGTTATTTCTCGCTGTTTAAAGGTCAACTGCTGTAACATACACAGTGAAAAGCATTTTTCACAAATCTAGCCACTGGACTGTTCAATTCAGAGCACATAGTCAGTGAGGTGTCCTAAACAATACAGAGGAATTAAATGGATTGATTCTGTTATCTAATTCAATATTAGAAATTGGAACATTTAATGATTTGAAAGATTAATGGAATTACTGGAAACTGATAAAGTAATATTTTCTAAGTGCTTCCTTATTCATCCTCCACAAAAATTCACTCACTGTGACTCGATGGCAAATGATGCAAGAGAAATCTCAAATACAGCTGAAATCAGACATCTTTATAGACAGAGAAGGATAAATACATTAGTTTTGTTTGGGCTCAAAATACTGGCTGCAATCCTTCATACCCCAGAAAAAAAGGTAACTGACTTAGTGTCATAGAATGGTTTGGGTGGGAAGGGACCTTAAAGATCATCTGCTTCCAACCCCCCTGCCATGGGCAGGGACACCACCCGCTAAGACCAGGTTGCTCAATGCCTCATCCAGCCTGGCCTTAAACACTTCCAGAGAGGGGGCATCCACAACCTCCCTGGGCAACCTGTTCCAGTGTCTCACCACCCGCATCGTAAAAAATTTCTTTCTTATATCTAGCCTGAATTTCCCCTCTTCCAATTTATATCCTGAGAAGCATTTTATAATCAATATGGTTACTCCACATATTGCCCACTTTTCAGCAGCATCCTCTGCAGATCTAGGTCAGTTATGCTAAGATGGAGACATGTAGTCTAGACCCAAGCTGGAGACAAATTCATGCAAATATTGTCAAGTTGGAGGCAAATAATACTACCTGTATTCACTTCTCATTGTTATTCTGATTTCTTGGGAGGCAGATGTATTCTCAGCTACAAAGAGAGAAAGCAGCATTTGATGTGCCTCAAACACTAGGAGGTCTGGTGCATCCTGTGGAGCAGACCTTGACAGAATGACCCAACAGACTTCCATAAAAACAAAGGAGCAGCCTTGATCTAGAGTGATCATTGCCAGACATACTAAACTAAGCTGCAAATGTGCAGTGTGGCTTGGAAAGGCAATTCCAGTATGAGTTATTCTATTGATGGCATCTAGCCTGAAATTATTTCAGTAACATTTCAGATCAATTTGCAGTATCCATACAGGTAGTGTCTTGTCACTGAATAGACACCAAAAATAATGGCAATGTGACAACAAAGTCAAAAAGAAGGTGAGACTTTGAAAGCTATATAAACTTTCTTAAGGCAAATGAAGAACATGCATTACCAGAATAAGTTTTGCAGCCACATAATTCAAAATCTACTTTCAAGTGGGTTTTCCAGTTTGAGGGTTAGGTTTGTGCTGGAGTGGGTTTGATTTGGAAGCTGTCTAACCCTCTTCCACCACACCTCACTTTGCACTCAGTGGTGCCTCTCTGTTCTCCATCACAACCACTCGGTAGGTTCCCATACAGCTTGCACAACACATTTCTGGATTACTACACCTCTTTTGTGCCCCTCACTTATCAGAGATGGCTGCCCTACCTGCAAGTAGCACTGAAATCTCACTCAAAAACCAGCTTGGAGATGTTTTGGTTTAAATATTCAAGCCTTTCAAGAATTATACAGAACCACACAGGATTTTCCATTGAGACATTCTGTGCCCCTTTACAGCTAGGTTACCTACAGTGACAGTGCTGGGTTTTAATATAAATTGCTGTCTCCTATCTAGTGAAACATAACTTCTGCTGGAACTCTGCTTCCTCTTGAATCTTAAGAAGGTTATCCCATTTGGCAAAAAGTCAGCAACTCTGGCACAGTACCATCCCTTTGTAAAAGAATATCTTCTAAAAGAGTACTACTGGATTTAACTCTCAAGGAGGGCTATCACAGGGCTCCCAAAGCTTGAGTACATACATGTTGTGCAGTCCTGAAGAGTAGTAGGACAGAGTAGGGCTAGGAGAACGGGTCTGCTGCCGTGCTGGTTTGACTGTACGAGGAGGGATGGAAGGACTGGTAGAGGACGGTTTTGAACTCCGTGGTGGGACAGGGGGAGCATTCAGGAGCCTGCATTCCTCTTTCACCTGTAGAAAAGAACATGCAAGTAAGCAGCGAGAAAATCTAGGCAACAGCACTTTCAACCAAATGAAACACATCTGGTTCTGCCTTATTCTGCAAGAGGAAATAATTAAAAAGGGAGGAGAAGAGAAAAATGATCCTGAGTATATACAATTGCAACAGCATGTGGCCATCATAAAGAAGCCCAGAAGAATGCCTTGCTACCAGTACAGCTACTGGCAATCTTTTTTAGGGTGCTTTTCAGTAGTTTGATATCCACTCATTTAAAAAGCAGCAGTGATGAAACAACGTAAAAGAACCTTCCAGCAACATACAAAATCAAACAGACTGTTCCAGATATTTTACATTTTGTAAGGAGCAATTCATTAGACTTAAATCTCATTAGTGTTGTTTATCTAGATGTAATAAGCCAAGCTTACGTAATGAAAAGATATCAACAGACTTTGATGTTTCCTGGCTTAATTCACCAGTGATACTCTCCCATCCAGCTCTAGGATAATTCCCAGCCCTCCTCCTCCAGGGACAGTGCACGTCTCCTGTTTCCCAGAAGCTGGGATTCATCCCTGGAGCTTCAATCCTTTTGTAACTGTCAAAGCAGTCCAGGATAAGGTTAACTGTATAATGTACAAGTTGAAAGGTGTGGGCAGAAGATCCCGTTCGAGTAATGCACCCAGCTTTTTGCACCCAGTCTGCTTTTTGCAGCCAGCCAACTTTGCAGCTTAAAACATATGACCATCTCATCAGTACACAGGGGGATTCTTTATCAGTGATAGGACAAGGGGTAAAAATTTAAGACTGCAGAAGAGTAGATTAAGATTAGATATTAGGAAGAAACTCATTACTCATTCTGTGATTCTGGAGGTGTACCTCTGAAGGTGGTGAGACAGTGGAACAGGTTGCCCAGAGAGGCTGTGGAAACTCAACATGAGCCAACAGTGTGCACTCGCAGCCAAGAAGGCCAACCAAATCCTGGGTTGCATCAAGAGGAGTGTGACCAGCAGGTCAAGAGAGGTGATTTTACCCCTCTACTCGGCACTGGTGAGACCACACCTGGAGTATTGCGTCCAGTTCTGGAGCCCTCAGCACAGGAAGGATATTGAGCTATTGGAGAGGGTCCAGAGAAGGGCCACGAAGATGATCAAAGGGTTGGAGCAACTGCCCTATGAGGACAGGCTGAAGGAGTTGGGGTTGTTCAGCCTGGAGAAGAGAAGGCTCAGAGGGGACCTCAGAGTAACTTCTCAGTACCTGAGGGGGTCCTACAGAAAGGCAGGGGAAGGAATTTTTAACATAATATCGGATGGGAGGACTAGAAACAATGGATATAAATTAGAGGGGGATAGATTTAGACTAGACATAAGAAAGAAATTCTTTACAGTGAGGGTGGTGAAATACTGGAACAGGTTGCCCAGGGAGGTTGTGGATGCCCCATCTCTGGAGGTGTTCAAGACTAGGCTGGACAGGGCACTGGGCAGCCTGGTCTAGTGGGAGGTGTCCCTGCCTATGGCAGGGGGCTTGGAACTCGATGATCTTTAAGGTCCCTTCCAACCCAAACTATTCTATGATTCTATGAAGTGTTCAAGGCCAGGTTGGACAGGCCTTTGAACAACCCAGTCTAGTGGGAGGTTTCCCTGCTCATCGCTGGGAGGTGGAACTAGATGATGTCTAATGCTCCTTCCAACCTCAACCATTCTATGATCCCGTGATATTTAGGAGAGCAATTTTATTTAGCAGGTCTAGAAGTGAGCAAGGCTACTGATAATTACGCTGTGAGCCAGGATTTTTAAGAACTCACCATCTCACCCTGGGCATGAGGAGACCTCTATGTTCTTGTCTGCAACACTCTTAGATGCACCAGAAAAAAGCAACTAATTTTGGGTTTGAAAGTTCTAGTTTATTTTTAGATTTAACTAACACTGCAGAACTAAGTTATCTCAGCAGTTCTGCAACACATGATTAACGATTAAAGGGAATTTAATTTATTTAAAACCAAAATAAATGTGGAACTTTTTTGCAATCCACTTCAGTGCTTTCAAAATGCAACAACTCATTTAGTACTTTTGTGAAATGGAAAACTGGGGACTAGAATATTGTAGTACATTTTTTGCCTAATTCAAAACAAGTCAAAATTACAGGAAATGTCCAAAAGCATAAAACACTGAAATAAATCTTGCTCTAAGGGTTCTTATTTGCTCTTTCAAGAAAAAAAAGAGAGAATCAA
Source organism: Turnix velox (assembly GCA_013400935.1). Taxonomy (NCBI): domain Eukaryota; kingdom Metazoa; phylum Chordata; class Aves; order Charadriiformes; family Turnicidae; genus Turnix; species Turnix velox. Next base: position 603,458 of record VZTY01012534.1, on the reverse strand, counting down.
TTTTATTCATGTTTGTTATTGAATTCAGGCATAAAACCCTTCAACCATTTTAGAGCTGTGCCCCAAGGATGTGTAAGGACTTCATTTTTATTTTTTCCCCCAAGTCAGACTAGGCACAGTTAATACTGCATGATATTTAATATACACTCATGGGGTTACAGAGACCACTTAGGGGAGCTCTTGGAGCACAGCAGATGGTCAAGGGGTTAAAAGGAATTCTTTGCTGGGAAGACTGCTGGCATTCAAAGGTGCTGCCACACCAAACCAATGCCAAGCTCCCTTGTTGACCTAGATTGCAGATCAGAACGAGGCCATAAATAATACTGGTTTGCAGTCCCAGTTGGTCCCTTGTCACAAGACTGCAGTTACAGCTGCCAGACACAGCCCCCAGGAAACAGCCCTCAGCCCAGAGGAGTAAAAAGGAGAGGGGAAACTTAAGAGGAGAGCTACCCTTGTTAGGTCCACGTGAGCAGCAATGAAGTCCATGCAGGTTAGGAGGGAAAACAGGTATGACAACTGTGATTGCTGCTGCTGCTGCTGTTATAAGGAAACACTTTAGCCCAGAAGTACTAGATACCAAGCAGCTTCCAGGTACAGACAAAGTGCATGTCAGAGCCTTCCCGTGCTTCAGCACTCCTTCCCTTGACCCAGAGATAGTGACCCCTTTCCTACACCACAAGGTGGATTTTAAGATGTCTCCTCCTTTTTCTGAGTGCCAGTCCAAGCACTCTCTGGATCCTGGGCTGTCACTCCTGGATCTGGCCATCACAGGTTATCACTTCTGAGGCCACCTGGATAAAAACCCACCCCATCACAGGCTTGACCACAGGCATAACTCAAGGTGGTTCATCACTTCTTGCCTGAACTGCTGGCATTCTACACTGGGGATGTGCTTTAAATCAATCAGGAAAACAGCCTCTGATTTTATGCAAATTACTGTTTGGTGACTGAAATAATTTCCAATTTAAAGCCCTTGATTCAGAAGTTACCACCCCCCACACTCCCCCCCTTACCTTGTGCCTTCATGCTACTGTGATTTTCTGAAAGGTTATTTAGAAAATAAGCATTATATATCTGAATGCTTCATCCTCACGGTGAGAAGAAAACCAGAACAGGTTCTGAAACCCTTGGAATGTCCTTGCCTCCCTCCCACAACCAGCTCCTGTACACACATTTTAAATTTAGTGTATGCAAAAATACAATCACCAGCCAACCTTTCCACAGACACGCTATGGAATATCATTCTAGAGGGAGTGATGACTAAACCACATGTTCAACAGCAGCTCCTGAGATCTACTTATTCTATAAATAGCCTATGTGGAAACCATGCAAACATCATTTTGGCCCCAGCCCACTGATGAATTTGGTAGATCACTGATACTCATTCCAAAGCTGTTCCAGGAAGCAACAAAACCCTGAGCCTAAAATTATTACCAGCTACAATGAGATGCAGGGTGTTTTATTTTGTTTTATTTATTAGGGGGTTACACACCCAGCTTGCCTCTAAATGCAAGCCAATACCTTTAGCAGAAATTAGTTCTCCTGCACTGCTAAAAAGCAATGCCAAAATTGCCAACAGCACTCACATATTACCTCTCAGTAATGTAAGACACACATGGCAAAATCAACAACTTTTTAAAGTGACCTTAAAAGGCAACACAGGAAAGTATCCCAAAGGCTGTCCTGAAGGGACTTGCCATGCCACAGGGGTTGCACACCGATGTGATGGTCCACACTGATGCTGTGCAGGTGCTCCACAGCCCTTTCAGCATCCCAGTTCTCATGTCTCAGGCGTGAGATGAGTCACCAGGGGTTCCAGCATGAACCAGGGGTCCGTAGCCTCCCTGCCTTCATCCTGTCATGGGGGCAGCCTTCCTCCCCCCTGCCACCCCTCATCCTCCTGCCTGCACCCCAGCAGCGGCTCCAGTGCTCCTTTGACCCTGGGCTGAAGCAATTCAGCTCAGAGAAATCAGCAGGAAACTAATAATTTTCCAGATTCAGACCTGGCTGTCTGCCCAGGAGCAGGAGTGCCAGACCCAGCACAAAAGAGGAGCCAGGACCATGTGGCTGGGAAAGGAGGAGGAGGCTGGGACCAGCCCCACATCAGTTTACATCACCGTAAGGCTGCCAGGAAGCCTCATCCCAATACAGTGCTTCTGGGCACTTGTCCAGAGGAGTCTGGACGACATATCAGCACGTACCTGACCTCAGAGGCAAGGAAGTGCTCTGGGGTTCCTGCACTTAGACATTACACATAAACACTCTTTGCTAAGAAGACGTAGTGTCTTGACTTTCCTGCCTTTGCTGAAGCTGCTGCGGCTGCTTTTCGGGGAAGCTTTGGCAGCACGGTTCAAGGGCTGCAGATGTCTATTTCACGCCTGTGCTGGCGTTCTCCTTCCCATCTCCTCCCTGAGCCTTCTCAGCAGCCACAGAGCCAGCCCAGGGGGATCCCCACAGAGATCGACTGCAGGCTACCCCCAACACAAATAAACACAACAATAAATACATGATGGAAAGGCTACAGGGAAGATGGACTGTAAGAAGGGGAAAGGAAAGGGATGGAACCAACCCCGTTAGCTGCAGTTTGGGCTTAGATTAGCCTCTGCTTACTGAGCAAGCCAAGCTCTTGAAAATCTGACTGGACTTGCAAATGGAACAGAGTTTTCTCTGTTTAAACTCTGCAATACTAATTCATTAAATTATAATATCCATCAAAATTTATGTGACATAAGTATGCATCATTTAAATTTTGATAATGATTCTTAGACACTCGCTCCTGGTGGAAGTTTTCTTTTTTCCTTTGTGTTGTTTTTTTATTTTAATAAAGTTTAGAACTACGTCAAAAGCACACATAATGGCAGGATTTTCCACATAAGCTCCTATTGATAAAACATACTGTTATTTTTACCTCTGATGTCTCCATGACATTTCAGGTTTAGAAAAGTGACTTCTCCTAGGAGTTTTCATTAGAAACCCTAGGACAGGAAACATGCTCTGTTTAAAACTCAGACCTCTAGAAAACTCATTCAGCAGCTATTTAAACATGTTTCCTTGCAGTAAGCAGCACAAAGTTCAGGCTTAGTTTGATAAAGTTTCCTCGAGGTCAATGACACTTAATATTCTCCAAAACATGCTGCAGACCTGAAGCCATGAAGGAAAATCTCTCATTAACAAACACTTAAAATCCATAAAAATTCTAGCTGTCCTCATTGTATTAACTGAAGTTGCACACTCTAAGGTGATCTGAGGTAGTTCCAAGTGGGGCTGTGCTGCAGAATGGGGCCACAGAAAATACAAGAAAACAGAGACCACATGGAGAGACAATGTGGAAAGCAAGGGAAGGAAGTAACCTAGTGATACTTTGACTTTTGTGGGAGCAAAAAATTACAACAAGTATCACCTGAAAGTACCAGGATTAAGTTACTAGATCGATTATTTTTAATATACTCTGGTGAATTTCGGATTTGAATAACATTTGATAAGAAACCTGCTGAAACTGCACATCTCAAAAGATCTTACTGTTTCCTTGCCCTCTGTATGTGTCCCCTCTCCCAGGTCTTCCCTAAAAAAAATACCCAAGCAGAGAAAAAAACCCAATATAAATAACCCTCACTTACTGCTTCTGATTTGGGAGGCACTGGAGGTGGAGGTAGGGAAACATCTGAAGACTTTGTGGTTGCTCCAACAGTTGCAGGCACGGGAAGGGATGCAGTACCACACTTTGATCGGAATGACCCTCTGTAGTTGTCACATTTGTTCTTCTCACTGAGCGAGCGAGTGAGAGGCTGCTCACCAGCCTTTCCAGACCCTTGGTCCAACCACAGCTCTTCATAAGGAAGTTCTGGTTTTGTAGGCAGAAACATTGATTCTTCACTAACTTCAGGAAAAAGGTAATCACTGCTGCTGTCACCAGACTCCTGGTATTGAAGAGCATCATGAGAGAACAGGGCCCACTCGTTACACAAGTCCCTGCAGCCGTGGAGGTTCACTTCACTATTCCCATGCAAGTTGTTTCCATAAACACACACTGAGAGCCGGTGGAAGGACTGAGTAAGTTCATCCCGTGCATAGCTGAGGGAGTTGGGGACGTGGCTGTGCCCTGAGCATCGGCTCTTCTTCGGGCTCTTGCAGTCTTCATTCCAGTCAGTTTTCACATCTCGCACAGCACGGGAATACTCATCAATGTCAAACTGCTCCTGGCATATATTAAACCAGTGCTGGATGAGGGATTCGTGCCACAGCTCCCCCTTCACCAGACTGTCAGGCAGAATAAATTTGGGAAGTGACAAGTGCAAGGGAAAATGCATGGGAATAATTTTGTTGCCGCGAAGGACACAACAAACCACCACAGTCTTGGTTTGAATGTTGACAAACTTGTACCTGTGGCCCTCCCGGATGAAATGCAGGTCGTAAGGGTTTCTGGGTGTAGGACTCGGCACAGTCACATTAACGGGCAGCCTGGTTTTTTCTACTATATTGCGAATGGTGTGCTCACCTTCTTGCATCTGCACCTCCAAGGGGCTGCGGGTGCTAAACTTGCCCTTACACTGGAAAGGGAGGCTGATGCTTTCGTTGGTCCTGTGGTTCATGCAGATGAGACAGGGCATTTTGCCTCGGCCCAGCTTACTAATTGAATTAAGTTTACCAATTTTTTTGAAGATGGTGTTCAGTCGTGACTTCTCCTTAGAAGACTTTGCATAAAGGATTTCCGCTTGCCCCATTAAAGTGAGCTCATCCCCGGTGCTAAGGGTAATGTTGTAAACCTCAGTGTCTTCATTGCATTCACCTGAAGCCACCTGCAAAACAGTAAAAAATCTTTGGGTTTTGCCCAGTGAAGATAACATTTAAAATCACATCAAATCTATTGAGACTGAACTGACAAGACCACAGACTGGGAGAAACTAAACTAACTTTATTTGAGCAGCTGAGTAGCCAAGTGCAAGCTGTGTAACCTGAAGCTTGGCCAAGTAACCTTTATTTATTGTCCTGCATCTTAGGTGAGGGGAGACAGCCACCTGAAACTGCCAAAGAAGTAAAGAGAAAGGACCAATTACTATATCCCAGTAATTCAAATAGCTACTTGCAGCATGCACCTATGACAGAGCATATTTGGATTCTCTTGGTTAATCTTTTCCCCACCCCTTTGGTTTTGTTGTTTGCTACAACGTATTTGCCAGGCTCTTAAGGGAAGCAAACTTCTTTCACTATCTTCAGCCCCCTGAGGAGCAGAAGAGGTGATCTCATTATGGATGAAGCATATCCTATTGATATAATCTCTTCCAGACCAGGGGCAATGACAGATGACATGTATTCCCTGAAGGAGAAGTCAAGAATATAGGGCTATCCCATATGCCTGAACTCCCCCCTCTGCCTTGCTCTCCTAGTTATAGACTTCCTTCCTCAGTTTTTTTATGATAATTGCAATTAAGAGATTAAACAACATATGCACAGCCATGTGTGTGCTTTTCTAGTATGGAAATTGCACAGAAAAGAAAAAAAGAAGACAAAACAGATGTACAAGGCTCATTTGTTCCTGAAGTTATTTCCTTAAGATGGAAAAACTCTTTATAGAAAAGATTTATAGGCATCATGTTTGAGTGGTTTAACTTAAAAAGCCCTTTTTGCGTACCTAAGAGAGACCACCCAGCTCTCCATCATCATTGTCAGATATTTACTCATAAAGGAAGATGCATCAGATGCTGCACTGGTCTATACTGCCCTGTATAGACCATTTCACCCAGAAATATGGCACATGCTAAAAAAATTGCAAAAGATAACATGCACTAAGACAGTATAACACTCCTGCACATCCCCATGCACTAAAGACTGCATGGAGCTGGGCAGAACTAAAATTCCAGTCTTCAAATTCAGGCATCAAGAGAGGTGATTTTGCCCCTCTACTTGGCTCTGGTGAGGCCCCACCTGGAGCACTGTGTCCAGTTCTGGAGTCCTCTACATAAGAAGGACATTGAGCTGTTGGAGCAGGTCCAGAGGAGGGCCACAAAGATATCAAAGGGCTGAAGCAACTCCCTGATGAGGACAGGCTGAAGGAGTTGGGGTTGCTCAGCCTGGAGAAGGCTCAGGGAGGATCTCACTGTAGCTTATCAATACCTGAAGGGGGCCTACAGAAAGGCAGGGGTAGGACTTTTTAATAGGATATGTGATGGAAGGACTAGGAATAATGGATGTAAGTTGGAAGAGGGTAGATTCAAGGTACATATGAGAAAGAAATTCTTTACAGTGAGGTTGGTGGAAACACTGGAACAGGTTGCCCAGAGAGATTGTGGATGCCCCCTCTCTGGAAATGTCTAAGGCCAGGCTGGACAAGGCATTGAGCAGCCTGATCTAGTGGGAGGTGTTCCTGCCTATGGCAGGGGTTTTAGAACTAGGTATCTTCAAGGTTCCTTCCAACCCAAATTATTCTATGATTCTAATTATCCATGGCATGGATGTAAGGCTGCAGTTCTGATCAGTTAATAATTGAGAAGTGCTGTGAATAATGCCACCTCTTGTAAGACATGATCCAAAATCCACCCATATTTGTAAAGTTGTGATTATCTTCTGTGAGCCTTTCAGAGCAGAGGCACAGGCAGCTGAGCTGAAGGGTTTGCCTTAGTACTTCAGTCCTGACTGAGGCTTCCGGAAAGGAAGTCGTTCAAGCCCTGAATTATCTAAACAAACACTAATTGGTCTAATTCAGGAAACTGCAAGGGTTCATGGTATGTAATACCCATTCATAGTTCACACCACTGGCCAGACAGCATTTTCAAAACACCATGAGATGAAAGGAAAGCTCTCAGGTTTTGTGCCGATAGCTGCAGTGGGATGCTCATTGCTGGTTTCTCAAAACCACCAGAGAGCTGTGGCCACATCACTCTGCTTTCCATACAGCTGACAGGACCTGAGGACATGCAGGACTCTGCACTAACCACTCAATCCTCTCCTCCTCTTTTTGAAAGGACATCTTCTACAGTAATTTTGTTTTCTAGTACCAACAAGTACCCACACACAGCTTCTATGGACAACGTCAGAAATTTTAACTTGAGATGGTACAGCTACAGCTTTTTCTTGCTTCCTGTGGGGACATCATCTGCAGTGAGCGAGATGCTGCTTGGCCAACTTGTAGTCCCCTGGTGAATCACAAACAAACAAGGCACTGTAGAAGGAAACAGGGGGTCAGATGTGAAACCACAGAGGTAATGAACTGGCTGAGCTTCACAGTGAAGTTCTTACAGAACAGCTGCTTATTAATGGCATCCATTTCCACCAGCCACATAGCAAATAGATATTTTCATTCAACATGCATATTTAAAGATTAAATGATTGAATTTTTAGTTTTTTCAAAAATGAAGAATCTACATTTTCTATGAGTACCCCGTTTTCTTCATTCCACTACTCTCACATTAATTTTTTTTTCCTTATTATTGGGACATGTTCCAACTTGAACCTGTCGCCTCTTGTCCTCCCTTTGGACACACCAAATTAATCTGTTGGTCATTTTTATACTCTCCTATTAGGTAAGTATGCACAGTAGAGAGATGTCCCCTCAGGCCTCTCAAAGCTGTTCTCTCTGTATCTCTTAACAAGCTACAGTCCTCAGATCTCCTTGGTACTCTAGACTAGCTCCCACATGTCAACATCTTCCTTGCATTAGTGTGCTACTGGAAAAAAAGCCATTTCCAAAACTGGAAGTAATATTCCAGCTGCAGCATCAAGAGTGCTGAATAATGGACAACAAACATCATCAAACTACCTTGCTGGCAACACTCTTGATTCTTCAGTCCAACATGTTGTTGGCCACCTTTGCCACATCACCACTGCTGTCCCACCAGGCATCCCTCAAATAATTTCCACAGCCTGTTTTCTAGCCTGTCAGCCTGCCGCAGGGCTCACTGCTTAAAGAAAACATAACACGGGAGCAAGTGCATACTGTAAGTTATTCCTAAAAGGCAGAAAAGGTAACACCACATTAAAGTAATCTCCTACTCTCTTAACTTTCCAACTAACCCAAGAGGATTTGCACCTTCAGGCATTCCTTTGCTCTTCCCAACAGCCCTGCTGAGTGTTTGTCCCATGTACTCTCCACATCCTGCTACGCTGTCACTGGTGGCATGTAGAATCATAGAGTTGGAAGTGACCTTCAAAGACCATCTAGTCCAATCACCCTGCTGTGGCACAACCCAGCCCATTCACATGACACAGCACATCACTTGTACAACGGAGAGGTGATGGCAGTGCACTACCTCAGAGCATCAGAGTTAGAATAGTCCAGAACACAGACAGAATCAGAAATAACCACATTCTTTTGTGGCACACTGTTAGAATAGCCTAAAAATTTTGGAAAATGGATCACACTACAGAAGGCAAAAAGCACCTGAGAAGCTCTTCATTTAAGAGTGTAACATACTCAGGAGGGTCAACTCTGGTCCCAGTCCTGGTCCACTCTCTCCCCAGTCCTGTTCCACTCTGTCCTACACTTCCAGCTCACCCCTGTCCCCCTGCTTTGTGCACATCAGAGCAATGCTCTTGTCTCTGCTGCTAGGTTTGGTTTTGAACCTCCAGGTGCTAAGGCCTTGCAACTGGTAGGAAGCTGTGACTAGGTCAAAGAATGGAGGAAGGATGGAGGTAGGATGCTACATTTTCCTCAAATATCTCCACGGTGGAACTAAGTCCTCATGTTTTCATATATCATGTGTGCCCTTCCTCACACTGTCTATTAAAAAAAAAAAAAAAAAGAATTCTTCACTGTTAAACGTATAGCAGTTATCACTATACCTCCAGTTGCTGCCAGTACCTGATAAACACAAAATCTCCCCCAGCTGTTGTAAGTGGAAATAACTTCTTCCCCAAACAGGTTTATCACCATGGTGCTGTTTTACTGTTCTACACATTATAATAATGATACTTTATGCATTAGAACAATGACTCCTGCCCCTCTCTTGCCCTCCTCAGTCAATTTTCACTGTCTGATGAGGATAAGCAGTACTCCCAGGACTGTGGAAGAGGCAGTGCTTGCCACACTATACTCCAAAGCCACCTAGAAATCACAAGTAGATGTTCAAATTGAACAAATTCTAATGCAGAGGACCCACAGAAACAGAACCTACTCCATGCTGTAGTTGACTTTCACTTTTTTACTGCCAGACATTGATTCATACCAACAATTGATGCCATGATGCTGATCAGGAGGATTACAGACAATCCCAGAATAGCAATGGGTTAAGTCACTATGATGTCCTAAAACCTAAGACTCCCACAATTCAATAACATCGAGAAGCCAATTATACCTACTGAAGAAGACAGGCATCAGGAAAGTGATGAATGATAACTTAGGAAAAATGTTCTTTTGGGAAAGATCAACTATATTGTTTCTTCTGCTTAAAGAAAGGTTAAGTCAGACAAATAGATTTTGATAACAGCTGAGTCAATACCCCATCTTGGACTCCAATTGTTCTAATTTGTTACAGTTTGATATAGAAGTCTTTAATCATTTGGACAGACATGACCTTCTTATAAAAATGAATTGTATTTTATGTTGTTTGTTCTATCTTCTAGGTTTTTTTAGAGTAACATAAGCATTGCATTCACTTTAAAAATACACAGATAGGCTATCTTTTTTGCAGAGCTCCTTTCAGCTGTGAGGTTTCTGATTCAGAGTTATTGTATGTTTTTTACTATTAAAGCCAGGGGACCAATCATAGCACTATGTATGTATTATGTGTCCTACATACATTAGCTTTGGTATTGTATAGATCAGAAAAAAATGGGTAAAGTTTTTTTCAATTATAAAATTAAGAGTTTGCAGAAGAACTATGAGCAAAAAAATAAAGCAGTTTTCCAAGAAAGTACATTAAATTCAGTAAGATACTATTCCATTTTTCTTCTATCAAGACCTATCTCTCAAGTATCATCAAGTATCAGCAGCTACTACTCTTCATATTATTACATGTGTATATCCCTCTCAGCTGAGGGGAACTTGCCCTGACTGCTACATTAAAAGCTGACTTCAGTACTCTTTAAGCATGACTCAAATAAATCAGTGTTTACAAAATGACCCAAAACATGGCAGGTAATACCACAGAGCTCTAACATGAAGCATCTCTTCACATAGGATGTGAGGAAGGCTAGCTCACGAGGCCACTGCGAGGCAATGGGGCTTGCCATATGGACTCCTTTCAGAGCAGAAACCCTCCAGTAAGTACAGGGATGTAGGTAGGAAGCAGCAGGTCTAAGCTTCTCCATCACTCAAGCCATGCACCAGACACTTGGCAAAAAGGGGTAGTCAATGCAAGACACCAAGGTGCCACAGCCTTTGCATGCCAGGGACACACAGAGAGGGGAAGAGAAGGGCAAAAGCCTTCTGGAAGCCTCATAAGATTGGCATCAAGCCAGAAAGCAGTGAGGAGACTAAAGCACTGACTCTCAAGGTGCATTACTATGAATTGCCTGCAAGTTTGGAGCTAAAATCTACATATGCACTAATTTCAGGAGCTGAAGCAGATCCACAGAAGGGCAACAAAGCTGTTGAGGGGCTGGGAGATAAAGTCTGAGGAGCAGCTGAGGGAGATCGGGTTGTCCAGCTGGGACAAAAAGAGGCTGAGGGGAGATCTTATTGGTCTCTACAAGCACCTGAAAGGAGGTTGTAGAAAGGTAAGGGTTGGTCTCTTCTCACAACTAACACATGATAGGACAAGAGGAAATAGTCTGAAGTTGTACCAGGAAAGGTTTAGACAAGATATTAGGAAAAAAATTTACACTGAGTTATTAAGCATTGGAACAGGCTGTCCAGAGAAGTGGTTGAGGCACCAACCCTGGAGGTATTTAAGAGATGGGTAGACAGCGATTAGAGATATAATTCAGAGATGGTTCTTGTCAAAGTTAGCTTGATGGTTGAAGTTGATGATCTGAAAGGTCCCTTCCAACCAAGGCAACTCTATGATTCCCAAGTAGTAGCTACTACAGCTTTTAAAAATGCTGGTGTGGATTACAACCTTCTGCATAGGAGCTTTTTGGAAACTCAAGGCAAGATTACCCAAGCTAACAAAACTGCAAGCAAATGAGGAGATCAATTTTGCTTCACTGTACTGCACTAACATTTGTAAATAAAAAGTTTCTGTACAGATTTATTTCTGCCAAAATACACTCTGTATGGGTCAACAGAGTTAAACCACTCTGAAAAGAGGATTATGTGGAAAAAAAACCCAACAAACCAAACCAGATCAGGTACCAAAAGCTCACACCAGCCAAACAATGTCTTTGACTGAAAGAAAAGAATCCTTGTGGGGCTAGTCAACTAACCCACTCCTCCAACCGTGAAAGTCTCTGTGAAAGCTTCACAGTGATATCTTCAGGGAAAATGATATCCTGAAAGAGGTAAAGGATCCTGCAACACTAAGTGGTCTGGTTTTTAGGGTGCAAGAATTCATGGCCCATTCAATGCTCAATCTATCTGACAATGTTGTTGCTTTTTGAGAGAACTTTTTGTCAATTGCCCTCTATATGATGCGGGCATGATATTCCTGGTTCCCAGGTATTTGTACAGATTGTCATCCATATGGGACCAGAGCATCCAACTGCAAAAATCTGCTCCTGTTGGTTCAGCAAAAGCTAATACCCTGGGCTACCTCTGCTTTCTTAACACTTTTCTTCCTACAATAGAGAATTAAAAAATCAACATTTTTGTATCATAATGCAGTTACCTAAGCAAAATTATCTGCAATTCTGTGCAAAATATTAATATAAAAAAAAAGGTTATCACCTGTTTGGTCAGTGCAGAGGTGACAAAACATCTCTACTTTTCAGTAAGGGACAGATTAAATACCTGCTGACTGAGTGAACTTAACTTTTCTCCAGAATACTCTAAATCACCATGCCTGTAGATGTTGCTGGCCACCTGAGGTGTCTGAAGCAACAAGCACAGTACTGATACACACATACAAAGAAATTACCAGAAGATGTTTTAAACATAACAAAAATTTGGTTTAATCTAATAATTTTATTTGCTACTCTGCAAAAAGTGATTCTACCTTCCTAATTCCAGCTGTGCTTGATGGCACGTGTTACAATCCTCCTTACACCAAGTGACAACAAACTCCCCCTGTGGAGAAGAGGCCATGGCCTGACACAGCCTAAAGGCAGTTCTCTGAACAGCAGCACTAGCTGTAAAATCCTGCTGGAGCAGCAGAAGGATTCGTATAGAGAAGCAAGGTTCATATCAAGGTGGACAGTAACCATGGCACACTAGCACATGCTGGCAGACATCAGTAAGCACAGACAAAACCACAGCGTTACCGTCTGGTGTAACTCCATAGCCTCTTCTTTCAAGAATGGCACAAAAAAACTAGAGTGCTTGGAATAAGCCTTGCCACACTTTGGAGTTCCTCCTAATCTTAAATGCTTGATCAGATACTGCAAGCATTTTTTTAAATTTAATTTTTACATCAGATTAGCTACCTTCCAATACTCTCTTCTGAATTTAAAGGGGTACAACACATTGGGCAGAAATCATAGAATCACAGAATCATAGAATGGTTTGGATTGGAAGGGAACTTAAAGAACATCTAGTTCCAACCCCCCTGCCATGGACAGGGACACCTCCCACCAGACCAGGCTGCTCAATGCTTCATCCAGCCTGGCCTCAAACACCTCCAGGGAGGGGGCATTCACAATCTCTCCAGGCAGCCTATTCCAGTATCTCACCACCCCCACTGTAAAGAATTTCTTTCTTATAACCAGCCTAAATCTACCCTCTTCTAATTTGCATTCATTACTCCTACTCCTACCATCATACATCCCATTAAAAAGTCCTACTCCAGCCTTTCCGATAAGCTACTATGAGGTCCCCCCTGAGCCTTCTCAACCACACATTTTATTCCTCCCTTTGCTCTGATCAGTTTGACGGGATCTCCCTAACAGTAAAATCTTGGCACGCATAATTCTCTTGAATGTAAAGAGTTATTAAACACTTTAATAAATCCTGTTAAGCTCATTTATTTTTGGTAGACAATAACCTTGTATTACACTTCTATGAAACTGGAAAAACTGCCAAAAGAAATACTGCCAAGATAACTGTGTAACTAGGTTAAACCTGGATTATTATTACTGTTATTTGCATTAATGAATGGCACTATAATATCTTTGAAAAACTTAATTTGATATCTAACAGTAAGGTATGCTTAATTTTTAGTTTGCTGGAAATGACAGAAACTTTTCAGAAAACTCATATTAAGCTCAAGACACAATATTTTTCATTTAAACAAGCCTGCAGATGAAAATAAACGCTGCAGTTTTTACTGCACCACTCCCTTGATTTGGCCATTGATCAACTAAAAAATATAAGCACAGTGCTGGATATGGGTAGCTGTCCTGAGGTAAGCCTGATATTCCTGAGAAGAAATTTTTCTTGTTGATTTGATTTGCTCAGCTACATCCTAAACATACAAAAAGCATTCCAGCTTTCTCACATAGCCTTCATTAATGAAAGGCCTTGTTATATGGGTGCTGGTTAATGGAGAGAAGAAATTAATATAACCTATTTTGAAAGGCACCAGTCTGGATCACTAAATGAATTAACTGATGAGCCCTGGCACTTATAGAAGCCTTCAGAAATCTGGTCTCCCACCTATAAGACTGAAGATTAGTTGGTGTCTCCCAAGTTCTTTACTGTGAGGGTGGTGAGACACTGGAACAGATTGCCCAGAGAGGTTGTCCCCTTCCTGAAAGCATTTAAGGCCAGGCTGGACATGGCATTAAGCAGCCTGGTCTGGGGGGAGGTGTTCCTGCCCATAGCAGGAGGGCTGGAACTAGATGATCTCTAAAGTCCCTTCCAACCCAAACCATTCTATGATTCTACAAATTCTAGCAGTGCAAGACAGAGAAAAAGCCATTAAAAGCTTGTTATAAAACCCCCACATCACTACACGTGGGACCAGGAAACTCTATATTGGCTTTGCACCAGTGGGATCAATCAGGGTACATAGTGTGGATCTGCTCCATTACATTCCATCTGCTACATTACATTACATGCACTAGGACACTCTTTGACCAGTCTTAAGGTCCAAGCAGACGAGGCTAAAGATTGCTCTGCCCTGTTGGCAGACCCACTACATGGACAGGACAAGGAGAAGCAAGTTTTGCCTTCACTGTGTCATGCTACTGCCCTGCAGTGTGTTTGGTGACAGCAAGCCCTCTTACACTCATAGTGACCCTTCAGTGAGCCTACGAGGCGTGCAGAAACACACAAACGAGCACACATACAGAACAAGTGTGTCTCTTGTTTTTGCTTTATTCACAATTATCTGTGATAATTTTGAGACAAGGAAACCCATCATTTCACCCCATGTGCTCTCTGAGAACGAGTCTTACTGGACAGGAATTTGAGCAGCTGCTGCTGAGCAGAGAACAAAATTCTGACTGATGGAGGGGGAGGGGAAAGGGGGCAACAAACAACATTTGTTTAAAATCTGGCAGGAGCATCCTAATTAGATGAATTATTGGATGGATCATCAGGACTGCTCCCCAAGGTGCCATAGGACAGGAGAGCCCTTGGAGGATGTGCTGATTTAAGGCTGCAAAAATGATCCCCAAGAGTGCCATCACAGAATGCAGGACACTAAAGGCTCATTTGTCTCAAAAATCACACTTCCCACACAGTGATGTTGCTCACTTGCTATGTATATAAAGGTTGTAACAGTTAATCATTTAGACAGGGATAAATATTTATTTAGGGACTACCTTAACGTTGAATGTTATTTCCTCCATGACGTAAACTCGTTCAGGAAATGCTTTAGCCACCTCCTCCACACTGTTAAAATACTGCACTGGCTCCTTAATATCTCGGTCTTGTTCCAGCAGCTTAAACTGCCCTGAAAACAGATGATAAACAGAAGAGTTGTAAGATATTTATATTGGACAACTGTCACTGTGGCAACTGCTGGCTCAACTTCTTCACCATTTTGCTTGGTCAATTTTTCCGGTTCTTAGCAGCAAACAGGAAGAGGAAAGATCACAGAGAGTCTCCCAAACCTGCTGTGAGAGACACCCAGATTCACCAGGTCAGAATGAGAAGAATACGTGGGAGCTGAAATTAAATTAAAAAATATCCTTTTATCACATGCTCTCTCAAAATAGCAAATAACTCCAGAGGCATGTCTGTTTATGTACTTAATTTGGTGTAACAGTGTTTGTACAGATTGCAATTTTTGGCCCTTTAATATTAAATGCTTTAATATAAAATGCAGCCATGACTATAAATCCCCAAAACAATAAATACAAGGGTTTGGTTTCTGGTTTTAGTATCATCAAACAGCTATTAAAAATTGCTGCTCAAAACTCCTTTTCCGCCCAGGTTTCCCTAAGATTAGAATAGCATCTAGATTTCCTTTATCATAAACTAAGTCCTTTGAGAACTTTAGCTAACATAGCAAATTAAACCATACACATTTAAACCCCTTTTGAAGGCGGTTGTCCCTATAAGTGCATTAGAAAGAAGCGTTCCTTGCTGACTTAATGTTTCTTCAGCATGAAAACCTTGTCTCTTTTCTAAGTCTTGTAAAAGTCAAGCACTAACTCCTGAACAAACCATACCAAGATAGGCAAACACATCAATCACCCCTGTGTACTACAAAGTTTTAAAGCTTTCTGTTACAAATACAGTGATATTGAAAGCTTAGATGGACATATCTGCTGTTTGTATGACTTAAAATGAATGGAGCAATCTTCCCAAATTTAGAAACATTACCTACTACTAAGTTAAAGGCTGGTCTCAGCAAGAGGAAAGCACAGAAAGAATTGATTTAAGAAGCAACTCAGAAAAATTAATAAAAGGCTGTGTAAAGTCAGTGGTTAGTACATCTCATCTACATCATACTTTAATATTAGCAATGCACACAGTCACTGGATTATTGTTCCCAAAGAGTGCTCAGCTTCATTAAAATTCATCCCATACATCAGGATGTCAGCCACCTACAGAAATATTTTCTCACTCCTTCAGCATTTTTATGCACAACACCCCACTGCCCCTCTACAGTCCATCACACTTGAGACTTTTGTGACACATTTGGAGAATTCACCCACACAAAACTATTCCAGGCCACCTCACAATGCAGGAGGAAATGAAGGCAAGCTCAGTAGAGAAATAACCACCCATCCCACCACCCTGCCACGTGTGTGCACACAAGTGTACACACATGCACATACCAAGAAAGAGGTGTGAGACATCAAGAGGCACACCTCCTCCACCCTGCTGGCAGAGGCACACACTTTTTAATTGGCACACTTAAGTGGCTGTAAGCCTAAATATCAAATTAGACGATGCCAAACTTACTTTTATTGCCTCCCATAGCTTTATCTTTCTAAAGTCATCACTGTAACTTTGAAGTATTGTCATCAGGATAACTAAAGATGCTGGTACTTCCCACCACAAGACAGCCACCACATGCTAAAAATCAGTAGGAGTTTTCCTAACTCTGTGTCTGCTTAAGGACATGCTATCATTTGAAGTTCAGCCAAGATAATTCCAAGGTTTCAAAGACCAACACTGGGGCAGAAGATCCAGAGCCACTGGAGTGACCTGGAGCAACTATTCCTGCAGTATATTACAGCAATGTAGCTGACCACAAGAATGGCTCCTCCACTTCACAATTAGCAATACCCCTTAGCCTCCTCCACTCCTCTAAGAAGAACTCATGGCTCAAGAATGCCCTGAGCAAGGAAGAGGTATCTTTGGGCCTTGGTTGCTGCAGAAGTTTTATTACCTGTAAAATAATTTAACTGCAGGCATCCCATTGCAGACATATGCTCTGTCTGGAAAAATTTGGGCAACCACTTCTGAAGCATTTGAAAAAACACTCCAAGTACTCAATTGAAATGTCCCAGCATCCTGAAGATGAATTCCTCAAGCTATCTACTCCAAGCCCCTTTCAGTGCAAAGCAATAGAGGGGCCAGGGAGTCAGCACCTCTGGGCTCAGGGAATCTGGACAATAAGCAGGGAGGTGCTCAGTCAGCCAAAGCTGGAAGTGTGTTGTGACTGAGGATCAAGGAGCAGACAGGGATAGATGAGAGAAAAAACATGTTTTTTAATCCTCAGTCTGTCCTATAGATCATTTAAGTTATAGCATCAAGATTCCTTGTCAGCTACCAAAAGGAAGATGCATTCCCCAGCTACGCAAGTCCTTCCCCCCAGCTAGTAGCCTGGTTGTCTGCAAAGGAAATTCAGGCATGCAGGGGAACTGACTGAAGTCAGATCTCATTCTATGTGGAGACAGGACATGCCAGGACACCAAACAGCAACAGGGACCATGAGTTGCACCAGGGAGCATCTGACAGCACAGAAAAAACTACTACAATACAGCAGACCCAATTACTGTAAATCAGAGATTCACTAGGGACAAGATGTTGTAAAATTTTACAGAAGTCATTACAGTGTTCATTCTCCATGGGCTGATCTGAAGCTGTTGCTCTCTAATGTTTCCTTCTGAACCGCTCCTCAGGAATCATTGCTGTCCTTTTCCACTACTGACACAACCACCTGGATGCAAACCTAATTCCATTACTAGCTTGGGATACCACGGCAACCTTAGACAAATCCACTTCCTAAATCCCACAAGGTTACTCCCAATTTAACACTTCCCCCTTACATGCAGAACAGAGTTGAATATAATACTGCATGGAAGCTACATCAGTTTTTTGAAACTGTGAGATAATGGAGTTATCTCACTAATTTTGCTTAGTTCAGAAAGAAACTGAGAACACTCACTTCCGAGTAGGAACTTGAGTTGGGCACAGTAACAAGGCATGAATTCACATGAACAAGGAAGGAAAACAACATATTGAATAACAATGCATCATATGCAAAATACTCATCCAGCACTTTGAATGAGACAGTGGTCTTTCTTTCTAGGTTCTCTAGTTACTCTGTTTGGAAACATAATAATCTTGTTTTACTATGACTGCCATGTATATAACAATACACTCTGGCAGCAAGAAAGGGCTAGTTATCCATTGCAATCCAAAACTTCTCAAATTCCTCAGCACAGAACAAGCACACTAGACTCTGTGCAACTAGGAGTAGGGGGCTGCTATCTATGGTAGGCTTACACATGCTTCTGGAAAAAATGTAAATAAAAAAAAAGGGAAAAAAAAAAAGAAGAATCAGCTGGAGCTTTGCTTTGGTACAAAGAGAAGCTCAGAACCATCTATGTCACTGTGCCATCCTCCCCTTCCTTCAGCAGAGCCATGCAAACACAAAGCCGTCTGTGCCTCCACTGCTAATAAGCAGCAGTTCATGAGGAGGTTGCCTACAGAAGAGTACACACAGATCCCAAAGCATATAATAGAAGGGCAGCATTAATCTCCCCCTGTTACGAAATCCAGAAGTATGCTGTGCATGGAAGTTGTCAGGGCTGGATGTTAAAACGCCTCTTCTTTGGAAAAGTTGGTTTATAACTTGAGGATTTTGATTGAAAATTTATTTCCTCATTGAAAATGGCAGAGATTTTTATGGGAAGGAAAGAAAGAAGGGCTGAAGTGGGGCCTGAAATCCACATTTGAGCCAGATGTCAAGCAACTAACTAAAAGGGAGGAAGGAAACAATTTCTTATTATGTTTCTCCCTGGTCTCTACTCAAGCTGCCATAAAAGAGACAGCATGGCAGAAATAAGAGTTAAATGGACATAAGTCTGGCTTGACTGCAAGTTAAAATGGAATTTTATTACACCCCACAAGAGGCACAAATTCACCAGGAGGCTTTAGAAATCAGACAGTAAGCTTAAACAAATCACGTGGCAATTTGACTGTGTGTTAATTAGGAACTTAACCAAACAAAAGTAAAGAAATTCTGAAGCTGAAACTATGCTTTTATAGAAGTACTCCCACTTCTCACACACTAGCAAGGAAAGAATAATGACATGTTACCCAGGTAAATCACTGCAGGTTCGGAAAGATCAAAGATTCCTAACACCTATATGGTCCACTGAGCTGGTGTGGTTACTCCTTTGCAGCCATGTGCAAGAGAGTAATGAACGACTACTGCAAGCTTTATATCTCTTTATCTTTCAGCCTGGCCTCTGGCAGGCACAGTATTGGAAGAGTTTCATTCTAATATATATTATCTCTGCAGATTATGAATTCTTATTTCCCTGTGAAGGCACTTAAAGCAAAGACAGCAAATCCACTACTGCTGTAAATGAGTCAGGAGAAATAAAAAGGTGAGGAAAGGATTTATCCTCCACTTTATGGAGGCATTTATTAAAACCCTGTAGGAGCAGGAAGATCAGTTTATCTTGCCAGAAGTTGGCCCTGAAACATCTGCGAGCAGGGTCATTAACCTGCCCTTTCTGTCCCAGCTTTCAGATTGCTTCTGCTGCTTCCAGCACTTTGGGTTCATGGAGGCTGGAATACATTCACAACTCTAACCTCCTCATCCAGGTTATTTCTGTAATATAAAACCCCCTGCTTTTCACAGAGACTTACCTCCCAGCCATTTCCAAGAGTTCAGAATGTTTCCAAGACAGAAACACTCATCCTCTTCAGTGTATGCACTGTGTCTTGACCAGGAAAGCCCTTTTCTACAGCAAGGGTTCACAGCCTGAACAAGCAGACCAGTTTTCATGCATACAAAAGGATGAGAGCATGTATATGGTGATACACCAAACACAAAGCCTGAAAATTGGAATTCTGTCAAAAAAACAAGAAGCTGCATGACATCTGTAGGAAAGAAGCAAGGTCACTGAGACATTTGCTCAGTTACTCTAGTTGGTAAATGTTTCTCCAAGGAGGCAGGAGTCGTATTGTCTTTCAGCAGCTTTGATTATTTAGAAAGTCTCACATCTCTCTATGTGAGACCGTGTGAAGCCCAGTGCTTCTCAAGAAAGAGCAGAGAGCACAGCAGGGTAGCCAGAGTACTGCAGAGCTTTATGTTTCATATTATTTGTTGACTGCTGACTGCATTTAAGTATTTCGAAGAATGCCAGAGCAGACTCAAAAAGAAAAGGCTCTCTCACCTGCCAGAATATCATAATTTTGGAAAAAAGACAATTTTTGTCTGCATTCCTGCACATCCATCTGAAAGGAAATAGCTTTGTTTTCCTCCTCCAAAAAAGATTAACCTCGATGTAACCATGCAGAGCTCAAAAGCCTAAGCCTAAAGCATAAATAATACATAAGAACAAAGGGCATAGAGAGGTGGTGTGCTAGGTATCAGGGAGAATGCAGTTGCATGAACTGGAAAGCTCACTTCAGCACACCTGGCTCTTAGATGGACTTGTAGTCTTCAGATGACTCTACACAGCTGCCCTCAATGCCTGAAGCAAAACCAAAACTGTCTCAGGGGGTGAAGATGGAAGGAAATCTCAGTTTATGCTCTCACTTGTCACCCAATCAGAACATATGGTACAACTATTTCATCCCTACATAATCGTCAGAGCAGGAAAAGCAAAAACTGTAAAAGAATAGATTAAGACAATGATCCTAACACTCCAGCCTACATGTGATTTTTTTTTAGAAATAACTTTTTTATTTAAATTGACATTTGCCAATATGCTTTTACCTAGAACCTACATGTGGCATTTGGCTGTTTCAAGAGGTGTTGCCACAGCAGTGGCTGTAGCTGCTCCTGAAAAAAGGAAAAACCAAAAAAGAAATAACACATCTATGATATAGCTATTACATGGCTAACTGGAACCAAGTTGTAAAGTTAATACTGCAGCTCTTGCAGGGACCTATCACTAAGTAAACGTGAAAAGGTTTGGCAGGCTTGCCAAAATAACAAGGAGTGGGAAATAAGTGCCTTGTTTCACTTTGGTCATTCTCCAGCTGGCTTGATGCCAAGTCCAGAGTTCTGCAGAGGAGAGAACACTGTCCATGTGCTCAGGTTCTCTGGAGTAGCAGAGCTGCTGGGTCACCACTGCAGAGGGAATGGATGGTACAGGGAGAAAAGATTCACCACAGAGAGAAACTGCAAGTATCAATAGAATTACAGAGCACTCTTTCAACAGTGGGAGCAGACAGGAGCCTGCAAATGAATGAGTGTGGCCACGCTCATTGCCCTGTGGCCCAAGGTGGGGGGAAAGGTGATCACCTGCTCCATCACCTGAGGGTTCCCCACTGAAGGACTTCACCTCTGGCTGGTACCCAGGAGCAAACTAACACCCAATGTTATGGTAAGTTCACTCTGCCAAAGAAAGAGCAAGATGACCCAAAGGTTCATCCTTGTCTGCCAGACATAGCTTCTGTGAGCTATAAAAAATATATATGAACTTCTTGGGAGGGCAGAGAAGGAAGGAAGTTTTTCTGAGTTTTAAGAATTTGCTTATTTTTACACTGTAGCCTGCTGAAAGCACACAGGAGAATACAGAAGGAAAATACAAAACAAGAGTCTTAGGTACACAGCTATGCAGTTTCCAAAGGAAAATAACTAGGTCACAAAGTATAAAAACTACAATTGATTCTTGTATTATAATCACCATGAAATAGCTATGAAACAGACTTTGAAATACTGCCTTTGTGTTTTAAGAGCTGTCAGCACTTCTTGAGAATAGGAAGAAGATGCCCGCTCATGTCCCCATCTGTACACGATCTTCTGGAATTTTTGGGAATGCCTTAAAAAAAAACCAAAACAGAAGAAATAGAGACATATCTAAGCAAACATAATACAATTAGAATTCATTGAATGTACTGGAGCTAAACTTGTGGCACTGGAAAGCAGAGGGCAAGGCACAAAGGCACATTCAGTCCGTCGAGATTGTGCAACATTTCATGGGGAAGGGAGTCCTTCAGAATGAATAGCCCAACTTCTCGGAAGTACTATGAAGATTTTGAAGCCTTTAATGCCTTTATTCCCCTCTGTGGCATGAATACTCATTCAAGCAAGAGTGAATGAGTCAGGCATCTCACCACAACCTGGTGAGACGTGTCAAAGCAGAGCATCAGCAGGCTGACACACCACCTGTGTGTACCCATACACACCGCTGGAGGGATGAAGGCAGGGAATCCAACCATGATTCCCACACAGCAAGGCAATGCTGGCTAATCAAAACCTCTAATCCCACGCTGGCGCAGCCCTGGTGTTCTCATTTCTCTTATCTTATTTTTACGACTCTTTAAGTAGCATAACAGAAAAAAAAAAATTTGATTCTACTGGCAGCATAACAAAGAAAAAAATCAGTTCAAATGGTGACTGATGATAGCTTAAAGCAGATTTAACTCCCAGATATTGCATGGGAGGGAATTTTAGGTTACAGATGATGTAAAAAGACAGACAAGGAAAACAAGGCAAACCTCTAACCTTTGTTTCATAAGTTATTATCATCACAAATACCACAGTGAAATGTCCCATTTACAGGGTCACATGTTTGAGTGTCTGGACTGTAAATTAACTAGATTTAACTTACTCACTGAGTTATCATGGATCTAACTTGTAATTAATATCATTCTAATCCTTTCCGATATGCTGCCAACAGACATCAAGAATATTCCGTAAGCAGTGTGTTAGTTCACACGCTCAAGTGACCACACAGAGGAATCTGATGACTACTGCTCCATCTGATTTTCTTAATTACTATTAACAAAAAGCTACTGCTAATTCCCTATTGAACAGTAAGATGGCATTCTCTTCTGTTGAATAACAGAGCTTATCCAGGTTGCAGCACAAAAAGGCACCAAGAAGAAGAAAGAAAAGTAGGAGAAACACCAACTAAATGAGCCCAGAGCTTGCACAGAATCACAGAATCTGCTAGGTTGGAAGGGACCTTTCAGATCATCAAGTCCAGCTATCCACCTAATGCCAGCTGCCCAATGACAAAAGCTTTTCCTGTGTGACTACTAGCACTGTTCCCCTGGTACCAGATCTCAGTTATGAAAATGCAGTCACTAAAAGCTTACAGCTCTTACTATTACAGCAGCATCCAGGATCCTGGATCTGCTGGAAGAGAGGAAGATTTGATAAAAAAATAAAGCCAACTTACTATTCATTTAACAGAAACCACTACCAAGATCTGCTGTTCTTCTATACAAACAGCTGGAAAATTATGTAGAACCAAAAGCCAGAATGTTCACTGTTACAGTTCTTACTGCACTTTGAATAACCTGTTTTACTGACTCTAAGGAGCAGAGACACAGCTTATGTATGTCAACACAAGCTAAAGATCAAACCTTGCACTGAAGTCCAAGCCCTTTAACACCATTTTACATTGCTCTGCCCAAGCAGATTTTCCCACTTTAGAGAAAGAGATTACATACATTTGAATTAAGAGGCAGAACAGGCTTAATCTGCTTTTGGACTTACTCTTAACTAAGTGATCTCCTCCCAGATCATCTATATATACTCATCCCAAGACATGCATCAAAAGAACAAGGGTGTCTACAACATATTAACATTTAATTAAAGCACAGAAGACAGTTGATGAGAGTAACATAAAAAACTCCAAGTTAACATTTGAGATTAATATTACTAGTTCCAAGCAGGTTCAAACAGGCCATGTTAGACTACCTGTTAAAGGTTAGCCAAGTGTACTGGGATTCTGTATCAGAGCAGCGTAAAAAGCTGCCTTTGCACCAAAGATTCCCTCAAGTCATTAACGCTGATTTCAGTAGAAGTTATTAATGCTAGAAAATATTTGATTTTGACTGTAATGAATAAGAAGCAAAATATCATTTTAAAAAATAAAATCGGTGGCCCTTTCTGTGAGGAAAAAACAGAAGCACAAAACAGAAGCACAAATTTATTCAGTTTGGGCTGATGCCCCCCCCTCCTCGGAAAAGTGCTTTTGTAATCTTGTAATACATAGTCTGCATGACTNCATTCTTTATGTGATCAAGCATGAAACACAGAAACACAACTTCAATCAGTCCCAGTCCCAGAGGGTACCTCCTAGGGGAAAACTTTCTTCCCTTACACTCTCCCCATTTTGGTTCCCCAATACTGAACTCGAGTTTCTCATGCAGCCGAAGAGTCAATGAACCAAACAGAAGTATCTTCTAAGGGTGGTGATATTTCAGGTCCTGAAATCCATGAACAAAATTATTTACTTTCGGTGTCTAAATGTGTTAAAAAATCTAAAGAAGAACTTGGCACTGATAGGAATTTAAAGAATTTTAAACACAGACCACATTTACAGCAAGCAGTAAAACTTATGGGTGGAAGTAAATGATGGCACTTGCTTTAAGATTAAAAAAAAAGACATGCGAAAAAGAATACCCATCCACCAGTGGCAACAGACAAGTCTTGAACTGGGAGGTGAAAGAGGCTTCACTCTCAGAGGATGAAAACTTGGTTGCCTTGAAGAAAGCAAACTTTTTGCAATTTAGAAACCACCAGGTCCCAACCTTTGAATCAGGCCTTCTCTGAATGGCATTAGTTCACCTTATGGATTAAAATAGTGGAGAGAACTGGGTTCTAGGGAGGAAGTTAAGATATGTAGATGCCTATTTTTGGCTGTAACACAGATTACAGAGATTCTAACCACGAGTGATCTGTGGATTTACACCTGAATCAAATTTCTTGATTTGGTAAGCATCTCTTAAAAAATAAACGTGACAGAACGAAAGTGGCTTTTCTAAATACCTTCACACATGTTCTGCTATTTCTTGGTAAGTTGAAGCTTTTGCTAAAATAACAGCAGCAACTGCTGAGCTTAATCATTAACTTTGCCTTACTGAGTAACAGCTTCTATTTATTTATTTTTCAAAAGCTTTGAGATCAACACTAGCCAAAACCCAGGCTCTTAAGTGCTCTGCCACAGCTCAAAGCCACTTTCTTCAATTGCTGCCCCACCATCCTTTACACTTGCTACACTTCTGCTGACAGATCCTTTTCCTCCTGTTACTCCCACGTGAGTACCCCCTTTCCCATGGCCTGACTTTAGCCCTATTCATTGCTCCCTTGCTGGCTGAGCAGCCTTTTGTGCCTTTCAGGTTCTGACCCCCTCCCATGCTCTGTGGGCCCCTGGCACGAGTGTAGGACGGTGTGTCGTGAAATATTCCACCCAAGGAGGACAGGACTTGAGCTGCAGGACACAAAGTGCATTCACAGAGCAGAAATCTTGAAAATGCACATAGATCAATCCCGTACAAAAAGTGCTTTTGTTTCCTGCTCAGGAACAGGTTTTTTAATTAACTGAATGGGAGGAGTTGTGAAAACTAGGAACAATGACTGAGTCAGCAGCTCAGTCGGTTCTTAGTAGCTTGCAGGGCTTTACATGAGACAGAACAAGCACATTTCATTCAGAGTTAGACATTTTCATCAATGTGTAGAGAGACTTCAGAGCTTGGGCTTGGTAGCCTGAAAGACTGTCTGTGCATTATAGAGCAGCTTATTGTTTCAAAGCTTGTGTCTCATCTGCTTGCTGAATTTACGACCTCTAACAGAGTCTCTGTATCCTCTTCCTCCTCTCTCTCAATTTAAATCTACTAAGGTATTGCACTCAAATGACTAGAGAATCTGTTGTTCAAGAAACTCCCAACATTCAGGTACAAGCAATGGAAAGGAGACACTGTTGTTCTTCTCCATGCTTAAAAAAGCAATTTTCTTAGGAAAAATACTACCAGTTTATGTCATCAGTGCTATGTGCACACTGTAGCTTAGCTTACACACATACAAAGTGCTTAATTAGAAAGGAACTCACTATATGATAGATGTGACCACCAGCACTTATGAAACTTCTGAAGAACAAGTTCACTTCTGGAACAAATTGGACAACATGTTTAAAACTGAAATGGAGCCAGTTTCCAAACAATTTCCTTAATTACACAATAGAACTGGTTTATACAGCTAAAGTCTCCTGTCAGTGAGAGTATTCAGTGTTACATACATTCACACTACAGCAAAAACTATATTAAAGGGGTTTTAAAACAAGCATAGTGCCAAAAAATCACATGGCCTGAGAATCACCTTAATGAACTACAGGTAGCAGCTCATCCTCCAAATACTGTCATACACAACACTGAAATATCTATCTGGCACACCCAGTAACTTGCAACAAGTAAACATTTCTAATTTTGGGGATATAGGATCAATGGTCAGATTTATATTGCTGCCTTGGTTGAGAAGCAGTAGGTGTTTTGATGCCCCTGTTCTGCATGAGGTAAGTCCTCTCTTCACTAAGCCTGCATGAATGCAAGAGAGTTTATCAGAACTGTCTGGTTTCCAGCACAAGAGGACATTGATTCAGCACTGTGCAATTTATCTATGAAGCAGACAAAGCTCCCAGTAACAGCTCGAGATGAATGAAGGCAGCTTTTAAGAATAAGCATTTTGGCATATGTTCTCAGCATGTGCTAAAGTGCAGCACAGAAAAAGAAAGGAAAAATAAGGGAGAAAAGTAGGTAAGCTGAAAAAGTGGGTGAGTCAAGATGTGAGCCAAGAGCACACTGCTACTTCATTTAATTTTCATTGCTACTCTCAAAGGAAAAAAAGATGATCAATCTAAAATTCAGATCTAAGCATGGCATGCAACTGCCTCAGTTCTCCTGAACACATTCTTCTACTCACTGTTTGTTTTATGACCTTAAATAAGGTGAGTACCATCTAAGCCCCTCTCTGGCAGTTCAAATAATCCAAAAGGTACTAAGAAGTAGAATGTCCAGCCAATTTTTTCCCTCTTGAAAGATGTCTGCCAGCTTGGTGAGAGACAACCATCTGTGAGTGGGGGCCTCCCAACCTAAAACAGTTTGACAGAAATGCTACAGAATGCACACAGGTTTAATTTCTAACACGTTTTTAGAAGACCACTTAGGCAATTTTGATTTCTCCATTTAAATGACAATTCATGATTTAAGGAGTTGCACTATGCCTTGCTAATGCTTTCTGAAAGGCTACAAAATATTTTATCCTGTAATAGTTCAGTCTAGTGAAACCTTCTTGCTAATATTGGTTTGGGGCATCTCCTGTTGAAAGCCATTTTGTAGCCTCTCATGGAAAGGTCTGTGAAGCAGCAATTATGAGTGGCTGGTTGCCTATTTGTCTTTGAATGCTCATGGACTTCTCAGCTGCTAGATAATCATGAGCTATGTCATTACATATGGATTTCTAAATACTCAAGCTAACATTGGCAGCTAAAAATGCTCCAGATAAATTCTTGGCTTTGAATTTCTGTGAAGATATTTCAATTTTAAACCATGGTGATCTTAAATCTACCCCTGGGATTAACAGAAATATGATCAAATTTTTTTTGTTTAAAAAAATAGTTGTTGCTTGATTAATGAAACTAAATCAATACTGGTCAGTTTATGTTAGTGCTCAGATTTAAGGCTGTGAAGATGTCATCAACATGAAAAAAAGGATATTAAGATTTCAGACCCTATTTCAGACACTTGGGATTAGCTGGGATAGATACATGGAAAGAGAGAGGGCATGATGGTTAGAAACTAGAAAAACTGGCACATTCTAAAAGCAACTCAAAACAAAAACCATCAAAATGTCTATAGTAGCACGAAGTATTGATAAATTTTTCCCAACAATTTAATATTTCCTTAGGGAAAATCTCTATTTCAGTGAACTCTTCGGTGGAGAAAGGCAAAGACACAGTTGAGAAACCTCACATTTGAAATTACATGAATTTCCCAAAAAGTTCTATCCTTTCTTTCCCAAGTGCACTACTGCATACCCAGCAAGAGCAAAATGCACCATCCTGCACTACCTCCCACACACCAAGCCTCACAAGACTGTGACCCACACATGTATTGTAGCACAGCCATTATCATGCCACAGAAGATCACTAGAAGAACGGTCATCTGCTCCAAGGAAGCATATGAAAACTTCTCTCAGTCTCATACTGTGCTACCTCCTTCTACCATGATGGGTTGCCTTGAGGGGACCAAGTGCCTATCCTGCCAACTACCAAGTGATGGCCTTTACCACCAGTAAACTTGGCCAGCAGTCTGTGCTGGATTCACAGAAAGTTGCCACAGGCATGATTTACTCTGACTGGAGATAAAGCACCACAGATACCAGGCTTGTCTACACAGAGTTTCGATGTCTGCTTAACTAATTCAGTATAGAACAGGTTTATCTAAATCACTGGAAAGACTGTGACCAGCGAAGCCAAGCCATATGCTATCTGGTTTACTATCTGTGTCATTTTATCTGCTGGGGGCTCTCTGAGGGATGTCAAAGAGGGTGATTCCAGGGTCCTCACCTTTCTTCCCAGCAATCTCTGCTTTTTCTGAGCACAACATGCAAACTCCCTCAGCTGCTTTTCAGTCTAAATTACCAATGTGGTTTGGAACCTAAACAGATCTAAAAGTTATTTAAGGTGTTACCTACAGGTTACTCCTCACCATCCCCATGCACTGCACTCCTGCCTGCTACATGGCTGACCAGGCAACTCAGCTGTCAACTCCTGGAAGACTCGTCTGAGCTGTATGCCAGCTGACCTAAAGTTTTCCTTGGACAGGAGTCAGAACACAGCTCTGCAGGCTTTCCATCTGATTCATATTAAATGAGCCTTTTGACAGTCAAACACCACAAAGCGACAAACATCTGCAATATGATAAAAAGGTGGTTATTTTTCATTTTCTGCAGCAGAGGAGTGGTGTATCTAAGCAGAATGAAGTGTCACTCAATGCTATCACACACATCTGCTTGCCTGAAACAGCACGTCTGACTGACAGCAGCAAGGCAGATATGCCAGTGCTGGATTTCATCCTCCAGCAGCACCACAGGACATCTTCCAGGGACGTGAGGCTCTCAGACTGGTTGCTGTCACATATTGGGCAGCTACTGGTTCCCAGATGGTGTAAAGTGGGAAAGCCAGGACATGTTGTGACCTTACACCTCTATGGTGCTAAAACCAACATGCCTCACTTCCAGGGTTTCCAGGAGAAAGTAGAAGGACATGTCAGACAGCTAACCTATGAAGACTGCACACATCTTCATGCAGAACTGAAGGTTTAGCATGGCCCTTTATATCTGACTCACTTCTTGCCTGGCAAACGTCTGTGTGTCAATGCCTCCCTGCTTCCCCCTCTCCCTCACTCAGAATGATTTCCTTCTGAAAAAAAGTGAGCATGTAAAACACATCTTTTGTAATTCTCTTTTAGGAAGTACTACATCTGTGAATAAGTATGATGCCAATTTCTTAGTAAAGAAATTTAAGCTACTCAAAATGGTTTTCTTCTACCATTAAAAAAAGCCTTAGATGAAGTATTCCTATTGGGAGAAATGAAAACTAAAAGGCATTCTTGCCAGAGTAGTAACAGAGGGTGAGCTTATCTATGACCATATGACCACATCACTCTAGTGATTAGCAAAAAAGGAAGGTTAATTAGTCAATAAATTGAGCCAGACATCAATTCTTCTCAAAAGAGAAACTACAGTATTAGCAGCTTACATACACCAGAACCATACTTAAGATCTTCATGCAATATTACAGTATAAAGCACTACGGGCTAATT
Source organism: Turnix velox (assembly GCA_013400935.1). Lineage (NCBI taxonomy): Eukaryota > Metazoa > Chordata > Aves > Charadriiformes > Turnicidae > Turnix > Turnix velox. The sequence goes on along the minus strand of VZTY01012534.1, from coordinate 574,069 downwards.
CAGGAACAGCAGACAATTTAATTAGACTTTCTACTGAAAAATTAAACCATGTGTAGAGCTGCCCATCGTGGAACTGCTCTCAGTTCCTATCAGCTGAACAACATCTATCCTAAGGAAAAATGTATGAATAGGGATTTAACCCCAAAAATACTTGCTGCAAGTCTTATTTTGCAAAGCTGTCACACCAATAAAAACGAAGGATTCAAGCCTGCATATTCCACTTGTGTTCTGTCTTATGATAGCAACTTGCTACTCATTTTTTCAACAGTCTCTTTCCAAAAGATCTCAAACTATGTCTATGAAAAATTTATAGAACGGTTCTGTATTCAGAAACTGGGTTAAATTTTTCTGCTCCTCTGAAGTTTTTACAGCTTTTTCTTTCTTTTCTACAGTAGAACTCTTCAGAGATACTTTCCCAGTGCTTTGGTGCCTACAGAATGCTCACTTGGTGTCCTCAACTAGGGTTGGGCAACACTCCGTCTTGGAGAGCACCTTCAGTTCCCACTAATACTCTTACATTTCACTTGAACCAGAGACTTGAACACGATCTTACATTCCTGCTACAAAATCAATCTTTCTGCTGCAGTCAGCACTGCATATACAAAAACCTGAACTTCACTCCAAATACAATCTTTGGGGCAGAGAAGCTGATTATCTACCCTTATGGTCAGGGAACCGTGAAGGTGGAGAGCCAAGTTTCAAGTCACCACTACAAATCCAGCAGAGTAGGAAAAGCATGAATATAGACATCTTATGCTCCATGCTGAAGCTTTATACCGCCAGTTATGGTATGGTACCGTTTTCTATTTTCACTGTGAATCTGATAAGCCTTTCAATAAAAAACCCAAACCTTTCATATTGAACTCAGCATGATCCTGCAATAGTTTCAACAAGTCAGCATTCCCAAGGAGAAATGGTATACAGTCAAAAATTAATTCTGCCAACTCTAATTTCAAACCCCTATGAAGAGATCATTATGAATGTTCACTCACAACACTCACCCACACTTACATTAATAGCCTGTATTTGACTGCAGATTTCCTGGTGACGGAAATGCGATTCAAAGCAGGAGCAAAATGTCTTGCCCACATTGCCGTCAATTTGGCAGAAAAAAATTACCCTGCATCCTTCTGGTTCAAGAAATGTTTCATCCATACACATCACAGAGCTGTGTATATGTCCTTTTAATGATTTCCAAGTAGCATTCGCTCATTACCGTAATTAAAAGAAATAGTTCAATCCTCTCAGGGTCAACAGCTTTCTGAAAACTCAACTGCTTTTATTTCAGCTTCATCCATCACCAAGCATAGGATTTCACTTTTACACCAGAAAGGGGTTCCTTCTCACCAGGCAATTCACAGGACAATCTGAGATGCTGTTGCTTTGAGAGAAGCCAGAGGGAAACAAGGGATGCATTGTTAGAAGGCCTCTGCCCTGCAGGGGCACCCTGTCTCTCCTTGGGCAAGGGTTCAAAGGCTTTAAACAAAGATGTGGAAGGGGCAAGCTGCGATCCACTCTCCACCCTGCTTTTTCCTCCTTGTGTGGAATGCCCAAACAGATCCACTGGAGACAGGTTTCAAGGACCAGGTCTTGCCTTTATGATCTGCACCCTTCAGACTTGAGAAACGCTCCTTAAGGCTGGTGGGGGAGAGATGTCTGGGGCTGTGCTTCCGCCTCCATCATGACTAATCTCACAGGAGCAGAAACACAATTAAGCTATTACACGGAAGGGAGGTTTGTTTTCATTTGGCATCAGAACTGATACAGAGAATCAAAAGAAAGATGAGCCCCGAAGATTTTATTTGTATATCAAGGGGAAATCCAGAAGCCACTGAAATAGTTTACAGCAGGTTGGAAGAATAATATGAAGAACAAAGACTGATCTGACAAACATCCAGATGGGATTCGTAGGCAAACCTCAACACCATCAGCCCAGCTAAGTTCCATTAACACTTACTTGTAATTCCAGGATTTTATTTCTAATATTTGAAAAGCACCAAGTTATGAAGATTTTGGAGAAATGGGAGCCTTCCTTCCCACCTCCAACTTTGCTTTGTGACCAAGTAAAATTTACCTGTCAGAACAAAATGGTTAGAGTAATTGGCGCAGATGAGGAGAATGGAGGAAGAGGTGCAATGCACCAGAATTGTGCATCCACAGAGCTTTTTTACAACACAGTTTCACTGAGTCCCTGCAGTTACTTTCTTCCAGGAACAGGCTATCCAGATGTTTGGAAAAGGCAAAACACACCTACAGGAGGAGATGACAGGTCCATCACCTTCAATCCAAACAATTCTTCCTACACAGACTCACTCTGGCAACTTTTATTGCAATTTGAAAGTCTTTTGTCTAAGAGGGTGATGACAAACAGCAAGGGATGACTCCCCACCAGACAAAAGAGCACATCAGGAATGACATGTCAAGAAGGTGGGAGTATCTCATGGAGTATCTCCATGTCAAGATTCCTCAGTGGGAATCAGGGCACAAGTAATCAAACTTTTTTTTAAGACAGAGAGCCACAAAAATTGAATAAACCCATAATTTGTATGAATTAGAAATTTACCAGGCAAACCTTTCCTTTCCATGTTACTGCTTTATGATACTGGATTTTCTGTACTTCTGTACCAATGTATTACTGACATTGACTGCATCTTTTATAGGCTGGGTACAGATGGAGTAGAAACTTAACTTTCTAATTCTATCCAAGTAAAGCATTGCTGCTGAAGATAAGAAAGGGTGAAAAAGTAACACTGAATCTTTTATTTTTATATAACAGCACTGAAGTTAAAAATAATTTATAAAATATTCGTAATTCTTAATCTCCCTTCAAATCAAAGCAATAGCTAGATTCATGAGTGATTAGAGACCCCAAGAGATTTATTTGTAAATGCCTGGCTCAGATTCTGCTAAATCCTCTTCCTTTTTATTTAGCCAGTTTGCTGATCTGGCAACTACTCTAAACATAAATTCTAATGAGAAAAGTATCCAACCACCTCCAGCACATGAAAGCTTTGTAACAGACATTATAAAGGGGAAAAAAAAAAATAAGGTGTTGGTTCACACAACAGCAAGGGGGAGGAGAGACCTTCTCAGCAGTAGATGAATTCAAGGTTAAGAGGCCTAAATCTTCAATATAGGCAATGTGTTTCATGGTTCTCTGCACAACTAATCTGTTGTTACTTATTCTTTTTCCTTCAGTATGGATGGACCCCGTGTAGCAGGGAATAGAGTTTTGGAGAACAGCCTTCATTTTGTTCAGTACAATACAGCCTTCTCAACACTCATGCTGCCACTTGAACCCTCACGTCGTACACGGGTGAGAGAAAAGGACAATTCTGAAATGAATAATTGATTTTGATCTCTTTTGGGTGTAATGTCACATCCCTTCTAAGGGCTGGTAAGAACTTCCACGCAGTATTTTCTGCTGCTGGTAGTTTATGCAAATACACTCCATAGGTATTTCTTGACTTTCCAGGAAGAAACAGCTGCTGACATGCTGAACATATCTACAACCAGTTGCTCAGTGAAAGTTGGAGAAGAAGTCAATAAGTGTCTGATTCCATTTGGCCAATTAGCATCCACTGAAGACTAGTGGATAGGTGGACAGCTGCATTTGGCTAAGGAAAACGTTTTGGGCTTCATTAGTGATGTTTTAGATCATAGACAAGGAAACACTGCTGATCTATCATGACTCACAGGATTAATATTTCCCATAATAAATTTACTAATGCAGAAAGAAGTAGAAAGTACCCACAATGACCCAGAATAAATAAAAAATCCCACCAAAATGCCATTTTTGGTAAATGCTAATGTTTTTATATTACAGCATCCAAGAATACAATTCACGTACTAAATGCATTCCCCTCAGATAAAGTTTTAACAAATTTTTATCCACCAAGGCTGAGAGAAATGCAAGCACAATTCTCAAAAGACAGCAGAATTCCTATTTTCATAATTAGAAGTGAAAAAAATGGGCTGGAGAGGGAACTGACTGTAGTTAAAACTGTCAAGTACTCTTGAGGAATGAACATGAATTTCTTGACCTGAATCTATTCCAGTTTCACAGGGTATGAGAACAGTACATTTGTTTCCAGATGAAGAATAGAGAAATAAATGAACGGGTTTCCATGGCTTTCCTGGTTAAAGCTATATTTTAACTTATTTTTAGATAGCTTGATAAAGCAGCTTGGTTACTATTACAAAGTTCAGAATGCTTCAGGCTGGTAGAAGTTATAAAAGTTAGATTGTTGTCCCACTAAAATAACACTGCTTTTAAATATTATACAACAATCAGAAAAACACCCTTAATTTCAGGCAAAGAAAGGCATGATCAGCAGGAGAACTCCATTGACCCTTCATTAGAGGATGGAATTTATTGCTCAGTAAGAAAGATCAGGATGGCAGATTTTTTGCTCTTTGTTGCAAAGCTGGACGTTGGTGTAAGACGCAGATGTGACACAGCAGAGAGTTGTTCAAGCATGCTAAAGCAAGCACATCCTGAAAATGCCTCCGGAACACTATGGTTTCATTTAAGAAGTTTGTCATCTTAAAGTGGTACCTGTCAACTTTGGATTTCAGAGCCCAAATGTGCCTGAGAGCACAGCATCAGCACTTCATGTACTCATCCCCCAAAGAGAACATATGACTAACCTACCTTTTAAGGATACCTATGCAGAGCCATGAGACATAGGTCAGAATTTCAGCATTCACTGAATGTGGGAAAGTCTGCACAGAGACAGATTTTCTTTTATCTTTTATAAGCATTTTTTGTAAAGTGTCATTACTGCAACAAAGGAATTGCAGAAGGTGGAAAAAGGAAAAAAATCAAAAAGAGAAAAAAATTGGTTATATCTAGCAATGAAGGAAATTCACATAAAATTATGGATCTTAGAAATCATGGTCCTTTAGCTGCAAAAAGGAAACTCTACCCTATTTAACACAGTGTATCTGTTGTATACCATGGAAAAGGAGGGGGCAAAAATGATAGGTGAGGATTCAGATGTAGCTATTTGTCATCTATCCCAGAGAACCACTATGCCTGTTCCTTCTTTCCTTGCCTGAAGCCCGAATTCAACAGATCACAAAGAAGAGCTTCCAAGGAACTAACTTATTCTCAGGCTTGAGGGAAAACCAGAATCACATATGCAGAGAAGGACGCAGCGTCACTTGTCTATCAAAGTCATTACATCTGATGACAAGAAAGTCTGAGTGCAGATAATGCTGGGGAGTTGATAAAAAAATATGCAAAAAGGTTATTTTTTCTTACAAAAAATAAATATCCTAAAATGCAGAGCTTGTTTCTCCTTCTATCTACTCATTTCTTGAACAACTGTGTGAATTTTTTACTAAACTAAGAGGCAATCAGGAGGGGTGAGGAAAATGTCCTGTAGAGAAGAAAACAAGGAGGTTGAAGGAGGAAGAAAACTCTTGTGTATCAGGACAACTATTAAGATGAGCCTAAATATTCCCAACTTGGATGCGTACAGACTTAAACCAGCAGGATCCAGTTTTCACAAGTTAGCAGCCACAAGCACTAAGACCTTATCTCTCAAGAGAAGGGAAGAGAGGGGGAGGAGAACCAACAAGTTAGCCAAGGAAGGCCATCTGTTTAAGGGAACCTCAGCCTTGAATTCAAGACCTGCCCTTATGAGGCTCAAACATGAATAGAAGTATCCAGAAAACACCAACAGCTAAGTAGAAAAATTCCTTTAAATCAAAAAAAAATGAGGCTTTTTACTTCAAGAATGTTACCATATGCTATATACAATTAGCCACAAATTGGATACAAAATAAATCTTCCAACAAATGGCAAAATGAGAATACTCTTAATATTTTTGAAGGCATATTCTTGTCAATAAAGCATAAGTGAACAGTTAAATTATATTCACTTGCCAAGTTTATTCTTGGCAGTATTTGTAAAGTTTAAGAAGAACTATTTTTAAGGAATACAAGGAAGAAAAGAAAGGAGGAAAAAAAAAACAAAAATGAAAAAACCTCCCACACACATCCCCAGCTCCTAGCAGGAAAAGAAGAAAAAAAAATAAACTTGAACATCAGTTCCAAATTTCATACTACAGCTCAGAAGGTAATCTGAGAAACATGATGGTTCTGACCACAACACTGCACCTTGAAGTACTCCACGGAGCTCCCTTCCCAAAGAAAAACAAAGAAGTCTCATCAGTACACTCCAGGTGGATAGGTATGTTCATTCCTTTCCTCATCCCCCAGTGTAAGAAATCCAGCAGGTAAGGGAAAAAAACAGGGAGGCCGAGTTCGGACTTGCTGGTAAAACTAAAACACAAGAAGGAACTACACAGGCAGTTCAAGCAGGGTCAGGTTTCCTGGGAAGAGTACAGAGATACTGCCAGGGATGAGGTCAGAAAGGCCAAGGTGCGGCTGGAGCTTAACTTGGCAAAAGACTAAAAACAACAAGAAGGGCTTCTACAGGTATATAGACCAGAAAAGGAAGGTTAAAGAAAGGGTACCCTCCATATTGAGCTAGAATAGTGAACTCGTGAGAACAGATGGGGAGAAGGCTGAGGAGAAAAGGAAACTTATTGGCCTCAGCCTTTACTGGCAAACTCTCTCTTCACAACCAAGTTGAAGGAACATTAGATGGACATCAGGTGGAGAGGAGCGATGAAAGGGGGACCAGTGCTGTTTATTATCTTCATTGGTGATACAGACAGTGGCATTGAGTGCACCCTCGGCAAGTTTGCCAACACATCAGAGGGACGAGATGTGCTCCAGAGGGACCTGGACATGCTGGAGACCTGAGCCCATACAAACCTCATGAAGTTCAACAAGGACAAGTACAGGGTGCTGCACTTGGGCCAGGCCAATCCTCATTACCATTACAGACTGGGAGGTGACGTGATCGGGAGCAGCACTGCAAGAGAAGTACTTGGGAGTATTGTTGGATGCAAGATTTGACATGTGTAAGCAGTGTGAGCTCACAGGCCAGAAGGCCAACCACATCCTGGGCTGCATCACCAAAGTCTTGTGAGTAGATTCAAAGAGGTGATTCTGCCCCTTGACTCCGCTCTTGTGAGACTCCACCTGGAATACTGTGTCTGGAGCCCTCAGTAAAAGAAGAACACAGAAGTATTAGAGAGGGTCCTGAGGAGGGCCATGAAGATGATGTGAGGGCTAGAGCACTTCTCCCACAAGGACAGGCTAAGAGAGCTGGGGCTGTTTCACCTGGAGAAAAGAAGGCTCTCCCTCCCACTATCTGAAGGGGCCTGCAGGAAAGCTGTGGAGGGACTATTTGCCAGGGCATGTAGGAATAGGACAATGGGCAATGGTTTTAACTTAGAGCAGGGTAGGTTTAGGTTAGACATTAGGAAAAAGTTTTACGCCATGAGGCTGATGAGGCACTGGAACAGGCTGCTCAGAGAGGCGGTGGAGGCATTCAAGGCCAAACTTGATGAGTCTCTGAGCAACCTGATCTAGTGCAGGATGTCCCTGCTCACTGCAGGGGGGTTGGACTAGATGGCCTTTGAAGGTCCCTTACAATGGTATGATTCTATAAATATCAGAATAAAAATGCCCATTTCAACCTAACATTGAACCACTATGGATTTAGCTTTCACTAATATGCAGGAAATAAAGGGATGGGATTTCTATCCTTACAGAACAAATCTGTAATGTCCTTCTCTTGCCTCCAGTGCAGAATTTATTATCTCTAAATCAATTCAAGCTAAGATCTAATGTGTTCTTACAAGCTTCCAACATGAGAGATTTCTTGAAATGTCTAGACAATTAGCATGCTATTTGGAATAACTCCTTTAAATCTCTCTTGGTAGAACTGTTTCCTTCAGAGGCTGGTTTTGCTAGATGCTTACTATTCTTGCTGCTACAATCTGGACTTCCAGTTATCTGCATTCTTCTTGAAGTTCAGTGTTAAATGTGAAGATGCTGCTTACCTGATGCCTTACTACCAGCTAAGAGAGCAGAATCTTATCATCCTACAAACCAACAATTTAATCTCAGACACCTTGCCCCTCCCCTTTCCTTCAGGCAAAATCATGACACTGTTGACTCATGTTCAGATTTATAAACACAAGTAAACTATTTGTTTTCCATATCTAAATAACCAGCTGCAAATAAGGTCTTTGATGTCTGTTGCCAGCAATATGCTTGATTCCTGCCTTTTAACTTTTTTCATGCTCTCATTCTGAAGTGGATTTCCTTTCAGCTGTCAAAAAATTTTCAAACTACAATGATCAGTAGCTAAGATGGTTGATTTTCAAATGTATCAGGTGGACATTTGCTTTTGCTTAATAAATAAGAGCACGTCAGAGTAGTAGCTGCAGACCATAAACACCACTTGCTTGAGTCTCTGTTTACTGTAAGGCAGAATGGGAATGCTTTTGTTTTCATACCCTCAGCCACCCTCCAACGAACCCACTCAGCATAGACAATGATATCTCTTCAGGAAAAAGAAAATTATTAAAAATAGCCAACAATCAAATAACAGGGAAAAAAGAGCTAATGATGACAAAATCAGTATTTTAAAAATAATCTCAAGTGTTACATAGCACAAGTGTTACATAGGAAAAGAAACAAGTTTTTTATTTGCTCTATTCTTTAAAATTTCTGTGAGATGGAACATTCAAGAGAATTGGACAAGTGGCAAGGAGTCATTTGCAATGATCACCAAGATAAAAAAGCAAAGTGGTCAGATGCAAAAAGACACTTATGTCTTTGAAACAATATGGAAATAGACTATAAAAACACAAAAGGGAGCACTGGGGCTACAACCCTCTAAAAAGTTCCTGAGTTTAGACAGTTTCTGTCCCCTATTTGTATACTCAATTGTTTTCATCACCCAAACTTCCCATGTTTTCGAGATGCTTAAAAACAAGACACACTTTAAAATTGCATTGAGTTAGACAATGATTGTATTGAACATCACTCCAATAGGTTTCCACATGATGATTTCAAGAACAGTGAGGGCAGTGCAAAATGGGCAGTGAGTTGAGAAAGAGTCAAAAGAAGTGCTTCAAATATGCAAAGTAATGGGTAGGAGTGATATTATGCATATATAAGTGTGAGCGTCTCAAGTTCTGATAGCTTCTAACGAACAGAGACAAACACTAGGAAACAAGTACGGAAGTCTTAATTTTAAGAATAACAACATTCTTATGTTTTCTAAATGCTGCTGGACACACAGACTGGTAGGGAATGAAACAATCTGTTGCTTAAAGCAATTAAATTTATGGGTTTTCTCATCACTTCCTAAGACATGCTTTAAAGTACTGACATGGGCTTTGAATTCCTCAACAAGAAACCAAGAAAACGAAGAAGCTTCTGTTGAACATCTTTCTTCTGTAAGGCATCAGGAAAACATTGTTTTTCTCCTCCTAAGGAAGTCAGAAGAAGCATTAAGAATACGTAAGAGTCTACAGAAATAAACAGTGAAGTAACACCATAAAAGGCAGAAATGAGCCATAAAATTAAGAACTACAAAATGTGACATCTTGCTGATGCCTCCCAAGTCATGATTAATATTTTCCTTGCCTCATATATCTGCACAAGTTCTGGAAGCTGCTATAAGCCAAGCTAGAGCCTTCTTTCCGGAAAGAAATAAAATCCATGTCCCTGGATTTCTCGTCTAAAAACCATAAACCAGAGAAGCATGAAGGAGCTTAAGTGAGCCAACTCCTGTACTTTGTACAGTGAGTGCAGAGGCCATCCTTAAACTAGCTTGGATTGTGAAAGCTGCTTTCAAGTATTAACTGTTGCATTGTGCAAGTCCTCTGGATTCTAGAAAGGGATATCATTTAAGAAATAGTCCTGCCTGACTGATACATGAATTGCTAATTAAGATAGATTTTATTGAATACCTCCAAGTGCAGCATTTTATAGCAATATTCAAGTCCCACAGGAGAAGGAAGTACTTTTAGACTGGAGTAAATACCATTAAAACCATCCTCATTCATAATGAAAGATGCTACTGTCTTACATGAGACCAGGCATGAACTGCAGTTTCTGTCAATGAATATCATTTATCCTTTCCTCCAAGCATATTTTTCCACATTTTATGAAACAGTGTTTTGCACTACATACATAATTTTTTCAGTGCTCTAATGCTCAGCTGTAGGATCAAAGTAACCTAACTTTTGCCAAGATTTCAAAACTGTTTATGGAAGCAACACTATTTTACTAAATACACTGAAATAAATACTTCATGAATTTCACCAACAGTCTTGTTGGTAAAATCACATGAAAGTGTTCCGAGTTCTAGAAATATTTCTAGATGGCCAGTCGACATTTTTTTAAATCAAGTGATTAGTGTATGTCCCCAGCCATCTAACCATCAACATCAATAAGCTCCTTTAAGACCTACTTCTGATTTTTCAGCCCAAGCTTAAATACTACTAAACCTACTGCTCCTAATTAAGACCAGTGAAAATCTTGAAAGACCAATCTCTCGCTTTCTCACATACATATACTGCTGTACTTCTCATTAAATCGACTGAGCAACTTTATATGTATGCACCTTTAAGATCTACTTCTGCTTTTTCAGGACACTGGCCAAGCTTAAATATTCTAAACCTACTGCTCCTAATTAAGACCAATGAAAATCTTGAAAGATCAATCACTTGCTTTCTGACATACATATACTGATGTACTTTTCATTAAATAGATTAAGCAACTTTATATGTGTGCAAGGCAACTTTATACACTGGTGTTCTGCATGTCTAGTGTATCACAGTTGTCTTTGTTGCTGCCCACCTGATTCTTCCAGTGGCTATAATGTTTAGGATCCGAATTACATCAGAAGTAAAAGTATCAGCATGGTATTTAGAGATTCGAAATTTTCTTTTCATAGCTTTGAGTTCAGCTCTATTAGAAGATGCCAATGTCTTTCACATAATTAAAGAGCCTAAATTAAATATTTTCATGTGTGACCTCTCTAATCCAAATTAATCACAGATGGTGAACATGTGCTGTATAAGATTATCTACCTAGTTCACTCTCTGATCCTTCTTTTGGTAGCTAGTAAATTAATGCTTTTGAGAAAGATGTTAATAACAGAAGTCCCCTTTAATCTTTCCCCAGTCAGGTAAGTATAAAATAACTGAAGATAGCTGTTTACTCTGTATTCTATAGGAGAACAGATTGAGATCAGAAATTAGAAAGTCACATCTGGTTGGACATCAACATTTTACAGTACAGAGACACATGATCTATTTTGTGTGTAGGTTTGTTACTTTTAAAAAATACTGTTAAAATTAATTAAAAATACCTATTTTAATTGTATAAACAACAAAAAAACATTATTTCTAAAAATATCCACTGGATTACTTCACTACAGCCATTGGATTTCAGATGTTATGACATCCTTCCTCATACTTTCTTACTTAGATTTGAAACTACAAGTAGAATCTCACTTCCACAGCTGAAGAATGAAGTAGTCAGGGGGCTCACCTGCCACACAAGAGGTTAGCTTTCCAGTCTGCTACTACAGGGACTAAAGATGGCTCATATTCAGGTGAGCACTTCTGGCTGTATAACAAGAAATTTCATGTGTGTTGAAGCAACAGGAATCAGAAGATGTCTTAGCTGAGTGCACCACTCCAAAAATGAAGTGGTGTCCACAGAAAGTTAAATCGGTCTCTTTCCATGCTGCTATTCAACAAGCAACAGCAGTAACACAGAAAAAGTGTAAAGCCTCACCCTGTAAGACTGAGATGATTTTCTGCTGGATGTCAAACTGTGTTCTGTCCCCCTATTTCAGTATTCACTTCAGTATTCCTCTTTTTTTTTTTTTCTCCCACCAAGGTGTCTCATTTCTCCTGTGCAGTGAGAAAATAGCTCTTCCTTCCCAAGGACCATTTGCCCAAAAGTCTGCCTGCCTTTTCCAACTGTATCTTTTGACATACCAGCTGGTATAACAAAAACATTATGTCTCCCTATATAACTTCTTGTCACAAACAACATACCTACGAATCTGAAAGGTGTTTTCCAACCTAGATGATTATAAACACCACTGCTACCATCCCTCTCTGACTGTATTTTTCCTTCTTCCTCACTTTTTTTCCAGAGTTAAAGAAAAAATAAGATATTCCAGGGTATCTGGGTTTTAAGTCTTTATCTGGGAATTAAAGTGAGGGCTCTGACTACTACCCAAAAAGCTGTCATTTATTTGATTTATAGAGAAAGGACTGAAACCGCTCAGAGTCCTAGGCAAAGCCCTTCTGCCCTCTAACATCTCAAATACGCTCTGGCATTTTGGCACTTGTTGTAACATCCACAGAGACACAGGACTGGAAAGAGACATCTGAGCCAAAGCTTTCTTGGTCAGCCACAGACCAGCAAGTAAGAGGTCTGTAGTCCATCAAGATTTGCATGACAACTACCACCCACGCTTTCTCTCATTTCAGACATGAGCACTGCAGATTTTGCACTGACTTTCCTATGACCACCAAAGGAGGAATAGCCCGTAGCTTACAGAAAGATCAAAATGACTCTTCTACAAAATAATTAATTTAATCAGAAAGTACCACCAATCTATACTTTCCATAGGCACAATAGGAAGACATAGCTCTTCAATGTTCTCAGAATGGAAGCAGCTCAGGTTTATGCACACAGATTTTATAAGCGTAGGTCCTTACCTTCCAAGTGATTCTTTCCCTTCCCAGGGAGGGCAGCACCCTCCACACAGAGCCCAGATGGCTTCTCCCCTGGCCACATGGATTCCCTATCGAGGCAAACCCTGTGCCACCCTTTGAAAATGTGCTTGGCCAATAGAGGTTCTGTGTAGTGTCTGTACCACCACTATCAAGTGATATTCACTCCAAAGTGATTTTCCTCTGGAACTCTCTCCTCAGCATTCATCTGAAAGTCTCAGCTCTGTGTCCAGTGCTAGACATTCTGCTTTGATCACAGAAAGTTGAAAATGCCTTATTTCATCCTTGGAGGAAGTGGCCACCCATCGAAACTAGGTTTCCCGTTAATGTACTCTATGGTATGTAGTGGTAGAACCACCTCTAGTTTGGGCCATATGTACAGGATTTCCTAGTCTCAGGACATGAACTGGTGAAAGCCATGCAAGCTATAAACTTCTTATTTCAATTCAGACAGAGGACAGGCAGTGAATTTAAGCTTCTCCTGGATGCTTTAACAAGTCAACATATGTTTATAATTGTCAGGCACCTTTCTTATTTGCTGTAGGAGCAATAATTACCAACCAACCTTAGGTCCTTATACAGATTTTAATTAAATGTGTTTATAAACTGATTTATAAGATTACAGACATCATCTGAAAATCCGAGAAAGCCTTCAGTAAGCATTTATTAAAGCAAGAGAATTCACAAACAAAACCACACCTGGAAAAAGCTAGATAACAACATTCTGGCAGTCTCCCAAAAATTTCTTTTACTAGTAGCAATCAGCATCCACTGTGGTCTCTGATTAGTCATGCACTACCTTAAAAAAAACACAAGTCACAAGGCTAATCCATTAGCCCCAAACACAACCTTAAGCAAAAGGTCTACTCGAATCATGTTTCCAGAAACACGAGGCTACAGTAAATGTACCCTTCTCCACTCCTGTTAAGGAAAAGGTAACACACACCACAGAAAGCTTATGCTTCAGAGTAATGACATGACAAAATCAAGTACCCAGTAGTTAGACCTATTCTTGATTAGTCTGGAAGCAATATGCAAATTAATGCACTTTAATTCCGTACAATGTCATTGCAATCAGCTAGGCATAACTGAGTCAATATGCAATCAAGAATCCTCATAAACAGAAGCTTCATTGTCTAAGTTAGACCAGCACAGATAGATCTTTGCTTAGCACGTTATAGCCTGCACAGCAGTTACTGGCTTTTATATATAAAATAACCTAAAGAAGAACAAACCCTTTCCATCTTGCTCCACCACTAGAGAAGAATCAGAGTAGCAGAGAACTGACAGCAATCAACCTATTTAGTAACTGAAACCCATTTCTGTCCTCCTACTTCTTCCATGCTACCTACTCTCACCATCACATGAAAGGTGTCAATATTCTGTATTGTTAGGTTTGGTCCACCTCCATCACTATTTAAACCTTGTTTTCATTTAAAATTCTTACTTCAATACAGCCCAGAGGTGAAAATGTAGCCAATGGACATTTCTGGGGAAGATTTGCAGGACTTTCTACCACACAGCAGCCCACAGCTACAACAGCAGCTGGG
>VZTY01012534.1:478082-559802 GCA_013400935.1 Turnix velox | reverse complement strand
AAGATTACAGACATCATCTGAAAATCCGAGAAAGCCTTCAGTAAGCATTTATTAAAGTAAGAGAATTCACAAACAAAACCACACCTGGAAAAAGCTAGATAACAACATTCTGGCAGTCTCCCAAAAATTTCTTTTACTAGTAGCAATCAGCATCCACTGTGGTCTCTGATTAGTCATGCACTACCTTAAAAAAAACACAAGTCACAAGGCTAATCCATTAGCCCCAAACACAACCTTAAGCAAAAGGTCTACTCGAATCATGTTTCCAGAAACACGAGGCTACAGTAAATGTACCCTTCTCCACTCCTGTTAAGGAAAAGGTAACACACACCACAGAAAGCTTATGCTTCAGAGTAATGACATGACAAAATCAAGTACCCAGTAGTTAGACCTATTCTTGATTAGTCTGGAAGCAATATGCAAATTAATGCACTTTAATTCCGTACAATGTCATTGCAATCAGCTAGGCATAACTGAGTCAATATGCAATCAAGAATCCTCATAAACAGAAGCTTCATTGTCTAAGTTAGACCAGCACAGATAGATCTTTGCTTAACATAAGCACGTTATAGCCTGCACAGCAGTTACTGGCTTTTATATATAAAATAACCTAGAGAAGAATCAGAGTAGCAGAGAACTGACAGCAATCAACCTATTTAGTAACTGAAACCCATTTCTGTCCTCCTACTTCTTCCATGCTACCTACTCTCACCATCACATGAAAGGTGTCAATATTCTGTATTGTTAGGTTTGGTCCACCTCCATCACTATTTAAACCTTGTTTTCATTTAAAATTCTTACTTCAATACAGCCCAGAGGTGAAAATGTAGCCAATGGACATTTCTGGGGAAGATTTGCAGGACTTTCTACCACACAGCAGCCCACAGCTACAACAGCAGCTGGGTGTGAAGTGCCACACTTGTATCTTTGAATTGGCTTGAGGATGGGTTGATGATCATAATATTCCTTAAAGAGAAAATACTTGTTTCAAGTATATTTAATCAGTGAGGTGTGACCCTTAATTTTTGCCTCGCATTTAATTTTCTATCAATTGCTTTATATTGTCCTACGTTTAGCATACATAGTTCAGTACACAAGAGAGTTCTGAGGGAGAGTGGAAGATTTCCAAGATTGTTCCCTGTGCAGCAATGGCTTTTTATGGTCTATCAGCTAATTTAATGCAACTATGAAAAGCTATATATTCTTTTCTCAGCTTACAGTGCCCACAGAAGTGTCAGGATCTCGCCCCAAAAAAGGACTAATGATAAAAGGAAAATCCTGTCTAACTTTAAAATCAGAAAGTGGTCAAATCACTCCACTGAAGCTACAGCGACAGTCTCCAACTGCACAAATCTGTCCACCAGTGTGATGAGTTTGCTGTAGTGAGACAGCCTCTGAGGTATTTAGCTTTTAAATGTTAGATAAAAGGAGCTGAACTGTGTCACCACCTTGCTAGATCTCAAGAGACCAACTAGTAGGTGATCCCAGAGGCTGTAACTTTAAAACCTTCTGCTTTGGAACCAGACTCCTCCAGGAACTAGTTAACTAGGCAATAACTGTGAAGAGTAGCAATGAATGAATGAATGAATGAATAAGGCCTAAGATGCTCAGTTCCACATAAGCATAATTAATGTATCCAACTATCATGCATTAGACTGACATTATCTTGGAAAAACTCCAAGGGTCACAGGCATGGTACAGGAAAGGAAGCTACAGAAGGAGCTACTGTATTTGCTTAATAAATCTCCTGCACAGACTGCTGTCAGTGGATTTTGTTCCAAGAAACTATACAAACAAAACAGTCTTTACAGACAGAAGAGAGGGAAGGGGGTGGGAGGGAGGCGAGAAGGATTTGATCTCATGATCTCTAGCAAAGTTGAACAGCTGAAACCTTCATGGAAGACGCTTGTGAAATTCCTGAATATTCTGGATTATTGTGACAAATTTCAATTTCACAATGTAAAGAAATGGCCTTTGTCTCCTTTAAGGAACCAAGGAAGTCACTGCTTGTTGTTTGAACACTGGGCTGTAATTAAACAGAAGACAGCTTTTGTTGAGCAATTCGCATTCTTTGATAATTTTCCATCTCTTTCCAAAATGAGAGTCATTTACACATTGCCTATAATGGCTTTTCTAACACAATAAGTGAATCAAATTTCACACAATTGCCTTTCCCATAAGATCACTGGAAAACCCTAAATATATGTGCAAGTTTGACTTCTCACATTATCTTCTGAAATTGCTTTAGTTTACCTAGAAAATTGTGTTCTTTCTGCATGGAAACATAAATGTTAAGTATCTAAGGACATCTTTATCACAAATTCTCCTTAAGAATATATGCACCACAATGCAAAGATGCCTTAGCAGTACACAGAAAACATCTTTTAAAATATAGCTTTGGGAAAAGAAAAGATGCCAAAGGGTAATCAGTTCTTATACCCTTCAGCAATGCTGCTTTTCAGTGAAATTGGATTAATATACCACAAGGGGTGTTACTTTCACATTAGACCATCTGTAAAGTAATCACTGAAACACAGTATTAAGCAAAACAATTATATATGAACTGGGTGATTACTGCTAGCTCTCTCAGTTGTGCTGAGGAATCATTTTGGACAGGACTCTTGGACAATATATTAGATGGCAAAAATTCAGTGTACTGTTGTTTATTAATAAAGGTTTATTTTGGAGAATGAAGCTCACATGCAAGTGTTTCTCATAACTTAGAATCCCCTTTCAACTAGGCACTGACAAGCAATTCTCTGGTTCCAAACAGGCTTAACTTTTTTGCAGAACTACATTTTCCTTCACTTGCTTCTCCTAAGGAAGCTTGGCATTACTACCCTTATATTTTTCTATGCTCTATCACAAATAATCAGCCTTGATCAGCAGCGTCATGCAACTCTGAATTGCTAAGAGTCACTCAAAGAAAGTAGAAAGTAGTAATCTCAGCTTCATATATATAGATACATGTGTTTTTATATGTGAAAATGCATATGCACATGTATAATACATATACACACAATCTTAAAAATACGGACCTTATCCTTCAGCCCCTGTGAAGAAACACAAACCACCAAAATAATCCTACTTCATCAACAAAAATGTTTTTCCCTCAGATCTTGCCAGTCCCCATCTTCCACGACACACTAAAAGCATCTGTAGATGCTCCCTCAACACATTACTCTGACCCACTTTGCTGTAGAAAGCTCGTGAAACAGGCTCCAAATATTTCACTGTGCAGCTGGTCTTTAAGCCCTAATAACCGAGGGAGGTTGAAGTCACTCTCTAATCTCCTAATGTGTAAGAATCAACAGAGCTCCCCTTTGAGCAGGCAGCCTACGCCGGAGCATAGAACAGATTGTGTCAATGACAGCTGCTTTCTGGCAGAACATGCAGGCTCCCTCCCAAGAAAGGGAGGCAGGAGCATCACTCAGTTGCAGAAGGGGTTGCCAGCTTAAAAAAACCCCAAAAACAAAAAACCAAAAACTTTAAATCATTCAGACATTTGAATAACATCTTTTCAGCTCTAAAAAGAGCTCTAAATGTATATACTCTGCTGTCATTTCTCCTTTGCCTCTCCTCTCCTGCTTGCCTTTAGTGGGATGAAAGTTTTCCACCACAAGGACTTTGCCTATGTTTCTGAATGATGCTTAGATTATTATAGTTGCTCTATAAAGACAAGTTACCAAGTACTGTCAAGCTCTTTAATTAGTTAAACCAAGTTTGAAATCAAACATGATACAGATACTCAATTTGCCTTAAAAAGCATCAGACTTAAGAAAATGAGCTGTAACCTGTTGACTGATCACAGGTATCCCTGTGTGTATGCACATACACACAGACATGTGGAAGCAAGTGTCTTACATGGCAGCTATGTATAAACGAGGCACATAATAAAAAGCAGTTCCATGCCCAGGTTCTGCCCAGTTTGTACAAGTACTATTTTAGTCTGGAAGTAGCTGCTAAATGCAGCTTAAGACCAGTCAAATTTTCATTCAAGTAACAGGTTTCTGAACTTTCACAATTTTTTTGTGTACATCTATGATATGCTGCAGCACAAGGTTAGATTTTTTTTTTAATGCTACATTTTTTGAATACAAGATTCTGGAATTGCACTTTGGTACTTCTGGGTGTATTATGTTCCAAGATGAGGTAAAAGAAAGTCCAGCCCAAGTACCTTTCTGTTAATGAAATAAAACTAAAATCTCCCTGAGAAAAACTTGGCAACAAATCAGCAACATATTTTGTAAAGGACTATTTAGGTACTAAGGCTGCAACACTTGACTAATTCAAATACTTCAGCTGTATGCTAGCTAGATTTCAGACTGATGAAAACCTTCATCAATACCTAAAGACATAAAGCAGGCTGCAACTAATTGCTATGTCAAATCCACATGTATGTGCAAACAGTCAACATATGGACCAAAGGATTTTAAGGAAAGGATTTTTACAGTTAGCCTCAGCAGAGTCAAGAAAGGACTGGAAAAGGGTATGGCATTAAGCAGCTGTAGAGGAAATTGATTGCCAAGGTTGGGTTGGTTTTTTTTTGGTTTTTTTTTGAAAAATGAATGTCATATAAATCAGACTCAAATCAGTCCTAATTCTATATGGTCAGTGCAGAATCTCAAATTGCAGAATGGCATCTCTCAAGAACTCAAAAATGGCAAAATGGGTGTAACGTAAACATACTAGACATTAGCAGATGGATCTGTGGATGAAAGAAAAGTCCCAGCCCCTAAGAACACACACACCTACAAACAGATGCAGTAATAGGAAGAGTTTTGCAATAAAGATAATACTAATAAAACAGGAAAGACTGTTACAAAATTCCCTCTAGTTAGTGTCCTGATTACATCAGGAATTTATGGCTATAAATTATTGTCTTTACTACTTCCTCTTGTGCTTTACATTCCATTTACCAAACAGAAATAGCACACGAAGAATTTGTAAGTGCTGCATCATTTTGCTCAGAGGTAGCAGTGTCCCACATGCCAGTGGTGGGACTCCTTTGTGGAAGCAGTGCTCCAGCCTGCAGGACAGCAACAGAGCTGAGGTACGCCTGGGGCATGTGAAAGGAGCCATATAACCAAAAGCTGCTGCTGTTTCTGAGATGTTAGCAAAGACATTTCTCACAGAAGCTACATGATGTTCTTCTTGTTTTGCATCTGTTTTTGTGAATGTGCTGCAACTCAGTGCCAAATTACAACTGATCTCACAAATAGCCCTCTCCAGCCAGACAGGAAGAACTCTTAAAACTGATCTCTCTTTGGGATCAGGCTAGTTTAGTTACTACTCTGCTCGAGGTCTCTGCAGCACAAGCCCACATGAATCCTTCAGCCTTGAGTCAGAAATTCCTCCTCATCATAAATCATCTCAGCCTGCACCACCTGCTATGCAAATATACCAAGTCTCTCATCTTTGAGAAGCAGCTTATCTAGTCAGGAGTTGTGACTCTTGCTGTGTGCCCAGTCTAGGAAACTTTAGTATCATCTACCTTCCTGCTTCACCTGGAAAGTTCTCCTCTTTCTCTCAGCTGCATCCAGTGATCAAGACACATCCAAAGCAAACTCTCCAGTATCATGTGCAGTCAGGAATGTAATTAATTTCACCACAAACAACCAGGATGGTACTACCATCTTATCCTGCAAGACTACAAGTAGTCTCTGGAAAACTTTACAGAACTGAATAAACCACAGAAAACCCACTGCTGAAATTTTGGACTGAAATAAGATTTATTCTAACACAAAGTACCCTTTCAGACCATACACCAGTAACTTCAGAGAAGTAATAATGACATGACCTCTGACAAATAGTATACAGGTCTTATGAACTGCACAACAGAAGAGGGAAGTGTTTAGTTTTTTTAAATAGCCTGGAATCTACATTCACAGTTAACAGCAAATAAAAAAGAACATTAAAAAATTCTGCTAGCCAGTTACAGCATATAATTTAAACTACTACTTTGTGCAATACTCAAGATTAGAAAGCTTTGATTCAAAACATAAGGTACTGAACTTGCAGGACTGTGATGCTTAAAAGCCCACAAAAGAACATGTATCTCTGAATGACTGCAAAACAGGAGGGCAGAGAACAGTCTAAAAGTGACTTTGCTATATTTAGGAATAGCACAATCAATACAATACAGACATCAACTCTGCAAATACAACTCCGGTCAGTCACCAGTGCCTGAAGCCAATACATCTACAGAGGAAAAAAAAGCAAATAAATAAATAGATAAATCACATAAGGGGAACAAAACTCCAATTAAAGGGTTTATCAAGCATAGAAGAATTGTTTTTTTCCTTTGTTTGTGAGAATTTATCAAATCTCTATAGGAGTGCAGCAATCTCTCAGTTGTTCTTCACATGTTTAATTTTGTGTAAATTAACATGAGATGGTTGAGCAGTCAAAAAACATTAAGGTGATACCATAACACAGGCTCAAAATGGTAGCAAAAAAAATAGTGGAAACCCAACAACCTCTACTGACAAAATAACTCTGATTTTGCAGCTCAGAGGGAAATGTTGCATTATAATCTGGATGCAATCAAATCTCTGGTGAGTTTGTAAATCATTGCTAAGAATAATCTGTCTGGTTGTTTACACTGTTTAAAAGAATACTGCTGTTGACACCCAAGGTTTGATTTCATCTTGGTCTAAATTCTTGCATCTGTAACTGTTTGCAGACAAAATTTTGTCATCTCTATTAGTCACACACTCTGGAATAGTCAATTGTTGTTAGGTCTCCACAAATCGTAAGTGATAACTCCCATGTAGAAAAGTCTGAAAAAGAAATTAAAATGATAGATCTAAAGGCCCAACCAAATCATCTACCACCAGATTGAAAGACATCCACGGGAACAATACAGTGTGATCTTACACTTGCTTTATTGCTGATTCCTGCATCATGCATGTTCCATTGACAGTGAAAAACACTATACATTTACACGGCCATGAAAACAAGTAGTTTACACTACTTATGGAAAAAAGAAGGTTAGGTGTGGGTTTTGTTTTAGGTTTTTTTTTTTTAAACTACAAAGTTATTATACAGCTACTTTTAATACATGCAGTTGTATCCACTGGAAGAGAAACAACAGTTAAATGCATCTGTATGCAAATATTTGATTGGATATGGTGCAAACAGACTGCAGCCCAATGCTTACAAGAAGAGGTGCTCTTATTAAGTAATACAAGTCCTTTGTATATGCTGTTGCACCTGCTCTTTTCATTGAGAAACACGTTTGTACTGTTCTTTCCTCCCACGATGTCTCTGAGCCACAGTAGCTAAGAGGAAAGAACCAAGATTTGGTGCTCCAGTACACAACACCCATAAAATAATTGCTGTGGGTGGTCTGAAGTGCCTACTTTACTGCATCTGCAATGAGTAATTGTACTTACATGCCATGAGTTTGAAGGTGTTTTTGTTGGTGCTAACATTGCAACCAAAATACATTTAATGTGGAATCACATTTTTGTTGTTGCTGCTGACATTACATCTGAACTACAATTACTATGGAATCAGTTGAACAAACATAGGCACCTTCATGTTTGCATTAGCTCTATCCACCTTTGGGGATTAAATACGTAATTTATTTCTATACAGATACAGATGGACACTTTTTTATAGCCACCAGTTAAAGCTTCAAAGTTTATGGCAGCATGGTTTTGCATTTCAAATTAAGATTCAAAAACCTTGCTATCTGCAACCTCCACCTCCTATCATCCATGGCATTTTGTTCAAATAGCTACAAGTCAATCACATTGCTTCCTTATTGCTTCCTTCACTTTTTCAATGATGGTAGTATCAGCAAAATACCAGAGAACATGAGCCTTTTCAAATACTCAGAGCCAAGCTCTTCTCGAGAGCCCTTATCAGTAATCTAGCTCTGCTCCCACTGAAATTAGTGGGGCTTGCAGTACTCTCTGGTGAAGAAAAAAATTCTATGGTTCAACTCAGGAAATGTTAAATACTTTGGTAAAATTACCTTACAATAGAGAGAGTATGAAGTTCCCCTCTGACCTGAGAGGTCACACAAGAAGAGCTTCCTCTAATCCCTGATGCTGTTCCAGTTTTCATCTACTCCAAACATTACCCAAAAGTTCCAATATCACCTATGTGCCATAACCACTTTGCTCCTGCGGCAGGGAAAGAATGTTCTCCTCCAGAGAGGAACTAACAAGATGAAAGACTTCTAAATGTGAAGAACTATCTGATGAGGATTTCTAAGCACCAGAACTACAAAATTGACATTTCAAGACAAATTTCCAAGTTACAGCACTTTAAGCATAATTGACTTGTGAAGCTCATCTGGCCTAAGGAGCCATAATATGCCATGTTATAGCATGCAACAACACGGATTTCTGGCTGCACACCACAAATAGACCCCAAAGGTAAGAAAATAACATACAAAAGTTATTTTTAAATCCATTTCAGAGAAAACTGTTTGAGGAAATAGGTAAGAGTGTTTGTACTCATTTTAATGGTTCCTCACATAAAAGAACAATTCTTTTTAAACAGTTTTGTTTGTTTGTTTAGTACAGAGAATTCCTGGAGGGGAGACTAATATTTATAGCAATGCTAGTCAAAGCATTCTGTTTCCATTCCCAAGATCATCCCTACAACTAAGGAAGAAAAAAACCTCCTCTGCCAAAACCAGCCCAGTCATTTCTATTGTTGACTTCTTTTGAAGTCAATGATACTGAAGCCTAGGGCAAATGCTAACAGATCAGGTCCCACCATTTTAGTTTTCCAAACAGCTATCCACATAAGGTTTTGAGCTTTACAAACAACTCCATCAGCCTTTAAAGACAGAGTTTGTTTTAAATTGATCCAACTAAAGTATGAACATGATCAAGTATTACCCAAGCGCTGCCTTTCAAAATTCAACAGTTGAAACATTTGACTCTGACTGGGAAAAGCAAGACTCACTTCTGCAAGAGGTGAAGCCCCAGGCAGTAATTCTTATTTTCTCCTCTATTTTAGAAATGCATCTGAGGATCACTATGACTGGACCAGTCATTATGAAGTATGGGTATCAATCAATTCCCATCATCACACACAACAGCATACTCTAGAAACATGCACATACAGCACACATATGGGTTCCCTTCAAAGTGAGGGTCCCCATTTAGATAAATGCTGCTCCTACGCATCATAGCAGCTTATGAGCACAGGCTTTTAAATTTCAAAATGTTCTTATCCCAAAAATTAGCCTGGTAATAAACAAGGCAGCTGATCCTTCATGCTACTGATCTGTATTGAGCAATCCTCTCAGAAGCACTCATATAGTGGTTTTGTTTTCAAAACTGGTGGAAGAGAAATTTGGTTTCCACAGGCTTCCAACACTAACTAGGTTTCTAATTCAAGGAGTTGACCCCCTTCCCTGCTTCCTTTAGAGCTTTTCCAAAATGTTAAGGGCTAGATGCAACTTTCTTTTCCAGCAACTTTCTAATGGAAACACCAGCTTCCTTGCACACCCACTCAGATGTATACAAGCTGTGCTAATTTGTCATACCGGAACTTCATAGCATCCTAAACTTCCTCTCCCCACCCCCCATCTCCCTCAAGCACACTAGGTAACTTTGTTCTACGTTCTTAAAATTTGTGACATTCATGTATTTCATTTAGCTCCAAGTGTCAAAAGAACAGTAGTTTTGTTTGTTGAAAACTGCACGTGAAAGCAAATTCTTTTGAGTAACCAGAGATACAGAAAATTAAAAAGCCTGGTTTTGCATGCCATTAAATTTACCCTATCCTTTTTCAGAATTTAAGCCAGCAGAAATTAGATATTTTACTATCTTATTCCTTGAGAGGAAAGGATCAGTCACTGCAAAAGCTTTCTACCTCTTACTGTACAGTGGGCAGGATCTACCAGCTTCTGATCATCCTATTTAATTCACCATCTACAGAAGTACATGCACTTTACAATGGAAAAACCAGATTTAAAAAAAAAAAAATCCCTCTACATGCATCCAAACAGCAAAGAACATAGTTTGGCTGAGCCACATTGTCAAAAATAGGCAGACAAATTTGCTGTACTGCTCTTTTGGTTATTTGCCCATCAGAGCATAACATCCTTAAAACATATTTACATTTTTTCCCCCAAAAAAAGTTCACACTGAATGGTTTTTACTGTTGCCACACAAGGAAAAAGTATTTGGAAGTAGTTTGCTTTCTGACATACAGATACTTTGGAAATCATATCGAAGTGAGATGTGGCATTTGTGACTGCATATACATATATAGGGAGAGAGAAAGACAGAGAGAGAGAGACAGTGGCTATTACTCACACCTTGCTATGATAATATGCCTTGGCAAATACAGACAGTCAAATGCCTCCCCTCCATATTGTAGTGCTAAAATTGGACACCACTGATCTGACCCAGTGAAGGTTTGTAGGCAGGGGTTCAGCTGGCTGCTGGCCAGGGAAGGTCTGAGGAGGGACAACTTTGCAAGAGCTGCTGCGAGACGTGAGCAGTTGGAAGAAAGTCTGTGAAACCGCAGACTAACAGTCTACAAAATAAAAAATCACCCAGACTGCATTGGGCCAGCTGAAAAGCTCATCCCCAGATTTCGAACCAGTCTGTCACACACCAGACCTGTTAGAGTCCCAGACTAGCAGCACAGCCCTGTTTCCAGGCTGCTTAGATAACAACTGCGAGGTGGCTAACAGGATGGACCAGGAGAAGTTATTTTAAGTTGCAATTACTAGTTCATATCTTATCAAAAAGAGCTGGATGAGCACAATCACTGCTGCTAATAGCTTCCCTTCCTCTTCTGAAAGAGCAACAAGAATTTTATTCATGGTAACCACAGATAGAGTAAATAGTAGATAGTAGCAGGTCAAGGGCTGGGTTGACCATGGTGCTGCAGCCACCATGGTGAACTCCAGTACCTCCCAGTCTTCTTGCAGGTAGTCCTGCTGGTACAGGTTTGAACCATGCTTCTCTTTTCCATAGAAATGCTTAACCTCTTTCTTGCAGTAGTAAAGGATCCAACCAAAGCACCGTGTGGTGGCAGTGCTCAAAAGCAAAGTCTACACAAGCAGCCCTCTCTGTTCAGCTGCAGGCCAGATAATCCCAGCTGCACACAGATGATGACAAATGACTTTGGACTTTCAAAGCAATCCCTGGGCAGCAGGGAGAAGCATTAGAAATCACACCTAGAAGGAAATTTGGCAACACTGCACATCAGACAAAGAAGTTCTTCAGAGGGGATCACCAGTGGAATGATGAGGAGCAAGGTTTGCTCCACTCACTGTACATAAACTAGCTCCCATGTGAGAACAAACATCAACATGGGATATAATATTGAAAGTCATTACCATAGCACCAGAATATTCTTCAGCAGGCAAGGTTAAGCGTTGAAGGACAGTGTGTCCTTACTACAAGTTTATCTGAAGTTGTAAGGTTGACTGAGGTGGTTTGGCATAAATAAAAATGATAAATAATTAAGAATGCTTTTACTTGCCAGAATTTCTACACAGTTACACCTCAGCTCTGCAGGTGTTACTAACAGCAAAGATTGGTCATCACCAATTTTAGGTTGCCAGATTGGTGCACATACAGTTTAGAAACAATGGTCCTGTCAATTCTCCAGATGCACTATGGGCTACCAAATACAATTATTTTCTATCAAGGATGTGATTAATTTTAATAGGATTTTATAGATCAGATGTAGTCACTTACTGTGTCCTTTTGGACTACCGTGGCTTTCAGAAGAATCAGGCAATATGTTACTTTATTTATCATTAGAAAACCCTACATGATGTAAATAGTTACGTATGGCACCCAACTGTCACTGAGAGGCAAGAGCTAGCTACCTTCCAGCTTTCTCACCTAGGTTCTATAAGATTTTCTTACTATTTTACTAACAAATTGCTGAAGTAGTAACATAAGGCTTTGTCCTTATTTAATACTTACATTATGATCTATTCCTTCTCTCCCTAAAAGAAAACTTACCGAAGGATTTTTTTTTTTCCTTTTCTGGCAATAAGATGCTGCTCTAAGACTGTGCCACACACAAATTGGATGAGCAAGCCAACTGCTGAGTGGGAGGCTCATTAAAAAGAACCATTTGCTTGCCATATGTCTCTTTCTTCTAGACAGACTAATTCCAGTCATTAGAGTTTTAACTAAAAATGCAGATTAACAAAGCAACTTTTTGTTCAAATGGTACCAGAAATTTTCCTAGGCATCAGGGTACTATTGAGAACCACTCTGTGTTTGGAGCAAGTTATCAGTTAGATTTTTTTTTTCTGATCACAAAGCACGACTGGCAAAGCTTAACATCCTTGCCAGGCAGACAGTTTCCCATGGAAGAGCCCCAGTTCCACCACCTCCTCCTGCTCCAGCCCTCCACTGCCACCCAGGCTGCTGCTGCTATTGTCTCCTGCTTCTCTCCATCATCGTCATATCATTCCTTTCCCTCCATACTACCACCGTATTTCCTCTGCTCATTCTCACACCCAGCAAGATGACCACAGGAGTACAAGCTGAGAAGACTGGACAAGCTTGTCTGCCCCAGAGGAGTCTGTGTGCTGTGCTCTCAGCTTAGGAAGGCAGCATACACATTATCTGCTCCCAACCATCTATCTAGAACAGGTCTTGCAGACATCCCAGTCCATGCTTTAGTGGCATATCACACCAGTAAACAAACACAGATAACCCACAGGCTTCTTGCAATGAGGTAGTAGTCAGTGAACAGGAATCAAATTAATAAAAAAACTATCCAACCAACACCAACTCTTTAGGATTTCAGATGTCTCTCTCAGCTCCCTTTTTTAGAATCAGATAAAGCAGTTTCTCCAATTGAAGCATATGCACAGTAGATCTTATTATAAATGTCAGTCTCTTTTCTATTTACATACTGCTCTGAGACACAACCAGTCTGAAGTCAAATTCACATACTCCATTAATTTCAATTAGATGTTTGTCTAAATTCACTTGTCATTCTGCAGTAACCACCCTCCTGAAGGATCTGAAAGCACTTCAGAGAAGAACAGTGATAGCACCAACAGTTACAAGTAATGACTATTTCCCCCATACAACTTTACACCTAGGGAAAGCTAAAGCTAATTTACTATCATACTGCAACTCTCACTCCTACTCAGAATATTTCTTATCCCACACCCCAGAATACGCTTTAGCTCATCCCTTACGCAGACACTGAGGGACACACACAATCTTCCAAGCAGCTGGTTCTGGGTTTCTAAGACATGCTCATCATAATCTCTAACATCAAAACTACTTTGCTTTTCTTCATTCTTTCGGTGATGACATTTGTGTAGCAAATGTCTTAATTTCCCCTCACATACTCTGAAACCATGAAATCAAATAAGTAAGGTCAGATGAGCTAATGAACTGGATTACATAAGTCACTCCATCCATACATCTCATTAAGGTTACACTTTTCCCATTCACTCAAGTCCCACTTGGCCTACATGGCCTTCATTTTTTTTGGAATATTCAAGTCTGGAAATGCAGAGGCCCACACAGCACTTTATCAGAGAGAGCTTTCCCTAATCAGTGCTTCCTACAGAACACTCTTACTCCTCCTCTCTGCAGCTACATATCTCACACTTAACCATTAATAACCTTTGGAACATAGGCAAGTAAATACATATAAACAAACTTATTCTTCTGGCAGAAGACAAGTGTGCTTCCCATCATCCTGTTGAAGGCCTTCAGATCTGATCTTGCACCTTAATTCCATGTCCTTGCTACTCTTTTGTGCACACATACAGTGCAGCTACTGTAACAAAAACAGGACCTTTTACACTATGAGCTGGTCCATTCATCACACACACCAAAAGAGGGATCAGGTGAGCACCATCGAAACAAGGCAATGAGGAACAAACGCAGCCAGTTTGAATTATTTAAGCCACCCAAATGCAGCCTTGGCTGGCTATTCCCAGTCTACTGCAATACAGAATTCATGTGAGATGAACCAGAAAAAGCTTGATCCAGTAACAAGTATTTCAGGAGCATACTGTGAAGGTGACTCCCACAATAAAAAAAACCCAAACCTTCCTGGCACTTAGATTTAAAGGGTCTTTCTTACACTGTGTAGGGTATCAACCACCCAAGATGACAACAGCATCTGTCAAGTGTTGCAAATTTTGTGACAGGTGGCTCACCAGCCAGACATTCCCAGTCTGAGGACACTTCTTGGAGCTCCTGCAGATTATACACATGCACACTGTATTTCCTCCTCTGCCCCTGCTCTGCTTTTGGGATCAAACTGCATGCTCTGTTACAAAGGAAGAGTTGAGACTCACCTGTAGTAAAGGAAACGAGTGGAAGAAATGGGGCCTCATATCTGTACATAGAGATGTACAGATACAAATACAGGCTTTGGTTTCTCACAATGTTTAAGTCCTTCAGAATGAGAAGTTAAATACCCACATTTCTCCCATCCAGTTAATAATGGTCACCTTTGCTATTAGTGTTTATGGCTTCCCACATACGCACACTGAAACAAATTAATCTCTGTCAACTGAGAACAGAAAATCTCTGCACAACAGATCATGACAGAAATAAAGCCAGTTTTTCCACTCCTGGAAGTTTCAGAGCTCACAGAAGTGCCTTTCTCTGACACAGCAGAATTACTGTCTTGGATTGCAGGCTAAATTAAACATACAAATTACATTCTCCATATGAACAAAGCTGAATGTGGCTTAAATAGCATGGTTTTATTTTCCTATTGGCACCAATTGGTACAGTAGTGCAGTGGAAGCTTAAGACATCTGTGATGTCAGTTGCTTTAACAGGCACCACTGACGTGACCAGCTCTTGTTCCCAGACATGAAGTGCGCCGGTTTCCATGGGGAGGTTGCTGACAGAAGAATTCCTACTGCACTTCCTATCGGCTGTTTTGAGCAGCAAACACTGGCTCCAGAGGGAGGGAAAAAAAAAGAAATGTCTGTTTGAGTATCCAAAAATTCACAAGATGACATCATCATGCGCAACAGATTTCTCTGCAGCTCCCTCCCCAAACACACACGACCTATCAAAATCTCTGCTCAACATTCCTTTCAGCTGGGTTGGGTATTTACAGAAGGGAAAAGACATTCATAACTTTTGCCTTGCTTGTTTGCCATGAGAGCAGAGTTGCAATAGTTTCCCCCCCCCTCTAGGTCCAATAAGCAAAAAGGACAGTCAGCCTGAAAGAGATTTTTTAGACTAATTATAGGAAGCTTACAGCAATTTCTTTCTTCTCAAATTTCCACACAGATTTAGACTATGTAACAAGACAGAATATTGGCAAAGATAAACAAGGGGATGAACTCAAGACAAATCGAAACCAAAGGCAGCAGAAAAAGTGAAATGCTATTAAAAAAATAAAATTAAAAGATAAAAAGGTCATAGGACAGTCAAACTGGTGACTACATCATTTTTTGGTAAAGATTTCCTGGCAGTGAGGTGTGCTTGCTTTCTTCTGCACCTGCTACTCTTCCTATGAAAAGATGAAAAATTAAACTCCAACCACATACACGGAGTTTAGCAAGAGATTAACAAAAGGCATCATCATTCATATGAACTATCAGCTTAAAACATACCACTTCTTATCACCAAACAGATTTCACAATTCTTCCTCAAGGTTTGAACAGAAGGGAAAGCATGTATTCATTTACTGATTAAACAATGACTATGACCTTTACAACTGCTTTCTCTTTATTCTCTACTCCCACCAAGGCTCAGCTTCAAGGCCAGATGGGTGGTGTTAAATTGTAAAATTCAAAAATTCATACTTTAGATAAACAGATGTGAAGTTCTGGATTTGATATTATATACTATAGAGTAACAAACACTTTTCCCACTTTTAACTACCCTTCAAGTGTTTAAACCGTGTGGTTTTTTTTACATATTTGAACATCTACTTCAGGTTTGGAAAGCGTGAAGCAGCTTCATGCTTAATTTATGGTCTGTTCAGTGTCTACAGACAGCTCATCTGAACCCCAACCTCACTGGCAGGAGCTGATGTAGCCTACCACTACTGTGTAGGCTGTAGCGTTCAGGCACTTCCAACCTTTTAATTCCATAAGTTACACCTCTTGAAAGAGAACAGCTTCCTCCTGGGGAACTCAGCAGCCATATTCCCAATTTGTCTGTAGCTAGTATTCAGGACAACTCAAATTGACAGAAACTTGGGATCAGACCAGAACATCAAGAGCAGCCCTAAATACACTTTAAATTCCCAGTGGGGGGTCAATCTTTTCCTCTCAGCATCCTAGTGGTTAAGTTAAGTGGCTTTTAAGACCCTTCTCTCAAGCACTTAAGTCTTTCTAGCATCATTCAAAGAAGCCTAGCACTCTACTGTATCAGCCAAGAGCTAAGGCAAAGTAATTCAAGCAATGCCAAGCAAATCCTGTGCTATTCAGCCCATCTCTAAGCCTTCTGGGAACTGTTTTCCTGGCTGTTATACTACCCTTCCCTCAACAGCCATCTTTCAAGAGGTCATTCTTCCTGGTTAATTTCTTTCACACAAGCTTCTAGAATTTTTTTTTCTAATTGATGCATCTCCAATCAGCTTCTCTGCTGCCCAGAGACATCTGAAACAAGCAAACAAACCAAACAAAGAAAACCCAATCTTAGTGACGGCTTACAAATTTCAGCAAGCTGCAAGTTTGTAGCAGTCTGAGAAGAAAACAGGATAATTCAAATGATCAACTGTAAAAGCTGCAAGTTTCCCCTCTCTCCTACTACTCCCTTTCCCTTCTCACACATAAAAGACTAAGTTTATTGCTGAGGTAAATATGGGGTTTGGGGCTTTTTGGGGTGGGTTGGATGGTTGGTTTGGGTTTTTTTTGGTTTTTTTGGGTTTTTTTGTTGTTTTTTTTTTAAACAAGGGTAAGATTATACTCAAACCAAAGTCCAAAGTAAGTGAAAGAATGCTGTAGCAAAAAGCACATGCCTCTTTCCACCTAGTACCTCACTGAGATAGTATTGAAAAATACCATTATCAGAACAAGCTTTGGTTTTCTTTAAGGCATCGAGCAAAGTTTATGAAACCAAATAAGTTATATAGTAAAAAAAATGGGTGTCTACAAATCACAAACTCTTATTCTGGAAAAAGGGAAAATGCAGGTGATTTTTTACCTGTGAACTTCTGGGGCAATACTGGACTCTGCCCCCATTACTCAGAATGTTTCTAACCTGTAAACTAACCCTTCTGTTCTCACTACAAAGAGCAACAGCCTTTGAGAGCTTCTGCTTGAGTCTGCTGCTTTTGAGAGTTACCTCAGCTTCTGATGTTTCTACTAGACAAGGTAGCTAAACTGGAAGGTAGATGGGAACTAAAACAGAACTGAATGGAATTTCAGCAGAATACAAACTTCAGTATATCTTGCCACCAACCTGAACCTGAAGCAAATTCTGTAGGCAATTCAGAAATCTCTTACAGACGTACATACACAAAGACAGGCTCAAAATCTGAAAGCAGACACTGCAAAAAAGTCAGTCTGACACCAGAGAAATGAGTGTAAAAGATTTTCAGCTGATGAAGAACTGCACACCATCATTTCACTGGAAGTCAAATTTGAATCATCTTTCTACACTGAAAAGGTATTTCTGATCCATAGCTTGTGTTCTGGGAAGCTGCCAGCACATGATACTAGAAAGCAAGTACCATATACATTCAGAACAAATTCCCTGGGCTCAGGACAAGTGGCTCAATCAAAAAATCAGATGAGCAAGCAAGCAAACAGAAAAAAGTAATGGGAAAACATATGCATATATATTCCTTAGTAGGCATAAAACAAAATGCAAGGAATAAGAAATTCTGCAGTACAGGTGGTTAGACAAAAGGGGAATAATTATTAAATGTAGGTTAAAATGTTGCTACTTCAACAGACAGGCTAATGGATGAAAATGAAGAACAGGAAGCACACATGCACCCACAGGTGCAAAAGAAATAATCAGGTTTTGCCAGCAACTTTGGTGACCATATTTTGATCCCATGATTCAATACTGCACTGTAGGTAAGAGGGGTGTCTGCCAAAATTTAAATAAGTAAAATTTTTAAAAGTCCAATAAAAACCAGATAGGACTAGGGGCAAGCCTGACAGCAACTGAGCTTGAAGTTAACACTCTGGGGGAGAAAACAAAATAACCAAAAAAAGATATATGCTCATGTATCAAAAAAAATCACTTGATTCATTATTTCAAGGTGGCAGATTTAGAAAAATACAGGAATATGATGAGACTGTTTCCAGACTACAAAGCCATGATCACTTAGAGTAGAAAGAGGAGGTAACAATTAAATAAAAACAGGTAGATAAATGTACTTTAAGGCATAATCGTTTCCCCAGCAGNATAAGTAAAATTTTTAAAAGTCCAATAAAAACCAGATAGGACTAGGGGCAAGCCTGACAGCAACTGAGCTTGAAGGTAACACTCTGGGGGAGAAAACAAAATAACCAAAAAAAGATATATGCTCATGTATCAAAAAAATCACTTGATTCATTATTTCAAGGTGGCAGATTTAGAAAAATACAGGAATATGATGAGACTGTTTCCAGACTACAAAGCCATGATCACTTAGAGTAGAAAGAGGAGGTAACAAATAAAAACAGGTAGATAAGTGTACTTTAAGGCATAATTGTTTCCCCAGCAAGAAAGCAAGGAATGATGCTATCTGGACAATTACAAGCATTTCAGAAATTATGGATCTCAGAATTATAGCCAAATAGATATGCACTCCTCATGAAAACAAGTGCCCTCTTACTCTGCAACATACAGGCACTACTTTACAGTCACACCTGTAAATGAAGTCCAAACAGACTTTTTTGTACTTGTTTACGGAGAGAAAAGTCAGGTATTCAGAGCTACAGAAGTCATATTTGCTTTTAAAAGCATGAAGACTATCTGCTACTGGTGATGGTCTACATTAGCAGCACCTGTGAAGAAAAGCTTTCAAATCTTCAACTGATTTTCAGACCATACAACCTTATTCAAGGAAAAAAAACACAAAACCCAACCCAATCCAAAACTTGGGCACTAGGTGGTTGAGTGGGTGAGTTGTTTTTTCCCTTGGTTTTCTTCTGAGGACGTACATTCATTAACTGCTTACCAGTCCACAGACACATGGCAGCCTGCCTCCCTCAGCAGCACACATTTGGGCCTTGTTTTCAACAAGTTATCTTCAGCTGCAAAGCTTCAAGAGAACTATGTGATAGTTGGGTGCCAGCTTAAGTTCAAAGCAAAACACCAATTAATATGCAAAATACATTTCACATCAGGGAGTGGTGTTCCCCTTGTCTGGAAAGGACTCACCTAAGTTCCCTACTCCAAAGCAGTGTCCCTCCCTGTCTTAGATCTCACCAATCTCTCAGAAATTAAAAATCACTCCATCCGAGATGCAACGCTCCACTTACACAGAACAAGTGTAGCTCTCTCTGACATCACCCGCTGTTCACAGAAAGACAACGCCTGGGACAAAAGGCTCTTTGTCCCTACTTGATCAGGAAATTAATGAGTGGAGAGACTAAACTGAACCTCAGACATGGAAGCACCCCTCTGTCCTCAAAGTAATCCAAGTTGGCAGCCAATACCATAAAGTCATCAAGCAAAGGACATTTGGCAGTTTAATGCTTGCTCTTCTCTCCAGGACCACAAAGAGAGACACGTAGCATACTTACAGAGGAGCTAAAAGGGCTCAGTATCACCAAAGTCAAAATTCAAGTTCTTCCAAGTCTTAGAAACAAGTTCAGGTTAGGCACTGAGCAGGATCTGCTGCTATCATAATCTCAAGATGGCTAGGAGATGCTTAATTTACACCATACTTCAGAACCCTCCCTCGGTGTCCAAGGACTGGCTATCCCAGAGCACGCAGCACTAGGTGCAGCTGTAAAACTGTGACTTAGAGACAGACATGCCCTTGGACACAGGAGAGAAACTTCAGCAGCTGCATGTTTCAAAATCTCTGTGAGCTCTCTTGCTCCACCATTGCAAAGGCAAGTTCACTCTTGAGAAGACCTGCAGAAAGCATCTCCCTCCACGTTACCAGAACACAATGAGGAACAGCCCATCAGGCACCACTCCACGACTAACAAATCCAACCAGCAGAAACAGGTTTCACTTGGATGTTTGTTGTACACTAAAGGCTTTACACAAGTTGTAGCACTAGAGAAGGGATTTCTGACTCAATCTCACCCATTGCCCCACCTGGGGAAGGTTCACATGATGCAGTCTATATTTCCTCATTTAAAAGACATAAAGAAAACTACCAGCACACTTAGGTAAGCAACTGGACAGGGTACCAGTAATTACTTGTACTGGCAACTGCACACCTTCCCTGTGTGATGGGGAGGTGAGTTCACAAGACGAGTATTTCCAACTCCCCGGATGTGTTACAGTGTGGCACACCCTCTTATAGGGTGTTACTTTCTAATGTCTTAATGGAAGTATTTTCCTCATTAGTTGCCTCTTGGCAGTAATGATAGAAGAGGTATTGTTTCCAAACCTTGGACAAAGCTGTGCAGAAACAGTAGGGGAGTGGATTCTTAAAATTAATTTTTTAAACATCATCTCTAGAGAACATCTTCTCTCTCAAAAGTAAAAAAAACCCATAAACCTCTAATAAGCAGAACAGGAGAGCAAATGAACAATCAGTCGGCAGAACAAAGATAAGGCCCTAAAAAACAACAGTAAAAGCTCGGTTATGATCTGATTAAATGCAGAAGCGAGTATTTTGGGGCAAAATAACCTAGATGCTGCCAACTTGCATACTCTCATCAATACCACCACAACCTTTGAAAGAAAAGACTACATTGTGTAGGTAAGAGCATGCACACACAGGGGTCATTCCACAGCCCTCTGTGCTGCTTTTTTCAAACAGGAAGTTTTAAGGTACCACATCCAACTCCACAAAACTTCCACATCAGTCAACTCCACACATCAGGAACTGGAGCATAGGCATATAACATAGAATGAACTTGGGCTTTTTAGAGTCACAGCAGAAGAGGCTTAAGCTGATGTACTCTCAAAAATGCTTTTTGCCGTTTTGAGCTATACACACACAAAAAGAATCAGACCACGATGAAGGCCACAGCATTCAAATCCAGATGGCAGCTTCAATCGCTTTCAGTTATCTCAGAATGTTTGAGACATGGTCATAAACACCCCTGGGACATATCTTCTCATGCAGCTACTTCTGCACAGAGGAACAAGAGCTCTATCACTTGACAGGCAGCAGCACAGTGAAGACTAATTCTGCAAGATATCAACGTGCCTTGTACCTTCCAAATTCAGACCATAAAATAGTCTTTTCCAGAGGCTACTAACGGAGACATTTATCAAGGTAAAGATTATGGCACTGCCCAAGTCAAAACTACTGTTGTCATCAGCTGGAGGGTACGGATGATACACAATAACTTTCAGAGTAGAAATTTAGTAGTCGGGATGTCATAGCACCAGGTACACATAAAACTGGTTCAGACAGAAAGCTAGTAAGACCTTTCTCCAAGTATCAAGTGTAAATTACAGGTATCTGAGGGAAAGCAAAGAACTCCAAAGCCAAGTCCATCTGTTGGCATAGTTTACCTTGGACTCTCATGAAATTCCCACTATTACAGTGGGACTGTTGGGACAGTTGTTTTCATCTGCTTCTTCTGTTTCAGAAGACAGAAACACGGTAGCCATTTGGTTTTAATTACATGAAAATTTAACTTGATGCTACATAAACTTTAAAGAGAAACAGACTGGAAAGAGTATACAAGAGTATTCAAGAGGGAACAGTTACAATAAAAGGTCTCATATATGACTGTTATTTGACAGAAATAGCAAAAATTAACTATGTCAGCCCAACCAAACAGAAACAACCAGGGCAGCCATTTCCAAGTAGGGAAAGGACCATCCTGATGTCTGCAGAACTCAGATTCTGTTAATGAGATTTCACTTAAATATGAAATACATAATTTTCCTTCTTTAATAAGGCTTTATTTTATTTAGGTTTAATAAGTGTATCTAAAGCCGATTTAGAAAGTAGCAAAATAAGATTTACTTGATACTTGTATTTATATACATGAGCAATGACTGCCTTACTTAAACCCATATAATCTTAAGAAAATAACATCAGTTTCAACTTCCCTTCCTGCTCAGCTGTTGCAAACAAAATAATGCTGCAAATTGCTACATTAAAATTCTGGTAGGGAGGAAAAAAAAAAAAGTAGTTATTCCATTAAAGCAGAAACAAGCCTGAAAAGTCACTTTAATGAACTCTTTTGTTCACTGAGGGTCATTCTAGTAAGCAGTATAAGCAGTAACGTCAGCTGTGTGTTCACAATACATGTATTTCTTGACAGAAGTTTAAAAGCACGCAAAAGGATAGTCCTACAATCCAACCCAAAAGGTATACAGCAATGCAACTCACAATAATTTACCAATGAGGATTAGAGAGTTCCTCCTCTGAAAACAGAGCCTAATGAGTGAACCCCATGTAAATATTCTGCCAACTGTTCTAGTTGTGTTTTCTGCAGAGATGAGAGTTCATGCAGAATGATGCCCCATCTAGCTCCAGAGCAGGCAGTATCCCTGTGTCAGGCCACTATCAAGCCTAGCAATTCTTATTAGGCAGCTACATTATACTTCATCTCTTCAAGAGCAGAGCTTGGATGCCGCAAGGCACTGCACAATTCAGCACTGAAATCACACTTAATGTTAACTTACAGGTTTCTATGTGGTACTCTACAGCAGCATAAATATATCTTTGTAGTATGACAGACATTTCTATATCCATTTAGATGCACCAAATTGCAGCACTTTACTAATTAAACCTTCACCTGTTTTGACACATCTCTCCTTTCTTGTAGGCAAGTCCATCCAACATGGTCTGGTACTGCAAGCTAGCACCCATCATTTCTGATAAGCTCCTTTGGCAGCATTGCAGCTCATCACATATTCAGTAAATGCCCCCTACTACATGTCAGTTTCTAAACTTTATTTTCATCTCATCAATGACGGCTTTTTATGGAAGGAAACTTACTGGAGACTGACAGCAAAATATGTTCTGCCAACTAAATACAACTTGTTTCCTGTATTAACATAAGTCAGTTAGAAAAATACATTGATAGTTTTGCAGTATCTTAAGGGAAAGATTTTGATTTTGCTGGTATCTACATAAGTTTAAGCTATAAAGGAATGGAAGTATGAAGAGTGAGGAAACCTGCTAAGCAGATCTTTATTAATTTCTTTAAAAATTAAGAACCAAGCCTTGGTATACTCTTCACAATTCAATCTTCTTATATGCCAATAGCCAGTTTATTTTCTGTTCTCCTCCTTCCAGGAATCACAGCAAGGATTTTAAAACACACCATTCAGTCTGAAGGAAGTGA
The DNA here is from genome assembly GCA_013400935.1 of Turnix velox. Lineage (NCBI taxonomy): Eukaryota > Metazoa > Chordata > Aves > Charadriiformes > Turnicidae > Turnix > Turnix velox. The sequence goes on along the minus strand of VZTY01012534.1, from coordinate 536,470 downwards.
AGTGTTTATCTGGCCACAGCACTGAAACTTAAGCAGCCAGGAGGTGCAATAAATAATTAAATAAATTGATGTTACTAAGCACAGGCACTAGAACTTGTTTATACTCAGGAAGTCTGAATTCAGTGAGCTTTAAAGCCACACATATTATGACACCATATGCCATCACATGCTTTAAACATGTCTTTAAAAAATTAGCCTTCCGGAAATAAGCTCTAAGGAGAAACAGTACATAAGGTAGTAACTGGCATAAAGTCATCACTGAAATAGGGTGCATCACTGCAATTGCAGCACTAGTGTGATTGAAACAAAACACTTCAGTCAGCACTCCTACAGCTCAGCACACGCTCACTGCATTGACATTTTAAAGGAAACAGTAAGAGATCCAAGTAGATTACTCATTTGACAACTGTGTTTACAAAAGACCAAGTAAAACACTCAGCCCACATCTTTGCTTCATAGCCTTGGCTCTTTCAGGTCACACTTTCCAGCCTTCTAAATTTTTTCTATCTATTGTAGTGAAATAAGCACTTCCCACCCATACAGTATTGTCCCATTCAGCTTGTACATGAGCAGTACTGAGCAGTATTAAAAATAATTTCCCAGGATATCAAAAATAATTTGAAATCATAAAATAAATATGAGCTAGTTGCATCACATCTACTTGGAAGAACAGTATCACTGCATCATCCAAAAAGGCAGGCAGTGACAAGGAACTATCAAGAAGCGTTAGTGTAAATCTGCAGGAGTATTACAAAGGGTTCCTGGCTTCTAACAAGGAAATAATAAATTCCCCTCCAGCGTGAGTATGCAATGATGTGAAAAACCCATTCCATCTTTGACCTAGCACTGCAAGGCATTTTCAAACTTTCACACTTTGGTCACCCCATTCACAGATGCGAAGAAATTCACTGTACTCAAACTGGAAGCAATTGTTCTGTGTAACTATGCGTTCAGTCAATGTGCTGCCCAATGAAATACTTTATGTCCCTGAGGGTAAAATAGTATCTCTCATGCCCTCTGACATATCAGAAAGTTATGTCACAGACACTGTCACCACAGTGACAAATGTCAAATGAAGCAATTGATTTTAAGTGGTAAGCAATTAATTCTCTTTGAATTTGTATTTCAATTCAACAATAGTTTTACCTGCATAATGTACAGGGATTTCTATCTTAGGCCCAATGACGTAGTGACCCTCCTCCAGACTGTGAGCCGTAATTGTTGTCCACTGTCGACATGAATGAATCAGAAGATAATCGCTCTCTCGAAGGCCTTCTACAGTTTCTCCTGCAAAACAGATGCAAATTATTTTTTATTTTTTTTTTTAGAAAAAGATCACACATATTACATAAAGAATGAGTAAAACCTCACAGCAGGCATTTTATTCATACTGCTATTTATTTTTTTCAGATGTTCTCGTATTTCAGTATCCAAATAAATAAATTCCAGTTTCACGCAGTATTCATTTTTGCAGCATAAGCACTTTATCTTACAGTAAACCAACATAAAGCAAAACAATTCGGTGCATGAATACAACACCAGAGAGATGCAATCCAGATTAATCAGCAGTGGCTCTGGGGCTCCTTTTTCAGCTTTCTGCATAACATAAACAGACTTTTCATACTGCTGTTTATGTCTACCTATCACACTTCATATGAAAACCTAAGAGCTCTCCTAATTTTTAAACAAAGCACAAAAAGGACCTTTTCATCACACTATCCTACAGGCACCTGAAGCCAAATCTTGTTTATCACCATGAAGTAACTAGGTATCACGCTTGCAGGTACAGAGGTATATGTATGGAGGTTTCAGCTTTGTCATTTTGTCCCTTTGCAAGTTAGTGCTTAATCAGCCATTCCTATATCTGTGAATTTAAGTCTACCACTTAAGTAAAAAAAAAAAAATTAAAAAGATATTACAGCACACCAAAGTCCTCTTGGAAATAAACTCAACCAGAAGCCCTCCCAGATAATACCAGCTCATCTTTGCAGTGCTCTCTGTTGTACTGTGGCATCTGTCCAACACATCCTAAATACAGCCAGGGATCCAGCTCTCCTTTCCTCCCTTCCTCTGCTTTCCACTCCATCACTGGCTGCAGTGTCTGATCAGGACTAGTGTGCTTTGCTTGGCTTTCCAGTGATTGCAAGAGCCACATATCAGATCAATAATTCAAATCAGAAGCATGAGACATGAACCAAATTTTGTAAGCCAAGGTGTATCCCAGCAGACTGCAGTCCTGCTCAGTATGCTTCTGCGTTAAACACAAAGAAAACTTCCTTATCACTTAGCAGACACTAAACATGGGCCAAGAATAAAGAAGCTTGGAATTTCATTTTCCTTCTCTCCCAGCAGTCCTCTGCAGATACAGCCAAAAATACAGTCATTTAGCCCTAGAATCAAGTTTGGACAGACCCCATCCCCTTTAGCTACTACAACAAACTGTACTTCCTCTTCAGTGTCCTCTGATACTCTTAAAAGGCAGTGGAAGAGTGATACTTTCCTCAGTTAGTGGAAGAATGATACATTTCCCCTGTTCAATCTCTGTAGAAGAGAGATACTTCCCTATCTGTTTTATTTTTCCCACAACAGGCAATCTTTTCCATCCCAGGCAATGGCTACTACACACCCCATTCCTGCCTGATTTCATGCTCCCATTCTATCAGAAAGCACCCTCCTACACAGTTCAAAACACAGCAACTGGTGTGTATGAGATTTTTTTCATTTTAAATCAGAAGAGGCCATCTGCTCTGATGCTCTCCAGCCACAAAATTCCACTTTTTTTCTCTAGAAAAGGCTGGGTTTGGATAAAGAAATGAGGCATCCTTCCCAACCTGCTCCAGAGTCCAAGAGATGGACTTTCTTGGGTCTGCTTTCCCACAGTCTATTAAATCTTAGAAAAAAGTTCCTGGTTTGCACATTGAGGCTTTAACATATAACTGGACAAACTACTGTTATGGGGATGTCAAGGAACAAATAAACTTACAAACAAACAAAAGAAAGAAACCCCGAAAAAACAAAAATCCCCATAATAAATCAAATACTTAGTACTGGTTATTCTTTCTCCTATGAAGGTATAATTTCCAGGTTTACCAGGCTTTCTTCTGTTCCATAGCACAGAAAGTAGCTTCCAAGTAATCAGGACATTCCAAGAAGTCATTTCTAAGCATTCCTTGGACCACAATCTTTGGCAGCTTCACCAGGCAGACAAACTGCTTGATACCAGCTCCTGCTACCTGGGAAGCATTATCTCTCTATCCACAATGTGCTGGGAAAGAGGATTTGGAAGGTCTATGGAAGAGAGACAAAACTGCCACAGAGCTCCAGAGAACTCTGTACTACCTTTCATATTTTGAAGAAAATTCAGATGTATTTGATAGAGGGGTCATGCATTCTCTAAATGTTACCAAGAGAGCTGACCTTGAGCATCTCCTGTTTTCTACTGACAGAGCAACAATGAATGTATGAGAAAACATGTTCAGCTTGTGTCAACAGAAGGTTACAATTTTGGGAAAGCATACTAAAATAACATATATGGCATTATTTGAAACTCACAATTAAGTTCAGAGAGTTAGACTCATGCTTTCTATAAACTGTGGCAACAAATAATTATTCCATCCCACAGCAAAATAAAACAAATGACACCTAAGGGAAGAACTTGTATTCTACTAGTTTCACTGACAGTAGTAATGAAACATTAAAGAAAATACAAAGGATCTGTGGTATGTTTTTCTTTGTTTTATGGTTTATAGCTATCATTTCTGAATGTTACATAAAGGAAGGCTGGAGTCCACATCCAGGATTGTGAGGAAATAACAACAGTATTGTTGCAGTATGGGCACAGGCCATAAAGAGCCTGAGGCACCTGAGGCCTTGGAGCTTGTTTATACCTTCCATTGTTTTGGGAAAGAGTCCTCTATGCAGTGGGAACTAAGAAGGAGTCTAGAATGAGCAAGATAACAATGGCCTTGTGTGTTGGCAGAAGAACTCTAAGAGGAGGGTCTGACATTAATGCAAGAATGTAACCTGTAACCAATCAGTATGTTAGTAGCATTGATAAGTAGCCATCACTGTATATAAGCTTGTCTCATGCTCACAATAAACGGATTCTGGCAGATCATATTGATCGTGGAGGTCAGCCCCTTCTTACACCAATCGTCGTATTACTTTACAGTATGGGTCATCCTTGAAAATTCTGACAAATATATTCTCAGAAAAATAAAGACACCCATGATGAAAAGGTGCTTCCAGTCATGGCTCATACATCAATCTGAGTGGTTACTACTCTAAAACTGAGTAGGACAGGTGAGTGTAAAAAGAGATTACTCTGGAAGGTCCAAAAGTGACTACATAATGAGGTCTGCAGCTGGAAAAAGCTGTATTTTTTTAAATATAACATTGGAAACCACCATTGTTGTTACATTAACTATACATCCCTTGACCCATTCAATCATATTGAAATGAATGTCATGCTTTGCCACTAGAGTCTGATTTGAGAAGAGGAGGTGAAGTGGATGCAACACGGAGATGACAGTCACTCCAACTTCTTCACAACAGGCAGGTCAACTCACATTAAACCCTGATCTTTCCTAACCATGGGCAAACTGAATTCCTGACGCTGCTATATAAGAAGCGGTTCCCTGTCACCAAAGGAATTACCGGACATGCAGAAACACCTGGGCACTGATGGCCTCCATGCCACAGGGGAGGGGAAATACAAGGAAGAGTCAAGCACGACTGAAGACAAGAAGACACAGTCATGAATACTCTCTTCCTTCTTCTATTTTCCTCTAGTCTGTTTCCCCCTGTAAGACTTGCTCACTGTCTCCAAGAGAGGCAGGAGATACCCGACTCCTGCACACCCTCCAGCCCAAGCACAGCCCAGACTCAGTCCCTCATGGTTTTCTCAGCCAACCACACCTTGAAAAACAGCCATACATATACAGACTCATTTTTCCCCCCCATCTAAGTAGCACAAGTTATGCAAGCCTTTCATTAATCACATTTTAACTATGTGGGAGAGAGCTCAGCAGACCTCATGTCCACTGGCTATGCAACCCAGATCTCACCTACTCAACATACTCCCACACGGCTGCTTACACAAAAATCAGACACCATAAGAAAACAGAAAACAGGCCACGCATCTTTAGTAATTGTTTTGTCTCTTAGGATCAAAAATGGATTAGCTCTATCTTCTCTCCTCCTCCTTGCCCCTACAACAGAATTAAACCACTATAAAGAATCTACAGGCAAATACCTGAGTTGGCTTTTTCCCCTCTAAACAGGAGCAATGTACTATCACATGCAATTTTCCTCCTTCCCCAATCTGCCAACCTCTTTTCAAAATATGAGTCAAGTTTATTCAAAATAATGCCCGAGACTAAGAAACCCAAAGTTTATTAACAGTGCCTAAACCCTAAATAAAAGGTCAACACCCATCCTTGCCTAACAGTAAAAGATTTACAGCTTCAAACTGAAACATTAGCCAGTATGTTCCTACAGAAATTGTCCTCTTATAAGTGCTCCGACCCCAACAAGTATTTGAGCTGTTACATCATGAATCACAGATGCACCCCTACAACAGCTATTCACGTGTTCATTACAAATAAGATGTATTACCATTTTTAATTATATGTTCCATTTCCATGCAATTCCTAGAAACTACAACTACTGCAAAGCCCACCTCTGTTGAAAGCCAACTGCAGAGGGAATGCTGGCCATGAAAGGAAAATTGTTCACATGTTGATACAGTCAAAAAGGAGGCAATTGCTTAATCAAGATTCCCATGCTTATTAAATACCACTTACATTAAATGCCAATACTTCTTTAACAATTCTTTCCAGTTCCAAAACTGGATCATCCACATTTGGCAAATCTTGGCTCTGTCACTGTAAACAATCCTACCTCCAATTAACAGTTAACAACTGTAGCAACACCGGGAGCCAGATACCTCAATCAACAAGTTTGGAGATGAATTTCTGTTCTCACTTGCAGTTTTTATGCAGCAGATGAGAAAACGGAGGTCAGCTACACACAGGGACAGAGTCTATGCACAGCAATGCTGCAGCACAGAAGGGAAGCTCACTCATTTCGAAACAAACACTGATCTCTCCACAGGTCCCTGCCACCACTTACTTTCTAAAGATACACACTTTTATTTAGTTTAGCCTTTCACAATTCGCAAATGTCTGGGGTAAAGCCTCTACAGTCAAACTGAAGACTACTCCAGTTTTGATGGCTTTGAGCACTCCGACCTCCTCTTCAGCTTGGCCCATCACAGTCCGTAAAAGCAAACTCATGCAGGTTCTACATATTCTGGTTTGCCAAAAACAGCAATGGTTTTTTAACACCAACCACTAAAGAAAAATCACGAAACAAATGAAAAAACAACAAACAACTTCTAAAGCTGCCCTCCTATTACTGAGAAACTAACCTTCAAGTCTTTGCAAAATGTATGGGTCAATGTGAGTCATTCACTGACAGAAACTACCCTGCTAAAAATAAGTAGCAATCTACAGGAATATAAACACTTCATAATGCCACACACTTTGTCATCTTGTCTAAGAGTGTGCATCACTCCCTAAGCATAAGCTTTGCATCCAGAGACATTAAAATAGTAGGTAACAAGGTTCCAGCAACGTAACAGACACCATTTACACAAGCCAGATGAACTAGATACTATCTCCTCCTGCCAGGAAGATGGTTATGGAGACATTCCTCTCATCTCATTCATCACTGAATACTGTAAAGTGAGCCTAATGCTGCCCCTTGCACATCAGTTCAAGCATGCAGAATTTGCTCTTCCTGGAACAGAAAAGAGCTGGGAACTCACAAGAAATTTAAGATGGGTTTTGTGAAGCAGCTAGTGAAAAAGATGCCTGCAACACCCTAAGAAAAACTCATCAACGCTTTCAGCCACGCGTTTCCATTAATCTTGAACACCAATCTGCATGCAGGAAGAGATGCTGTACAACCAAGAATACAGCCACCCAGCCTGCCAGGGTCAGTTAAGTAGGTGATGAGTTTAATTATTCAATCTAACAACCCAGTAATGACTACACAGGAAAAGAAAACCTCAGCAACACTAAAAAAAATAATTATTATTTCAGTGTGTCCTCAGACAGGTACTAAAAGTATACAAATCAGTATCTTCAGCCAGGTCACTCCAATTGAGTGAAAGACATCCCCCTGCTCCCTGCAAGAGGGGGGGTTGGACTAAATGACCTTTAAAGGTCCAATTCAATGCATGCTATGATCCTATTCACCCTCACTTGAGCTTGCAGTAACGTTTGCTAGGAATAATGGGTTAATTAGTGGAACAGCAAAAAGAAGTGGCTGCCTGGCCAGGTGAGCACATCTACTGTGAAATAACTAGGGAGAACTGTCAGCAAGTGGTTAGCATTACAAGGGAAGACTAGCAGCCCAGGTTTATTTTGCAACAGCTGGAAGCTGAAAGAAAGCAGAATGATGAGAAGGTGGAAAAAAGACAGAACTGAGGTTCTTATTCATCAAACTTTCATCACACTGAGGAGCCTTACTCACAATGTGTCTGCTTTACTGGACATGCAGCATCATCGGACTTTCCCTGACTGAGGACAAAACAAGCCATGCATTAAGATACATCTTACAACACATCATGAAAAACAAAGTACAGCTCCAGACAGCATGAAATGAAGTTACAATGTATTGCTAAAAAAAAAAAAAAAAAAAAAAAAAAAAAAAAAAAAAAAAAAAAAAAAAAAAAAAAGACAAAAAGACAGACTTCATGGCTCTGAGCAAAGAGATGGTTCGGGTCAGAGGGAGATCACACTGCTAGCACAAATATAAATGCCAGCCCTGCTGTTTTACTCTAAAAGAAGGACTTTACTAAATATCAGTCAAGTGATAAAAAGTGACAAAAGCTGTCTTGTTTCTAGAAAGGGCAACTTGTGTTTCTACAGACATTTGCTAATCAGGTAGTTCCCATGCAGGTAAAACCTTAAAATGAGTTAAACTTATAGTCAGCAGGTAAAAGCTGAAGCCAAGATCTCCTCCCAGCACAAAAAATTCAGTGGTCCAGCTACCTAAAAGCTGGAAGACCAGTGTTTAGGCATTGATGAGATGTTCCACTGGAAGAGAGCAGGCACAGGTCAGAAACAGCCAGCCATGCACAGGAAACACCCCAACCTGTAGGCACTCTCCACACTAACTTCAGGCTCCTTGGTAACAAAGGCATGCAAGCATCACAGGCACCTGGCAGTCTTTCCAAGGTAGGCTTTGGCCTATCTTCAGGTGCTAAAACTGGGCTGAGAACCATAGCATTCTCTTGTCTTTAGAAAAAAACAAAACAACACAACTTAAATCATAAATCAGGGCCATTTTCATCTGGGAATTTGTGTTTCCTTTCACTGGTAAGCTCATCCTTTAAGAAATGTTCAAACAGCTCCCAACACTTTTGTTCTTGTTCACCCAGGTGCTTGAGGAGCACAAGACAACCTAGTAGAAGCCAAACCTGTATCCTATTTGTTAATGAAATACCTGTGGTGCTGTCATACATGACAACATCCAATCCATCCTTCACCTTCAACCTCAGCTGTATTACCACAGCAACATCTCACAAGAAGAACAGGTGGCTCCTTTTATTCACTAATATATAAACCTTCCTCCTTATATACTGTTGAGTTTGGAATTCACATTTTGAGGGAAGAAGCACTAAGTTCATGTCCAGTCTGAATATCCAAATTAGGACAATTTATTTTATTTAGTTTTTATTTAGTATGCCATCCAGTCTCTCCCTGTGACAAATAACTTTTATCTGAACTCTGAAGTAGGGTGGAGGGAGGATGTCAAACCCTTTTTTTTTTGATCCATGCTGCATCATACTCTAGAATATCTGCTGGGTATTTATCTATGGAGACATACCTCAGTGAATGTCAAAGACTAATAAATATTAAATAAGGGTGGTGTGCTTGCTTAAGCTCTGGCACTTTGTTACTGAATTCAATCTCAATGAGCTGTTCAGTCTGACAATGCCATTTCTTGCGCAAAATTTAAGTTTGCACTGCTCTGTGATGTAGGTCAGAGGAAAAAGTTGATTAGGAGGGAAATATCGTCTGAATTTTTGAGGTATCAACAGGGATCTGTGTGAAAAAACAACCCACATCCTCATAATGTTCCTGAACAAAGGAAGGAATGAAACCCCAAGAATATTTAGTTACACGCAGAACTCCACTTGTAGCAACAACAGTGAACAATGGATCTACAAGGACTGAAAATTTTGTCTTTTTTTGGTCAATATGACACAGCAGATGTTTGGAAGAATTATTCTTGCACATAATGCCTACAAGGAGAGGTGTAAAAAGAGCTTTTAATTGTAGAAAACACTATTACTACCAAAGGAAAAAAACCCTGCTTTGAAAGCCTGTGTGTGTTATCAGTCTCATTTTGTCATTCCATACAGACACATTTAAAAAAAATACCTAGCTGATTAGATGAACTTTTGTTTAAAAAAAGAAAGCAAAACAATTTGCGTAAGGTTTTATCATGCAAAGTCTAAACACAGACTGCCAGTGAGCATAAAGCGTAAATACTGCAATTTCTAGGAGCAAATATTGTAGTTTCTAGGAGTGAGATGGGGGAAAAAAAAAACAAAACAAAAACCGAAACAAACTCAACCCGTGTTAAAATTTAAACATCTCAGGGCTATAAAATGTAGTGTGCTAAATTTTTAATTTCAAGTAGGCAGATTCATTAGGAAAGCCTTAGAGTGCTCTCATCTGACTGTCTGTGTCTCAACGCAGGGGAAAAGGTGAAAGCAGACTGCTCTGTCACAAGCTGAAAAGGCTGTGTAGCTGGGAAGATGAAGATCTAGAATAAAAACTGCAGTTATATCTGGGACTGTTGATAACCAGCCTCACTTTCTGTTTCCCTTCTGCCTTCTCAAGCAATATCCTCATTAGATTTAAGTATGTGCTTCCATTTAATTATTCCATTCTGGCAGCACATTTGTTTGTGCTGGTTCCTATTATCTGGATCAGCTGGTATTTCTGTTATGGTTCAATCTACAATCAAACACCCCTCTCTCAAAAAAAATCCAAAGTAATCTTGACTTGACCTTCCATCAACTGTATAGACACTGCATCTTTCAGTGGATGAAAAGCTTCTCCTGACAACATATGGATTCATACTAATTTTGAATGTAAGATGACTTATATTCTTCCCTTCTTTGCCAAAAGCAAGAAAAAAAAAAATCAACTGGAGCAGAGAAAATCAGGCAAAAATCAGTTAAGAAGCTTGTTAAAATGCTGGCTTGTTTTCCAAGTTGTTTTTTACATAACAAACGATGGGAACTTCTTTAAAAAAAAGTTACTTTAAAAATATATATTTTTTTATTTGAGCCACAGGAGAGCCCAGGCACTGAAGCCAGCTTGGGCTGTGCCTCACAAACTCTCCAAAAGTTTCAGACGGGCTCTTTGGTACTTCACACATCATGTTGGAAATGGAGAACCAACCAACCTCATCCAGACCAGACTGAGACACTCAACTGCCTGAAATTGTGGCCACAGTGAGGTACATTCCCAACAATTACACTTTTCTCAGTCTTGGATAGTGGAGAGCAAGAGACTGAATCTTTCTGTAAGCATCTGGAAAAGCTAAGCAAGAAGTGAATACTCAAGAACCAGTCCAGTATTAAGTTTCTCCTCACTGGACACACCTTTCTGTACACACCTTGGATGAAACACAGCTGTTGTTGGCTGAGGCTGGACATGCTGCAGCAATTTTAATTCATGTCTGAACAACAGGTCACCTAGCTCGCTTCACTGACCCTACCTGCTTAGCGAGGAAGGGGCAAGGACAGTATGACCCTCAGACTACCCAGTATCACCCCTGTGGTACTTTGTTCATTGATGTAATCCTTCAGCCTCATGGTTCTGTGATCAAACTTTGCTCAGGGTGACCACTAAGTATTTTACAATCAAGAGAAAGGAGATAAGGCTTCATTTCTGCCATTTCCAATCCTTCCACAACAGCCTGATACAATCAAATTGCTTTAATCCAGCTGATGCTGAACTCAAGCTATCACCCACTAATACCTAACAAGAGAGCAGAGACTCCCATCCCCCTATTCTTTCTATGCCTGCCAGCAAGAAGACAGATGTATTTCTTTAGGATTAGCGTTCTGCTATTGGAATGACTGGATCTACCAGTACTGTTGCAACAAATCAGCATAAGCCGTAATCTTGTTACAAGGCTATGGGACAGATTAATCCACTGAAAAATCCAGTTTGTTCCAAGACAAGCTTTTCTCTAGCTGCAAATACACGGAGATAGCATCTCAGCAAGTCTTCAAAAAAGAAAACCCACACGGCCTATTGCAGGGAAGAGGAGCAAAAATGTTCTAAAAAAAACCCAACTAAGTGGAATTCTGGTGCCATTGACTGTGGATGCTCTGCTGACTTCAGCAATCTCACAGTTTGAACCCTGGCATCATGTTTTCTTTGTGTTCATAAGAAAACCAGTGTAAAAATAAAGAGATAAGAGTAACACCACAGATTTCATTGAGCTTTGTTTGTGTTTGCTTCAAGCCTTCAGAAAAAACATCCCAGAATGAGAAATCTTACTTTTCATGAACTCAAGTCAAACAAGCCAAAACACATCTTTCAACACAGGCTGCTCTCAACTCCCACAAAGGGGAAAAAAAAAACCCAACTCAGTACAACAACATCTTTACATTTGCATTCAAAAACACAGCAACTTTCTGCTGCTATTGCAATTACTCTTCTCATTAATACTAAGCATTATCAGATGTAACTGCAGACTTGCTGTATCTTCATGGCAAATTTAGCTGTAAGATTGATTGAACACAACAGTCAATCATAATGGTTACTCACAAACCACCCCAGAAAGCCTCAGCAGTTCTTTAAAATTATTCCTATAACCTGAAACATGTTGAATAGTGCCAATTATTTATCATCGTGTCTTATACTAGAAAGAAAACATCTTATAATCATTTGATTAATTGAAAACTGAGATTCTTATTGAAGAAAGTTTTCTGGTTTTGAATTCATGTACAATCACAAAAGTGAAACATGAATAAGAGCAAATTATGCCAAGTTTAAGTACACTTCATATGTTCACAAGTTGGAAATATTGAGAAGGAGAAAGCTAAGTAACTTTTCAGAGCATGCAAGAGAGGTTCCAGCCTAAGCTTAGTGTTATCATATAGAGAAGGAGAAAGGAATTTTTATATCTGTCTCATATTTAATTAATGTTCCATTTTCAATTCTCATGGCCAAAAGTCAGGGAAAAAAAAAATCATTAAAATGCTTATTTGACCTTTGAAATCGAGGTACAAAGTTTGGAAATGAGGAATCCAAAGAGTAGCTTTCATAAGCAGTCTGATAGAACTGTCATTCTCCTTATTCATACCTATCTGACCAAAACAAAAACACAGCAGTAATAAGACTTTCAAGAAGCCTGCTGGCATATAAATCAACTCCTTTAATTACTTCATTAGAAGAGCCAGGGTTTTATTTCATTAGAAGTAAGCATTCCTCATGCTGGAAAGCTCCTGCTCAGATTAATCTATAAATATTGTGAGGTCCACCATAGGATACACTTCCGAGTGCCTGTTTAACATCAGTCTAATTGGAGAAGCACTTGGAGGTGGGAAGCCAGCATTTAGCACTGCATTTTTTGCTTTTACTGGTTTCCTACTCATTTCCAAACACAGACATAGAAAAGTTACTTTAATAGCTAAAACTGAAGGCAGGATTTATCTTCCCCCACATGCAATGGTTGGAAGTCTAGCTAAAGCTCCCCAGATTCAAGATGTCAGTGATGAAAATTTTAATTCTACTAAACTCATGGATTTAAGACCTAGAATTTGATTCTAGATTGCTTTGGCAGATAGAAAAGCAGCCTATTCATTCAGACATTTCCTGGGCACAGCATGAGAGCCAGGGATCTCTCATTGACAGTTATTTATAACTAGATGCTATTTTAAAATAGTTTTGAAATGAACATGCTCAGCCCTCTTATTATATATCCCAAGTCCTAAAGGGAGTCTATGCTGCTTTGTGTTACACAGCAGTGATTCCTGTTTGAACTTGGGACAACCTGGACAAGCTCCAAATTAAAAATAAAATAACTCAAACACAGGAGCTACTCAGGCAGATTTCTTAGGCCTTGCAAGAACTCATCATTGCACTTTAAATTGTCCCTGGTTTATTTATTTATTTACTTTTCTTCTTGCAGCCTGGGTTAAGGACAGAATAAAAGCAGCTTGAAGCAAACAAAAGTTCAGCTCTTCTCCGAAGCTGGGTTGCCACCTGGCTGCTTGCTCAATGGCCTGCCCCATATCCCTCCACCCTCAGAGACTGCTCAGGCACTAATTAATTGTGCATACTCAGCACTTGCTTGTTGGGGCTGCCATTGCTTTTATTTTTCAGCTTTGTCCATCCTGCCCCTCTTGCTCTGCCTGGAAAAATTCAAGTATCACTAAAAAGAGGGTCATGCATTTTCAAATATAGGCATACATGCACAGAAATTCAGGATGTTCCAACCAGAATTAGGCACCTGTTTGGTTTTATAACCAATGGGAATGCTAGCAAAATGGGAATGCTTACAAGAGGAATGGGATCAAAGCCACATCTAATTATTTTCTGATCAAGAACAGTCCTAATCCTGAATGCAATTCATTTCCATTGTTTCAGAAAAATCTACGCTTAAGCTGCAAGGTATAAAAAGAATGGTTTTTTGTGTTTTTCAATAAAACGTAAAGAGCAAGTAAGTAACATCCCTTTGATTGTATTTTTATCATGTTAACAAGGCACAAAAGAAGAAAATAAAACCCCTCCAGGGGAGAAGAAAGCTTCCACTCTTAGTAAGCACCAGAATGCAGAATACAGACTGAAGAAAAGCCCATCATGCCTCACTCTCCCTTTGAGGGCACATTTATCTTCACCCACAGGCCATTTGGTCCTCAGATATTTTGTTATATATTGACAGGAAACCAAATGATATTTGACAATGCAACCCATAAAACGGGCAAAAGAAATTATCTTTTCTTCCAGCTTGCCCTACATTCAGCTGCAATGCTGTCACAGCTCTGCAGTGTTTGCCTCCAGCCACATCCTGGGCTACATGACCACAGGAACACACAGGTGTACCAAGTCACATTTTGTACCTGTACCTCTTCTCTGGGTCGCATAATACACCAGTATTTCCTGTATTGCCCTGCTAGAACTATAATGGAGCCTCACATTTGGAGACAAAGACAGAAAGAGTGTATTACGATTGTGAAATTTTATGAATACAACTCAGATAAGACCATACATATTGCCCAATGCATGCAATTGTGGCCACCTTCAAAGAGGGGAAAAGGGCAATTTGACCTTTCACTAAATAGATTTACAAACTGTTAAGTGATTTTATTGTTTTGAAAAATCAGCCTTCCAACAAGGACATACACATAAAACTCTCCTGCTAGCTAGACACATTGTATAACAAATAAGACAAGGATTAGTACTACTACCTTAGAAACACACAGCTTCCCCACTCACCTGCTCTAAGTCAAGCAGCCAGTGCTGGCTGACTAAAGGAAGCACTACACACAAAGCCTACCAGTTCACGTAGGAGCCCTGCCATAAAAACTCCCTTTACTGAAGTTAAATCAAATAGCATGTTAACAGGAAAGAGCAAGACTCCACTGATATAAACCACCTCTCTACAGTGAGCCTCACAACACTCATCTCCTTCCAACAACACGGAGTCACAGTTCTGACCTCTGGTCTTCCTGAGAAGAGACTTTCAAGTCTCTAGAATTGTCCGAAATTGCTTTCCCTCTCTGTTTTCTCACATCTGCTAGCACATTCACAGCTGTCACTCCTGGTACACACACAGCCAAACACCATGCTAATGTCTGGTCCAAGAAACAAATGTTGAGGGCAGTTTTCTCCAAGTTTGGAGGGCACAAAGCAATGGAGAACCAGATTTTGCACAGGAACAGTTAAGATGCTGGACAACAGGACAAGACCACAACAGCAGCAACACTGTAAGAGGTGAAAGGAAGGACAATTCTATTTGAAGGCAAGAAAGGATAACAGAGAAATGAAAGCGGCTCCTTGCACTGTTCCACTCTCCTGCTACTGGACAGCACTGGCATTTTACCTTACAGTGACCTTGGAAGAAACTGCAGATAACTTGCAAAGCCTACTGGAAGCTCACAAGTGCAGGACAATAGCCTGGGGGATGGACTGAACGACATAGACAAGGGCTCCTGGAATGCCCCAGAGGGACCCAATGAAAGATGCAATAGGAAAGCTGGACATCAGAAAAGATCTCCGTGCCTCCCTTCCCCCACACTTCCTCCCAGATAAAAAGTTTCCTTCATCTTCCCACCCTAACCTTCCCTCTTTCATCTCCAAAATGGTGAGGTGCCAGGAAGGAACAGTAGTCAGTGCTTACTTTTAGTGGGGCAAGTAAGTAAAATTTCCAGCTGGAACACCACCACTACCAACAAAGCTGCAAATGAAAAAACAAACATATGGGAAGGGGTACCTGAGCATTTGTGGACTACTTTGAAATACATCCTGGAAATAATTCAGCAGCAGAGCATTTGAACTTAAAGACTCCTACAAACCCAGCTGCAAGGCAACCATGCTGCTTCAGTCCAGCAGTCCAGCTGCCTTCAGCCACAAGCAGCACAATGAAGGGAGGATAAGGCCAGAAGGCATAATTCTTAAGTGCCTGCTTAGGGTACACATAGGGACTTTACTCCAACTGTGAGAAGAAACTCCCCAGCTTCCTTGCTGCCTCCACTCTGTCAGAGATGTTTCTCCTCACAAACAAGATGACACAGCATGTTATGGCCCATCCCTGGAAGCATTCAAGGACAGGCTGGATGGGGCTTTGAACAACCTGGTCTAGTGGGAGGTAACCCTGCCCACAGCAGGGGGGTTGGAACCAGATAATCTTTGAGGTCCCTTCCAATCTAAACCATTCTATGATTCTATGTTGTGTTTTACATAATATTTATAACTGAGTCACTAAGGTTAAGCACTGGAATGAGGCAATTCCAGTATCCGTTTCATCAGGTTGAATTCTCAGCCATCTTCCAGGCTCTAAGACCATATTTAAATCTTTACCTTTAGTCTTATTCAGGAGCCCAGCTATATTCTCACAGACCAAGGAAACACGCATGAGTGAGTTCTCTGCAATTACAACTTGTACCACTTATAACATTAGGAAAGAAAAAAGACAACAAAGAGGGCTCTTTACAAGCAATTTTGCATTTCCCAAAGGCTTAAACCTCTAACAAGCACCAAGAGACCTTCCACACCATAACAACAATCTCTTTTCCTGGTAAAATCACCAACCCTTCCAACTGCTGAGAGCAAATCTGCTTCTGCCTCAGGATGGGCACACTATTGCCTCGGCACAGGGCTCTCCAAGCCCCTGAACCTACAGATTTGGAGGTTCATCTGCAACATTTATATACCATCCCTGTACTCATTTCTCCCACATACAATCAGCCATTGTAGTAGCTGTTCATGTTAATGGCTTGTTTCAGCTACATGCAGGTAACTTCTTCCCCTCTTTCCTCCCCAATAGACACTCCACTAACCTCTTTCTGAAGGAAAAGTTTCTTTCAAATCCTTCGCATGAAATTGAAGGCAAAGCAAACTAGGACAAGGATGTGGGACACCAAACTCTTTCCACTGCCAGGAAGGCATTTCTACTCCCCAGTACACAGCATACACATGGGACCATACACCAACACAGCAGCAGCAGAGGCAACATTCAGACAGAGCAGTGATTGCTGCTGATGCCTCAGCCAAGAGCACAGGTGCTCCAGCAAAGCTGTGATACTAGTAGTTTTGTGGCAGCATGCATACTACCTTGGGGAGTACACAAAGCAAATGTGGTCCCAATCCTTAGCCAAGATCCACTCTGCAATCAGCTTACATTTTACATTTTTGTGCTACATCTAAATTACGGGTGGAGGTGCAGCGAAGTCAGCTCCTCAAGCTCTTCATACTGCAAAATGGTATGAAAATCACAGACCACAAATGCTATGTAAAACTCATTCCAAAAGGAAGCAAAAAATTTCAGACTTGAAATATTGGCTCACTGAGTTTTATGAAGGCTGGTTTTGAGTCATATGCAATCCACATTAAGATGATTAATATGTTCCTATAGGGGAGAGACTTAGGCTTCCCTAATCCAACCAACTTGTTACGCCTAATGCCGAAAGGAAATACAGCAACACCCATGCCCTTTACTGCTGACAAACCACCACTGGAATGACTGGAACATGCTGTAGCTCTTCCCACAGCTTCCATTGAATCCTGGAGCACCAGGCTCTGCTGCCCAATACCCCCCAGCATTTCGTCTTGGCATACTCCCTGGAGTTCCTTTGCCGGGCTATTACAGGGAGTGCCAATTCACGTAAACACTGAAGCCAGGAACACATAGTCCCAGAACAGCACTTACAGACAAAGCATAAAACATCAAAACCCTTCTTTCCTATGCTAGACTTATACCATTTCTTACTAATGCATCTTGCAGCAGCGTCTGATTCATCACATCATATTTGTTTCAAGATTAAGGGCTTCACTAACTGTTCAGGACATTTTAATTCCTTTGATTTTATGTATATCTTGTGCCTTATCTGCAAGTTAGATGCAACTTAAATGAAAGGTGGGGAAAAAAGAAGAAAGAAACCCCAACGCACTCACTTTTCTCCAGGACTTTATCCATAGATTTAAAGCTACAGCATGTGAATTTCAGTTAAGACAAGACTAATGCTACTTCACCTTCCAATACCTGAATGACAGAACTATCCAGAAAAAAAGAGGCTATCCAGAAAAAAGAGGCTATCCAGGTATATCTACACAAAGGTTTCACCTAACAGAGTTAAAACTTAAGAAACTGAAACAGAGAGCTATGATTTTCACACCTTGCATGGCAGAAAAGAATATGAACACTTACTTAAGTATGTAAGAATTAAGGCACGGTAACTATTCCGCCTCTTAATATCCCCATCAAATTACCAAGAGTCCAGTGGAGTGCAACTGGCAAAGTGGTTAAAGAATACACAGTATATCCCTCCTGTATGTTAAATCATTGCCAAACATGAATCTCACAGACCTAATGGATTTATAGAGCTAAAACAGGTGTGCTGCTGAAACTCTCTCTGCCTCACTTGAAGCCTGTGCTCCTCCTGGGAATAGGTGTTGCCAAGTTACTGGCCTCCATCTCCAGGAGGGCACTATAATCTCCACAGACACTGTTCAGCAGCTGCAGATTTTAAATGAATTAAAAGCTTTTTCACTAAAATGTTTCTGGAACAGATCTCTGCCAGCAGGGGAAAAGAAATTAAAAACAAAAAACAACCAAAACAAAAACCCAGGACTAGCAGTTAGTGGCAACCTGTCAATTGCTTTTTTTTTTTTTTTTAAATTCAGTTGCCTTGATGGAAAAGAGCAGACCACAAGGTAAAGGAGGAAAGAAAGCAAGGAGGAGACACTGCTGAAATTATTCTTTAATGTCATAAAACGGGGTATAAACATCCTGGAGTTTCAAGGCTGCTCATGCTCAGCACATAAGGAAGAGATCTAGCCTTGCAGATACAGCGTTATCTTGAGGATTTTTGCCCTCGAATCAGAGACACTTGTCTGCCTGCCCAACACGTGAGAACTGTCACCTACCACACAGCAGTACACAACAGAACAGTCACACCTAGAATGGGAAATCAGATCACAGCCACTGCCCAGAGTCTGAGCATATCTGAAACCTCTTTCTTGGTTCACTTGAAAACTCTGCCCTACCCCCACATGATTCCTTTTAAAGATTTATTCAACAGCAGACTACTGAGACACCCTGCACCAGCGTCTCGAAAGAAGGAGGTCATTCAGGACAATTAAAGCTCGGATAGCAGCATTCAGACCTTAAAAGAATAAGTCTCTTTGTACTTTCAAAGCATTGTTCAGCTGCACAGATAAACCACATTTGTAGAGTGATGCAATACAAAATTTTCATTATGTACACAGCCACACTGTACTATTGAGTATGATGTTCTTTGATAAGCTGCGAGGGTGCTCAGCTTCCAGACCTTTGGAAGCAGAATAAGCCCTACAGTAATGTGCTGCAGAGAACAATAGTCCCCTGAACATGACTGGGGTAGACAGACACAACCATGAAAAGTTCTGAAACAGGAGAGAAAAAAAAGAGAGCCTAAAATAAAATAAATACATACAGTATCTTCATCCTCAGATGCAACAGCAGCACAAACTCACTATTCACCCACTGCTGGTATTCATAAGAGTTCACTCAGTGGTAAAAAAAGAAAAAAAAATCATCCTTTAAAACCTGCTACCTATTCTGTAGATTTTTTTTCTCTATTTATAGCCACTAAATATCATCTCAACAGAAACCACTCATCTACAGTCTTCAAAGATGAATTCCCTTTGGAGTCTCAGTGGCTCTCTACAATCCACAATCTCCCTTCCATAAATGTTCAGCGTGGTTCCTCACCACGAACAGCAGGCCACCACTTCTCACTGACTTGAGGATAAGTGCCACCATGCTTGATCCCAAAAGCACCAGTTCCCACAACACCTTCTTTCCTTTTTTGTTAGAATATGTATAAATATGTTTATTCCATGTGAAAAAAAAAATCAGAGCACCATGTGCCCTTTTAATCACAGAAACTTTAGTCCTTGTACACAAACTGAATTTCTGTCAACTCTTCCAGTTCACAGTCAGTTCGTGGCTGAAAATTACATTCTAGCAAAGGCTGCTCTTTACTTGTGGAAACACAGCCACAGCAACTGGGGGGGAAGGGAGTTCTGCTAAGAAAGAGTGAAAGACTCTCAGAGTATGAAGGGAGCAGAAACCTTACAAAGAAAAGCATGGTCTGAAGATTAGCTCTGTGCAAAGCAGATCCTAACCTTGGTGTCGTTTCTCCTTCACCCTCCAAAATTATCCCTACACAAATAACTTCCCGAATTTTTAAGCTGCGAGATAATGATGCACAACACCACTCCAGTACTAGCAACAAAATACCAAAACTTCATCACTAGCCTTTTCTACCAATGATCCAAATACAGCCAAGCCAAACACATCCATGTTTTCTCTGAGACCGGCAGTACTCATCTTCTGCACTGTTGCAACAACCAAACTCAGATAAGATCTCCTTCTGCTCCAGGTTCCCAGAGCAAAACCTTTTCCCCACTGCACCCACCTGCTGTGGTTTGGGCTTGCCTGGCCACTAAAATATACCTCAAACCAGGACACCACCCCAGGGTGGGATGCAGCTGGGACAAAGCAGATCAGGATGGTGGAACCAGGGTGAAAGGGCGGGAAAAACATAGTACAAAGCTCACTTTTCACTTTTTCTTGGAGTCTTTTTATCTGAAACAGCCCACTTGGCGAATTCCACAGTGTGAGATAAAGTCCATTCATTTTCTTAGGAATAGAGTTTAGCTCTCTTCTAGCCGTTTTGTAGTTGAGTTATCCTTTGGAAATAGTTAAGCTTAAGGAATTTTTGGGGAAAAAAAATAATTGTAGAAAACCCAATTGATTTAAGAGTGACAGATTTTTTCTTCCCCAGTCTACTAGCTCATTTAATACAACTCACCAGCAAAATATTAAGACACATGAACAGATTATAACAAACAGAACTTGACTTAGAACTTAACAGCATCCAAAGTATGACATAAACAGAAAAAACAGAAGTCAACAAATTTATCATTTCTAGACAGATAAGGTAGGCACTGTTGCCTAACTACATCCAACTACATCTTGATATAACAACAGATTACTTCCTCCATTCTTCCTTTATCCCACACCATCAAGAAAACCCCTCCCTTCTTAGCAGGGGACCAAATATAGTGTGCATAAATATTTCATAACTTTGTCTTGTCAAGAAATCAAACTGAACTACTTAAGGGCATTCTTCCAGGAGCTGCACATCCAAGCTCAAAGAATAAAACCACATTCCTCATAACCATTCTCTCCCTTCAAACTAAAAGGCCTGAAGGTGAAGCAACAGTGAAAACCTGGAAACCTTGTGTGTGTCTCACCTAAGAATATTAAATGAGCATTATCCACCAAGTGCTAAACTCCATTAATACATTAAGAAACAACACAGTAAGATGGGCATCTGCTGAAGAAAACACATCTCCAGCTTTCCAATCCTTTCTACACCCTGGTCCTCCAGAAGAAACAAATTCTGGCTTTCACAAAAGCCTCACAATGACTGAAACAACCCGCCTAAAAACAAGAGCTGCTACAGGCAGAGAAGCCAAACATGAAACCAAAAGGTGACTGAACACAGACATCTACAGGTGGTTTGATTCCCAACAGCGTGAAACAGGCAGCTTCCACTGATCTGGAGAATAATTCAGCACCTAAAGAGGAGACAAGGCCATTTCTGCACAGCTGAACCCTGAACCACCGATGACTATCTGCAGGCTGTACCTGCAGTAGTGCAGAGATGAGAGCTGTATCCTGACAGAATTGACACAAGACACTATGCTGTAGCCTTAAACTTCCTGACATACATTCAGATCAGACTCTGCCTTTATGTTCTCCAGTACTGCATCAAGAAAACTGACAGGTTTCCACTTTCTGCTTTGCAAGAGAGAGGGATGGAGATACCAAGCAACCACCTTGGGACAACACATGCTCCAGTAATTTCTACAGATACTGCATCTTCTCCACTTGCCTCCTTCAGCAGACTACAGGAGGCTTTCTCTTAGAGCCAGACAGCCTCCTAGGGAAACAGAAAAAGTGTTCTCCAAGTATTACCAAGACCATGGCGTCTGTGTTCTTTATAAAACATTGATTTGTCTGCTATCTGTAGTCCCAGAAGTTAAAAGGTACATCTGTATGGGTAAGCAAGAGCCTCTGAACTGGCTGGACCTCAGTAAGCTCCAGACTGCAGCCCTCAGCACAGTGCCTAACTCCCAGTAGGGTCCAGAGTAGGGCTGACCCGTTACTTAAAGGACACTTACACCAACAGCTGCCTCCTGTCTGGCCATCTCAGGGCATGGGCAAAAGAGCTCAGCACTGCTTACATCCATTTGCCTGCACACGTGCATGAAGTGTGGCACAAGGGACACAAAAACAAAAAAGCCTTTGCACAAGGTTGGCAACACCTTTGTCTCCCCAGTAACTACGGGACATTTCCCTCCCCAGGTCTGACACAAAACCAGAAAATAAATTACTTGCCTCAAACACCATAACATTCTCTACCCTCCAAAGCTCTTTCAGGTCCCTTCCAATAAAACAAGACAAGAGAAGCAGGGAGATCTGGAAGTGTAGCACACAGAGAGGAGAAATTAATAAGTCATCAATACATGCATCCTGTTAAAGCCTGAATCGCTGCCAGGAAGCTCAAGTAAATTGACAGCCCTAAGTGCAGTGACTGGAGGCCATCTTAGCTGTTTCGAGTGACAGAAGGTATTACCACAAGGAGCTCCTTAACATACCAGCCTTGCCATTCTCACAGGACAATATACATTTGACAGCATAAAAACCAGCCAGCTGCAGTTAAAAAGGCAAAGAGGCTTTTCTCTAACCTGCTCTCGAGCACCAGCTCTGAGGAAGCCCTACAAGGGGTAGGAAAAATACTGTATAATCAAGGGACAAAGTCAAAAAAGCCCCAGCTTGAATCATCACTGGGTTATGGGAACTGCAGTTAAGTAATAAATCAATCCTATTCTTGACCTGCACACCGGGGAATAACAGAGGATGATGTCCCACTCTCACTTTTAACTTTTCAAACCAGTACAAAACTTTATAGGAGAACTGGTTCTATTACATCAAGCAATCGCAAGCTGACTTCATAAGCTAAGGAATTTAAAAGCTCAGAATTTTTTCCTGATTCACAAGTTATCCTCTGCATTCCCTCGGAGACAGGGGACTCAGTTTCCATCAAGCAATGCACATACACGCTACCATAAAGCAGCCGCTTAAGCTTTTATAAAAAGAATTCCCCTATCTTTCCCCGTTCTCCATGCTGACATTTTAGCTTCCCAGACACACACCGAAGGAAGGTAAAACGCTGCTGTGGCAGCCACAGGCTCCCTTCTTACTTCCTGGAGTAACCAGAAAGCTGCAGACTCAGAGACTGCAGGTGAGCACCCAAGTGAAGAGCAATAAAAAGTTATCTGGAGGCTGTCAAGGCTTCTTACGTTACTCTTTTTTTATTTGTTTTTTTTCACGGGTTCAGCCCAGCACTGAACCATTGAGGATTTAGCCCTCTGGGCTGCTGAATATGCCGTCTTTCATTCGGCCCTTGCCGGTGTGTGCGGCATCGCCTCAGCGGGCAGCGCTGCGTCTCCAGCGCTGAAAATGCCCTTCCACCTCTTCATGGGAGACAGTCAGGACCTTTCCCAAAAGACTTCACCGAATCCCCCCCGGGAACACCCGGCGAAGGGACAGAGGAGAAGAAGAATTATTACCCAGGTATCTTGACGCCAAGCAAGGCAAAGACTGCGATGCAAAACGAAGCCTGGCTCCGACAGCCTGTAACGGCGGATACCGGTGTAAGGACCGCACGGAAAGTGCTGTGAGGCTCTAGGGGAGGAAAGGGGTTGCCTCCGGGAGGATCCCGGAGCGCGTCCCCCCCAGCTCGCTCGCCCACCCACATCACCCCCCCCACGCACCGCTGTCCAGCCGGGCGATCTGTGGCAGCCGGTAGGTGCTGACGAGCAGGTCCAAGGGGACGGCCACCGCGCTCCACTTCACGTCCTTGAGACTGCAGCCCAGCGGCGGGCCGGGGTCCATCTTCCCAGCCCGGGGAAAGGAGGGAGAGGAAAAGAGAGGGCAGCCAGACAAGCAGAGCCAGCGGGGAGCGGCGGGGCGGGGGAACAGAGGGAAAGAGCCCGGCTCAGGCTCAGCGCCGGTCGCCCCGGGACATGCTGAGCTAGGCAGAAGGGGAGGTCCACCGGGCTGCTGCAGCTGTGGTTGTGGTGGTGCTAGCTGCTGCTGATCCCGCCGCCCCCCGGGACCGGCTGGGGCCGCCCGCCGCCGCGCCTGGCCCAGGAAGCGCCATCCCAGCACTGACTAATCAACAGGGTGCGAGCAACGCCTGCGCAGCTGCCGCTCCTCCCCGCGCCGAAAAGGAAAGTGCCGGGCTCCCTGCCCGCCTGCCGGGGACCGCCGCCGCCGAGCCCGTCCCTCTCACTCCACCCTCCGACCGCTCGCCCGCCCTGCAGCTCTCGCCCGCTGCTCAGGGCCCCGCCGGCGGCAGCCGTAGGGTGGCTCACGCAAGATCGTGTGTACCTCTGCTGTGGGTGGGGGGTCTCTGGCTAACTGCCCGGCTCATTGGGGTGGGGAAGGGGTTTACAGGTGCTGCCCCCACTACATCCTGCACTTTTGCGTGGACGGCCGGTGGGAACTGTGTCTCGTTTCGTTAATCGCGGCGGATTTTATGCGAGGGGGCTGTATAGTCTTCTTGCTGTTTGTAAAGCGTAGGAACTCAAAGGAATTCGTTTGCATCGAGTCTTCTCGCTGTTTATTTAGCATAGGGATTTAAAGGAATTCATACTACCGCCATAAAAAAATTAAAATAAATTGGATGCTAACATTGGTTATATACCTGTTATTTAGCTTTCACCTCTGAACCACAGATAGGTATTTAAAGCATGGAGGGTAGCACCCGGGAGTTAAAGGACGTTAGGTTATTTCTATCATTACTGCACATGCAAGTATTCCATATACTGTGTATTCGAGGGACTTCAAAGTGGCTTAGATGTGATCAGGTTGATGGTTGAACTCAATAATCTGAAAGGTCCCTTAAAAACTAGGCAAATTCCATCATCTTTGTGAGGTATTTTATTTAATGTTGTAATTTTTTTATTAATTTTTATCTGAATTTTTAGTCTGAGGGAACACTCTGAAATTAAACCCAAAGAACTAACTCCTGGGAGTTTGGGCTGAACTGTGCTTACTTTGCTCACTTCAGTGTCAAAACTGTTTATTTCATTGCAGTCAATTTGGCTACCTTTAAGGCTGGACTGTTGACTGGGAAACATAAGAAGCCTGCCTCACAGTGATTTGTAAAATGTGTGGTAACATCAACAGCTAACACATCTCTCCAGGCTCCATCTTCAGGGGTACTCCAGATTGCCGGGGATGGCAGAGCTAGAGGAAGAGCTGCTGTAGGACAGAGAGCTCTCCTCCATCTTTGGTAGTATCTGACGCTGCTGGGGATAGCCTCAATAGGGGCTGAGCTCTCCTGCCTCGTTCCCTCTCTCTCTCCCTCACTGCATGCCTCCTTCACTGCTGAAGCATGAGAGGGGCCCAGACAGACATAGAATCATAGAATGGTTAGGGTTGGAAGGGACCTTAAAGATCATCTAGTTCCAACCACCCTGCCATGGGCAGGGACACCTCCCACTAGACCAGGTTGCTCAGTGCCTTGTCCAGCCTGGCCTTAAACACCTCCAGAGAGGGACTGCAAACTGAGACTGGGACTTTATCCCTCCCCTCCAAGAGGAAACAAAAGACCATGGAAGCCAGTCAGCACAGAGGATTACAAAAAAACCCCCCATGTTGTTTGGCCGGTTTGAGCCTCACCCGAAGTGGGCCCATGCTTTATCCCAGTTTGGCACTGGGATTTCCCAGCACTATGGAAAACCTTTGTTCTCTATGCTCACTGCTATTAGATACCACCTACCAGAATGGCTGGCTCTAGAAATATGACACTGGATTGGTTTGTTTTGTTTTGTTTTTTTTAAAGTAGCTTAACTTTTACAAAGCTTGCCACAATCTTGGAGCAACTTACGTGAATTAAGCTACTGAAGTTCAAAGAGATCTAATAGCAAAGAGTGTTGTTGAAATACAGAAAAAAAGCGCGGGGTTTTAATTTGTTCAAGTTTGGCAAAGATATGGGGTGCAGTGCAAAAGATCCTTAAGTGCACATCAGCTGAGACCAGGATTCAGCAAGACTTGAAGCACTCGTCTGTCAGGAATTGTGTTTAAATGCTGTCTTGGGCACCATTAATTCCAGGATAGATCCCATCTCACAGCGTATGATTCTCTCCGACATCACGTACTTCTGCTCTCTGGGGAGAAATGTGTCTTTCACACACAAAGAGTTACTGCTGATCTATCTTTAAAGATTTTTTTTTCATTATTCATCTGGTTTTATGGCTTTTAAGCCTGTCTTTGTATAATCCTGTTTGTGTTCTCTCCTATCAGCAAAAATCCAACCCACTCTTACCCGTTCTACTGGAACAAGATACATTTTTTTTAATAATGCAACTTTGAGATACTATCTAAATTTGATTCACCTATTTCCAGGCAAAGAGAACTGTACTTACTAGTATTTAAAATGTCTCACTGGAGCTTTGTTACATGTCCTGACTGTACCACAGCTCAACCTCCCTGAAATACATTCTAATGTTACCTACATAATATCAAAACCACTGGCACTTCAGAATCTCAGACCGTTTCTTGTTTTAACTGAACCTTAGGTATAATTAACACATCAGACATAATAACTTCTCTGTGCCTTAGTATGACCTCTTACCCAAGTCTCCTACCAAGGCACAATGCCTATGGCAGGGGGGTTGGAACTAGATGATCTTTGGGGTCCCTTCCAATCCAAACTCTTCTATGATGCCATTGGGCTTGGAGAGGAGTCCTGTGAGCAGATCCACTGCTGGATAGGGCTGAAGCTACACATCATACTACTTTTTGTCCATGTGCCCTTCAGGCAGCCTTCAGAGACAGTCTTTATCAGCAGCAAATTGTCACCATCAAACTTCAAGCACTGACAGGGGGAGGACTCGGAATCCAACTCATTAAATTATTCTTAAATGCATTTTGGATTGACTTTCATGTTATCATTCTACAACACCTTTATGTAGCAGGCCGTGAAATCCCTAGTATGTATTTGTTACATTACCAATGAAATGATCTTTTAAAGCATTTCACATCACCATCAGTTCATAACTGTGCTAACATTTGAAAGGGAGCTGTTCCCAACAAACTGATTTTAGTATGAATCCGGTAATGTGCTTTAACCTGTAGTATACATATACCAAATAACACCAAGCCTTACACAGTACATTTCATATGAAGACATTATAATCAGTATTTCTTTAAAAAACCCATGAATTTGCATTCCTTCTTCCTACATGCGATTTGCCTTTATGTCAAAGGCCTAATTTTCATAATAAATATTCACAAGCCTGGTGGGAAACAACAGGAGATGCAGTGATCTTTTCAGAATCGGGTCCTAAACGCCCACCTTTCTCTGGGGCAAGGGGAAAGAGAACAAGGC
This sequence comes from Turnix velox, assembly GCA_013400935.1. Taxonomy (NCBI): domain Eukaryota; kingdom Metazoa; phylum Chordata; class Aves; order Charadriiformes; family Turnicidae; genus Turnix; species Turnix velox. Next base: position 509,190 of record VZTY01012534.1, on the reverse strand, counting down.
CATTTGATATAGCTGGTGTCTGTGCATCTCATGTTTTGAAAGAGAGCACCTGTCTTACTGGCAAAATCCAATCAACCTTTGCTTATGCAAAGGTATTCTAAAGAGATATGAGGGTCTGGCATGAACAATCACCTTTTATCTTCTATTTCACTGTAAGAGTTGTTCTGTTCCCAGTCAAATCCCCTTTTTAACCTTTATTTATTCTCGAAATGCCATCTGTGGTAATTTGTGCAACACTATATATGGCCCAAACAAGAAAGATAAAGTTCAAAAATGTTAGAAAATTGGATTTCAAAGATAGTAAGGATTTTGAAAAGATGCAAGGTGAGAAGACCACTCAAAAAATTGGTCTGTTACTCTATTTAATCATCACCTTATGCCTGGTGATGCTGAGACACCAGTATCCTTAAAGCCTTTTCAAATCAGTTTAATATCTCACTACTAGTATCAATGACAGAAGTCTTCAGAGCTCAGGGTGGAAAAATTAAGAAATTAGAATATAAAATATTTAAGATAAATTAATGATTTTTGGATAGGCTAGTCCTAATTAAACTACTTTAGGGTTCCAGCAATTGTTACACCTGTTACTGATTATCTCCAAGAATCAATGAAGTACAAGTGAGATTCCAGAAAACTCAGAAAGGATTGCATCTTTCTCTAAGGGTTAAAGAGTTAGCAGAATTTGTACTAAATCAAAAAAGAAAATTATGAGAAGTAACAGCATGGGTTTGTCAGTAAAAAAGAAATCTATCAGTAACAAATCTGAAGCAATCTATTATCAGATGGCTTCATGGATAGGGTAGGAAGAATGAAGATCACAGGCTTTCATGTAATGTGCTCTTAACTGAAAAAAATACAGTCTAGACAAGTATATAAAATCAATAAAAAATGTTTGGAAATAAACAGTACACTCAAGCTTAAAGAATTAAATGTTCAGTACTTTCACCAACATCTTTGATGACTAAACAGAGTACATGTATTGTCCTGTGGAGAGCAAGAAGAGGCTCCAACCATGTTGGGTTCATTCAATGCAAAGGGAACTTGGCCAAGTGGAGAAACTAAATGCCATCAAGTAAAGACAAACAGAAGGTTAACAGATACAAAGGTATAGTCAACTGCATAAATACGTACCAGGATCAAAAAAGCATTTATTCAGAAAAGAGACTACAGATCATGAGCAGACCTAGACTGTCCAGAATTATAGTGATGCTGGAATGAATAAATCCGAGTATTATAAATGAGATAATGAAAAATCCTTCTAATCTATCCAGCTGTTACTATTTAAACTGAAATAGTCGGCTCAGTTTCAGGTTTATGCTTCAGGATAGCTGAGAACCAACTCAAAAATATGAAGAGGGGAGAGACAAAAAGTGCCAAAGGATTCTGAAAACCCAAGCAACAAGATAGAAAAGACAGGAGTTTTCTGGCCTCAGGAGAAGAGAAAAGGCAGGCAGAGGAAAGGGAAAACCTGCTTTTCATGTATAGCAGTTAGGTTAGGTATTGGGAAACTTCCCACTTGTCAAACCAGTTAAGTAAGGCCACTGGAGATATACTGAAATCTCCATCACTGTATGTTGTTAAACATGCTCCTACAGTACTGCAGGGATGGCTGAGCTGATCAGAGGCCAAGATAAGAAGAGGATCAAGACAGCCTCCCAGAATCCCTTCCAGCACTATTTTCTTCCTCTGCTGTAGCTGGAACTAAGGTAGGGATTATCCTTGTTCTCAGATTTTGCTCTAAACACCAGGTTAAGTGAATAGCCATGATGAAAGCAGCTGCTAATTCATGATCCTTCCCATTCTTTCCACTCGTGCTTGTTGTCTCAATACCAAATCTAGTAACAATTTGATAAGATGTCAATCTGTAATCAGCCCTCAAAAAAACCCAGCAGCCTTATTTCAGGGGAGCAGTGACATTCCAGTACAATAAGCCAGCCACGCTAGTAGTTATTCTGGATGTGCTAGGATAGCTTACCACACAGTTTTGCACAGTAGCATTATTCATTCACAAATGCTGGTAAAACAATTAAATTTAATCATCAGCAAGAACCACATCACTAAGGCTAAAAAAAAAATAAAATAAATAAAACCCCAATATAATCACCACAATTCTTCAGCATTCCCAATTTGTGTTTGCTTTGTGCGCGTCCTTGAGGTTTGATTTGTGTTCTCTTTGCTTTTGAATAAAGAAAAATAAACTGGCATCCTGATTCTGCCCTCAAATTTAAATAAAATCTGGTATCCTCCACTGAAATTAAAGATATTACGTACATTTACTGAAGAGATCTAAGTGAGCAGGATCAGATATTTGATGTATTTATACTTTAAGAAAATAACACAAAAACATCACAATATCAAAGAAGCACTGCATACCCTTTTAATATTGTGATCATTTATGACAAAAGTAATGTTTCAAAATGCAGGTGTGCTGCCAAAACCTGCATGAATTATTTTATAGAATGATAAAAACTGTAAGAGCAAGATAATTATTAATGGGTGCATTATATTTTTCCATGTTTTCTGACTTCTGATGCTCAACAACATACTGATCTTGTATGTAGCTTACTCTTTGCTCTCAGCCCTCACCTTTGCTGCCTCCCTGTTCAAGGGAATTCAAGTAACACATGTTTCTGAAACGGATAGAAAAGAATCAATGCCAAAAATGCGCAAAAATTGTCTTGGGAGACTGATGTAAGTATCAGCTACTTACAGAGACACTACGTGGGAGTTAGCACAAACCATTTCATCAGAAGGTTGTCTGTGTGATGATGTCAATGTTCCTTTCATTACGAATCCAATACATAAATCACACAAGAAAAAAAGTCAAGGTAATTTTTTTTTTTTTAATAAGACAAAATTATTACACTTAGATTTCATTTCTGAAAACATTTGCATGCAAATGCAGTCATCTTGTGATGCATCTAATAATTCCAAAGTCAGGTAATTGCTTTAACTTCACAATAAAAATATGAAAATATAAACATATCAAAATACTTTTAAAAAAAGAATGGCTAAATATTGTGCTCTGGTTTTACAGTCTCACTTAAAAAAAACCCTGTTTATTCCTGAAGAGAAAGCAGAGTAAGAAACAGTCTTTCAGAATGCACAGCAGGTTCTCTTCTTAGTTTCATTTAGAGCCACAACATCTAAGTCATATAATAAACAGGATTTCTGTAAAGCAAATACAAGCAAATATTTAATTAAGATAACCAGGACACAACAGTCAAAAAGCTAGAATTTTCACATATTTTAATATTTAAAAGACTTGGTGGGGTCACTGGATATATATTTCCATTGAATATTTAATTACATTATAATAATTAGATCAAGACTGACTGGATATATTTTTCCCTTGAGTATTTAATTAAAAGATAATAATTAGATCGAGACTGATCCTCATGCAAATTCCAGCTTGGTACATTTACATAAACTACTCTCCAACTCTGGAGGTGACAGATGATAAAAAGTATCTTTTGAGGAGATGCTACAAACCTGATCCTGTAAATCTTTACTAATATGAATTGATATGAATTGTTCTAGATTTGCAGGTTCTTCTGGTCATTACCAACTGTCACTAATTTGCAAGTGCATTATTATTTAAGTATTGAGTATGAGGTGCAAAAATCCAGTTGAGAGGAAACAGGAAAATACAGAACATCAGTACACATTAGAAAATCATGACTATAAATTGTTGTAAAGGAAGTTTACTTGTTTTGTGAAATTCATTAAAATTATCCGTTTTCTTGCCTTTATTTGAGAAACAGGAATATCCCCATGTGGAAACAACTCAGATTTTATCGAGATAAGTTATGAAAATAGAACTTTGACCCACAAAAAACTTATGTACCAATTGCAAAAGTAGATTTTCTAAAAAAAAGAAAATCAGCAAAACAAGGACTGTTCCTTTCAGCGATAAACTCAACTAGATAATTAGTTCTGACCAGAGAAACAATGAAACCCTGTTGTGCAATACAGTATGAGTATGTGTTGCAATCTTGTACTCCAGAACTATAAACACTGAACCCTGAACACAGGCACAAAGATGTAGAGAACCTTCTCACAAGCCTAGCAAAATAAATGTCCCAACTTCTTTCCTTGCCATTCTCCTGCTCCTTTGTAGGTTTATGGAGTATGTAATGACACACAGCGAAATAAGAGTAATCACTGGATTCGCGACATTCCTCACTCAAACCAAACCCAAGAGCCATAAACAGTCGTTTCAGACAATAAAGAGAAGCTACCAGGCTATTGAAGCTGGAATTCATGAAACACATGAAAAAAAGGAAGGCAGGGAAAAAAAGGCATCATGCAGTACAAAGCCAATCATGATTCAGAATCAAGATATATAATGTCAACACACAAAGGTTCACCCAAAATTACTCACATGAACCAAAAAGAGGGGAAAATAACATTTGTTACATTAAGCCTCATGCCTCTTTAGCTGAGAGTATTTAACATTACCTAAATTTCTGGAAAAGACATGTGAAATTTGTTTCCTTTTCCTTTCGGTAGCCATAGTTTCAGCTCTTCCTTATGAAGAGTGTGGCTGAGCCCATTCCTTAGAGCTGCTTGGACCCAGAGAGGCTTCCACAGTACACTCTGCAGGGGGAGAATGTGAAACACCTGGGAAGGGGACAGAAGTGATGGATAGAGGCAGTAACAGAGAGTAGGAAAGGTATCATATTGTCTAAATCTCAGGATGGATGCAGAAACTGCCATCAACAAAATTATTAACACTTATTGTGCTGACTCCAGGGTACTGGAAGACTGTGACTCACTGACTTGAGGAATTACTTGTCATTGCTCACATATAAATCGCATATGAAGAAATACAGCACTTGCACTTTTACTTGTTTATTTGTTGAAGTGACAACTACCAACAGATATATTATCTTCATTAGCCTTGAGAGTTCACACAAATTCCACCATGTAGCTTCTTAACTTCTATTTTTTTTACACAGTTGTGTAAGGTGCTTGAGAACAGGCACTGACCATAATGATTTGTGCGAGGTGGAGGCAGTAACTGATAGCCTTCAAGAGTAGACACTAAATACAAAGCATGAGAACCTTTTTAAAAGGGGGAGCAAAGCAGATTCAAAGAATCATAGGGTTGGAAGGGACCTTCAAAGGCTACCTTGTCCAACCCCCCTACAGTAAGCATGGACATCCTGCACTAGATCAGGTTGCTCAGAGCCTCATCAAGCCAGCTCTTGAATGTCTCCATGCTTCAAAATTAGACAGTCATAACCTTGTCATTACAAGGAGCAGGACACCACACTCTGGTTTAAGAGATGAAATTCTGAGGTGGGGGGATGAAGATTTGGAATATAATGGTACAGCAAGAAATTTAAATTCCCTCTCCTGAGACAAAGAAATAACACTGAGTGTTGATTACTGTGGACATCAAGTAGGTTTTGTTTCACCTCTGCGTTTTCTTCAGAAGAAAAATATTAAGTATAACTAGTAAGAGAGTTCTAGGAAAAAATCCCTCTTTGAACAAATTCTGAATTCAGGTTTTATTTACTTAACATTAGAAGAAACAGGTAATTTGAAAGTGTTGCAGGCTCCATCTAACTTGATGCTTCCATAAGAGGAGAGAAACTTGCACTGAACACTGAAGATGTTTATTTGCAAATATTTTAATATTTAATAGTGCTTTTGATGGTGAGTAAGCTGTTCATGTATAAGTACAGCGAGGATCCTTACTACTGGAACTGCTTAAGAACAGTGAAAGCTATTTGACATTGAAATAGTCCATATAATCTGTAAAATAATTATCTGATAGTAGTTTATCAACAAATTAGCTGGGACAGAAAGAAGCACCTCTCCTCAAATAAATAAGAAGTAGTAGTTTACTTTAAAAGCTATTTAAAAGTTGAGGACTTAAAGAATCACTTTAGTTTGATAAGACTATTCCATACAGAATTTTATCAAACAAATATGGGCCTAGGATTCATGTAAGCAAATGAGCTATACATATATTAAAAGAGTGCATGTTCATAATCTCAAGAGGTAGGATGAGTTCTGCATGATGCGCTGATGTAATAATCAGGCAATCCCAGGCAATGTTCATCCTCAGCCAAACCTTGGGAGAGGTGGGGCACCCTCCTCTCCCAAAATTTCAGGAGGGAGGTATGCAAATCTCCCCCACCTTCGAGAACAAAACAGGTAGCTTTCCTTCTTCAGGGCTCCCTCACCACTAATGATTCCAGCTCACCTTTCAGCTCACTCTCCCCAAGTCAACAAACAGCAGGAAACTGTGAAAAGGTGAGAAGAACCAAAATGGTACCAAGAAGCTTGAGTTTCCACTTCAGCATCCATTGTAGGTAAACCTGTGGGGTTGTGAAAATACTGTCCCAGACAGAGCCGCCACTCTACCCTGCAGTGATTTATTAAGATGTTGAAATTTCCTGCTATGAAATACAAGCTTTTGCTGTTAAATAGCACAGCAGGCATGTCTTATCTAACAGGCAGGCATCTGTTCAAGCCAGTTCCAAGCTTCCATCTGTCTCTCCTTGGCAGCTTAAAGTGAAGTTTGTATCACTGAAGTGCAATTGGATACCTGACTTCTAGGCCTCTAGTTACAGGAACTGAGATGAAATGTCTTGAGATCCCAACTGGTTTTGGCTTTTTTTTTTTTAAATCAGAGAAAGAAAGTTAAGCTGTCAGGAAATATAATCAAAAAATAAGAGAAATCTCTGAAAGGCTACTAATGGAGTAAAATTATAAATCTCCATTAAGAGCAGCTGCCTATCCCTTGCTGAAAACCTGTTCACATTAGTAGTGCCATTCCAATATTGTAGGATTCACCTACTCTAGCATCTGTTCTTGACATTTTGATACTGCTTTAGTTATTTTGGAAGTGGGATTCACTATGGGTTTGGAAGAATGATTTTGCTCTACATATTACAAAGTCCCCAGCCCAAGTTAAACCTGATGGGTTTGCTGGAAAACTAATAGCTTTAGTGAAACAGACAGAAGGGACTGTAACTGAAGTTACCATTATTTATAACCTCTTTACATTCTGGGGATTTGTATTCTCTCTAGTGGCAAAATGAGGATACTTAATTACTGCAAACATTTTGTTTATATTGAACAGTGGTAGCTGACAAAGAATGAAGAAGAATGTTAGAGAACTTGATGCAGCCAAATTCATGTGACTTCTGTGCCCGAGCTGCCAGAACTGACCTCAGTTTGTTAAGACAGTGCTGTCATCTTCTTACCATGTGTCTTTCCTGTATTTCATAATCAAAATTACTTGTTCAAAATGCAAGACAGTCCACTTGCCACAGGAATGGACAGAACAAAACACAAGCCCTATCAAACAAGAACTATGGAGGAGAACTAGCAGGAAAAGCAATCACTGAGGGACAGGCAGACGACCAGGAGACTATATGGGGTCAGGCAGAGCAGAACTAATTGCTTCAGGATACCTTCTTCAGGAAATAGAGATGAAGTCCTTGCTCCCATTGCCTGCTGTTCACGTCTAAAACATCTAACTCAATGGGAAAGTGTGGGTCTCTATCTCCCTCTTCTGTTAACACCACGTAGACTATAGCGATGGTGTGTTGTAATTAATTATTTCACAAATTTCGGAAGACAGCTATGCTGCTGCTGTAAGGTTCTTCAAGCCTACAGCTCATCTATGTAAGGATTAATACAGCTGCACCTTGAAAACCCTACTTTTGAGAGTTATCCAGCTTCAAAGTCAGTATCTTGCAGAAGCAGCAAATGGCAGAAGTCAGTGGTGTTACATTTGTTTGGTCTTCTGGAGGTAAATTTATTTTGCTTAAAAAGTGTGAAACCATATAGGCTGAGATATGGAGTACTCTATAACCAATAGAGAGAGAAAGATACTTCCAGAAGACAATTTTATCCTGAAAAGATGCATCTCTGTCCACTCAATAAAAATTACTCCAAGCACCAGACCAGTCATGTAAATCTTAGCTGAGGTTGTATGCTGAGATAAATCTCATCCCCTATACTCAAACATTAAGGTTAAGTTTTGATTTATACAACCTAATTATATGCTACTGTTTCCAGACGAATATCTGGCTCATACCATGTTCAGAACAAACATTTTTTTTTATTAAATAGGATAGCACAGTAAAATTATGCCCTACATTGCACCAGCACTACGTGAGTTAGTACCATTTATCTTCTTTGTTTCAGTCTTTGTACTTTGATTCCCATGCATGCAATGCTGAACAAACTACCATACTGAGAAGGTTATGAAGATAAAAATCTACACTAGATCTAAAATACAGCATTATAAGCATTACCAAAAACCTTACAAAGAGATTAATATTCTGTGGTTGGTAAAGATAAATAAAGGGGAGACAAAACCTGCAGCTCCTTCTGTGATTGAGGATAATAAAGAAACATTGAGTGTGCCCTGCTGGAGACAGGGATCTTTTGGACAAACTAACAATTCCATGAATCTCAGCAATAATGAAATCTGATTTCCTATGGATTTTTGTCTTGCAGTGAATTAAACTGGATATCTGCAATGCAAGCTGCAGCTGAAGTGGATGACAAAGCATTTTTTAGTCTCTCTGGGTAGTCATCTCTGCCTAATACTGTATGAACTAATGCCGGAGACCTTCTTCCTGCAGAGTACTCTGCCTCTCCTTCATCCAGCACCTTGTTTTCAAGGAACTCCTTGGGAGCTTACTTACCTTTTAGACTGACCTATCAAATCTCTTTAAAATTGGCTAGAAAGTTCCAAAAGTACCTCAGGAGCAAAGGAATTAGACACAGAGTGTAATCTCAAAAGTCTTGTTGCCATAGGAAAGGAAGGTAAAGAGATCAAGGAAGGACAGAATTGACGACTGTTACTTATGAATGTTCATTTCAAAAGGCATCCAACTGTTAAACATTGAATGTTACTCTCAGCAGTACAGGGAATGCTCTTAAATGGATTTTCACTATTCTCAGTTCAGCAATATGTTTTTAGAATATTAAAAACCAAATCTTAGTAGTCAATTATTCTTGGGAGGTTGGGAGAACGCAAGTTTTGGTTAGTTTCATAGCAGTCTACAGAAAAGGCCAAAAAAATGTCTTTTTTTCTCTTTTGTTGAATACAGTTTTCCTCATTCTGGTCCTAGTTTAGAAAAATACCAACCAACACACCCACACAGAGAAAAATACAAAGGCTTATGATTTTTTTTTAAAAGCTAGTTGAGAAGAGTACTGTGTCTCAGCCATGAAGCCAAACACCAGAGAAGTACAAATACTAACTGCATTCTGGGTAGTATCTTGTTGGTTTTGGTTGTTCTTTGGGGGACTGAGTCATGAGTACAAATAGCTCACTGGCAACCAGAAGCATTGTTAAAGAACAGCTGCCATCCATTAATGAACAGGTTTAGGCATATCTTAGAGTCAGAAGAACTGTGAATAAAAAAAATATTCTCATTATTTGTCAACATGGCTAAGCAAACCTGTGGAATAAGCTGTGTCACCAACCTTCATTTCCAGTCTTTTGAATACAATTAGTTATTTTTAATTGACTTGTTTGAAAATCAAGAGTTCCCAAAAATACAGCATGACTCCTCAGCTGTTACCTATGTAAGCTGTCAAATAGCATCCAACTGTTTTAAGGAGGCTACTCATGGAAATTATAGATGCAGAATGAGACCCAACATAGAATGCCTGAAATGATAAATATCTGAAAGGTCAAGGAGCTTTAGTTATCCGAATTGCTGGGATACAGCACTCTTCTCTCTCCCTTAAGCCCACTACAAGGAAAGCCATGAAGAAGAGGCAGGAAAATGCAGCACAAAATAATGATAATACAAACTTGCTGCTTTTTTTTAGTTTGACACATTTTGACATGCTTTTTTTACAATCCTCCATTGAACCACAACTTGTTCTAAATTTCAAGAGAACCAAGATGCTCATTACTTCTGTATGAGATCTGTAACTGCAGACATTGATCTTTCACGCCTACGGAAGTGTTTTTTGTAGATTTAGCTAATAAAGTGTCTGTAGTAGATTGTGAACAAGAGTCTATACAAAAAATACATGATTTCTTCAGATTAATACACCCTACTGCAATGCATGTGAAAATGGTCTACTGCCTGACAGCCTGCCCTGTCTGTTTATACTACTTCTGAATGACCTCCACATGCTTCCAAAAACCATGGACTTTTTTAGGGACTTCCTTAAAACGAGATTCCTCTATGGGACTGGAAAAGCAAAGACATACTTCCATCTAACCATCTCACCAGCCTGGCACATGTGGCCCCACTGCAGAAGTGAGCGAGGCCCTATATCCTGCTGCCTCACACATAGGTGTCTTGGGCCCAAAACACTTGGTCAAAGCTGTATCTTCTTTTCACAATCAGCAAGTACATATTTTACCACCAGCAAGTGGATGTACAACTGAAGCAATCTCAGACTGGCATCTATCATGTAATTTTTCACAGCTACTAGTCACACTCCCTACTGCATTCTCCCTTCTCATTTCATCAGTTAGAGGAAGTTAAAATTCAAGTATCACATTCAGATTTCACAGTTTCACGAACAAGTAAATTATTTTGTCGCACCTGAAAACCATGGTGAAACTGTGTGGCAGATTTATTTTGGGGGGTTTTTTTACTGCGATCTCTTTTTGATCAGGCCAGAGGCAAAACCACTTGGGCTAAAGGGGTGCTTGGTTAAAAACCAAAAAATCCACATTCCACTAAAGTGGCAAATTATACACCAAAGTAATGGCAATTGTTTCTAGCTAAGGTGAAATGTTACAACTGACAAACATGGCAAATGCTCATGGGTATATTTCCCAAACACATGAATGCAGAGTGTACAACAATATTCTCAATTTTTCAACATGATCTGAGTTTGTTTGCATGTCCACTCCACGAAACTCCTGAATTTTCATATAGATGAGCAAGACTACCAAAGTTTCATTTAAAGTAAATAAGTGGAGGCAGTCTTAAAATACGTAAACATAATTTCTCCACACTGCAGAGAATTCTCTTGCATTTTACCCAAACATGCTATGCAGAATTGTTCACTTCACATATATTTGTCTCTGTACCAGTTATAATCATAACTACTGATTTGCAGTTTTCATGCTTTGTACTAACAAGCATATTCGATATTTACAGTAGTCACTGTCTTTTCAATCTACAAGAAAACCAGAGTTATCTTATTTGAGACTTTTTGCCAACTCTTATAGAACACCCATTATTCTCCTTTTGTTCTAAATAATATTTGACTTTTGAGTTGATGGGCTCTATTTTCATGCTAAGGAATCAGAAGCTTTATTTTCCTTTTTCTCTCCCTCAAAATAACCAACTTGCATAATTCTGTAATATGATGAGACCTTGATTTAGAAGCAGTCCAAGCTTGAGCTATTATTCTGACCATCCCTTATGGCTACTTAATCAAAACACTGCAACTTGTGACTTTGTCGGTAATTTTGCTCATTTATCTTTATTATGACTTCAAGAGCATTCGGAATGGAAGGCCAGTTTTGTATAACTAATGTTGGTGATGAATGGCAATGATAACGCAATGCACGAAGAACATCCATTAATGTCTAAAATAATATTCTACTGTCTAAAAACAAATCGCAATGCAAAACATTTTCAGAGTTAATTAACAAAAATTCAGTCCTACAAAAGTACTGCAGCTCTGAGGAGTAAGGACCTTTTAAGCCAATAAAGTCTAGGTAGCTAGAGGTGCTGACTCTGATAGCTACAATATTGATTGTACTGCTAATTAACTCAAATCTCAAGTCCTGATAACTTCAAAAGCACTAGTGTAAATCATCCAAATAAACAGCTATGAACTTTGGATAAAGGATCTGATTGCAGAACATAAAAGGTCCACTCACTCCACCAGCATGCATCATCTTCACAGTGTGCATATTTTGCAGAAACCTATCCCTTGAACAAAAGTATGGTAAGGAAAACCACAAATAATGTTTTCCTGAATTTTCACCCTCTCTCTGAATTGTATTTGACTTGCTCCCCTATTCATTGTTCTCTTCTCCCAGAATTCTTCCCCTTCATGTTTCTCACCAGTATGTCTAAAATATTAATCCCATAATCCAAAACAAGCACTAGCTGTGCTTTGATAAATTTCCTCTGTATTCATAACCTTGTTAGCCCAATCTGTCAAGAAAAATTGCCCATTTTGTCTCTCTTCAGAAAAAAGCCTACCTTCTCCAGTATTTCCATAGTCAAGACTGAGAATGCATCCTCGATATTCACATTATCTTTAGCACTGGTTTCAAAAAAGTGTATTCCATGTTCCCAAGCAAGCTGAAAGATAAATGCAGGTAATGGGATGAACAGTCTTTTGGGAAAAAAAATAAAAAAAAAAACAAACAACCACTTCTTAATACTAATAGCAAAAGATATGGAGGTGTTTTGACAGCTTCTAACATGTTCCATAAACACTGATTAAGTGAATGTCAGCTCAGTAAAGTACTCTGTATTTATCCTCAGTTTACAATTTCAAGTAACTCTTAAAAACATTCTCCTTAATTTTTTTCATTTTCAAAACAGCTTCTTAACTTACCTTTGCTTATAAATTAGAAGAATTAAATCCATTTGGTCTGTTCTCAATGTTTTGATTTATTTAGAAAATTAACCATCTACTAGGCAGTTATTTAGAGGAAATCAATGGTGTGTGTGCAGAAAAGTAGATAAAAGTATGACAAAAACCTAGGAAAAGAAGCTTGATAAAATATAAAGACAGACATTATTTTTTACCACAGAGAGAGAGCAGCACAGAGATAACAGGCAAGCAAAGAACAAATATGTATGCAAAAATATATTATGGTAATAGAAGAAGAGAGAAAATACTTAGAAGAAAAGGACAGCCTAGACAGTACATTGCTTGATTTTATTTATTCATGTTCTATCATTTCAGAGAGAGTGAGCCAAGATGTTAATAATACTGCCAGAAAAATATAGGGGGAGAGCCCATTTATTCCCTTTGCAATGCATCCTTCCTTGGTGTGCACCTGGAGACGACCCCAGGCAAAGAAAATACTGCTTATAATGTTCAGAAAAACCTGTAATTACTGACCACTTAGTAATTTTATTGGAAGGCTCTCCATTAGGATTCAAAGTTTAATGTTAGAAGTTGTATTTGCTTTCACTGAGGCCTAGAACTAACAAACCAATGTTTTACAAAAATTCCCAAGTCAGGCACAAAAGTTCCAGAAATGTACTTCAAATTTTTAATCAAAATATAATAAACATCATACTAAAGGCAATATGTTTTCCAAAATGCTGAAGAAAATGTAATTTTGAAAATAAAGATGAGATCTGCACTGTTTCTTAAAACAGAGCATTTCATAAGTGATTCTGACTGCTATGAACTAGTTTTGATACTGCACAATTTGTTGCAGAAAGTTAAGGTCATCTGACTATTGACAAGTGTCAATGCAATGTAATGATGCATAATGGTTCCTAAAGAAAAATATGGGCAATAAAAAATACTGGGCTAAGTGAAGAAGATTGGTTTGCAGCTCATGAAGTATGCAGAATCTACAATTTATTACATATTCTTTTTTTATTCCTTGTGTCATGTAACAGACTCCTAGATACTACCTATGTACAAACTCTAATGATCACAAACCATTTTAACCACTGAATCACAGAAACAATTTGGGAATGTAAGCTCACTCGAAAGGGACTTCTGCCTAAGCAATGTGGGGTCAACCATGGCTTTGCCTACCTGAGTATTGAAATTCACTAACAATGGAGATTAAAGAATTAAAACAGCTTTGGCTACTCCCTCTCATAGAGAAACTTTTTTTTTTTTGCCTTTGGGAGCATCTTGAATAAATCCATAAATAAAATATCTAAATACATTTACAAACCTATGAGAATCATGCAAATGGACAATGTTATTTTGAAACTTGAGAACAATCTGGAGATCTTGAGTGAAAGAAGCTCATATCTTTCTTACAATAACTAAGTAATGCCAGTATCTCTTCCAAGGTGAAAACTCCAACTGTTCATTTCTTTTAACTCAAAATACAGTTTCCTAGAAAAGTGCTGCTATGATTTCTTAGTCTTCAATCAGAGAGACTTGTCTGAAATATTCCTAGAAATATTCTTGCAGAAATTTTTTTTCATTAGTATTGTATCTGTAAAATCAGCTTCAAAGTCAGACGTAAAGACGTCTGACTTTGAAATTTTGAAAGTCTTTCTGTTAGAAAGATTTAATATGAGAAAATTAGCCACGTTCTACTCCATCATACAACCTTCAACATTTGTATTTATTTTTCAGGTGTAATGTAGTGGGGATGGGGAGAAGAGAGTAGCCAAAAAGGTTTAATTCAAACTTTTCTCAGTGTATAAAAAGCCATTTATACAAGGAAATACTTAATAGTGTTAAAATTAAATATATCAATTTCTGAATGATCAAAGTAATAAACTAAAAAAGAAAATGAGAAAAATAATTTCTTAGCATTAATCTGTGAAATGGCATACAATGGCCTTTTGCTTATGCCAGATTGTTAGAGAAATGTCAACATACATGTAAGATTCCCAGGCAACCTGGGGGGTCTTCTCTGCAAGACCCTGAAGAGAACAAATCCTCACAGGGTAATGCAAAATATGTAAGTACAAATTATTATGTGGCAATGTTAGTGTCAAATCTTTCTCCAGATGGCTCAGTCAGATTCCTTAGTGCTTGAAAATCATATTAAGAGAACTACTAGTATAATGGATGAGTTGTCTGACCCCAAAACACAGGATAAATCTGCTTTTGAAGCAGACTCATTGCTCAGGATATAATGGTTTGTTTCTGAAAAAATACTACATTAAGAGAAATTATGATTGCTTGGTTAAGTACACAAAAGTCATAAAATGTCACAGTTAATACCATAAGCAAAACCCTGCTACTGCCCTCTGGTGCACATGCACCCACTGACTCCACATTTCCAAGAGTGTATTCTTTGAGAGAGAGTATGCATGCATTTTTCAGCACCCTTATTCCCTGTAAACAGATACAGTAATGAATTTTCCAAAGTTTCTATTCATAATGCTGTTGAAAAAAGGTGATGCTATTTTAAAAAAAATTCGCAGTTCTGAGATAATACAATTGGCAAGAAATTATCAGTGTTTTTTCCTTCAAACATAAGACATCCTGCCCGACTCACCATGCCCAAAAGCATAACAGAAAAGCTCAATCCAAGCTCCAAACAGATGCATACAGTTTGCAGTTGCAAAATTTACTGGTATATAGTACAAGCCCTTCGGAAACATTTAAGTCATTATTACAATTTCTACTGCCATAACATGGCTTCTGGACTTCCTCACTAGTTCTCAGCAAGAACAAGTTGCCTTTAAAACAGCACTCCCACTTCACATGAGTCCTTCCCCCACACATGGTTAGCAGGCATAAATTATACTGTAGCCTCAGCTATACGAGCACAGACAGTTAGACAGAGGGAAGCTGGATGCTGCCTAAATCAATCCATCTCTCCAGCTTTGGCAGGGGTGTTGGAACTTGATGATATTTAAGGTCCCTTCCAACCCAAACTATTCTATGATTCTATTCATACCACAGATCACTACACACAAACTGCCAGAATAGTTCTTCATAGGCAGGCTGTAGCAAAAAAATCATTGATGAGTGGTACCAGGAAAATTATGCAGAAAGTATTATGGCTTGTACCTTATCATTCCATATTAAAACAGTACTCTGAAAAAGGAGACTCTAAAATATTGTTAGTTTTACATCAAAAGGTAAGATTTCTATTGTAATGATGAAAGTTTATGACAAAGATTTTAACTTTTAAAATAAAAATCAGTATTCTAAAGAAATCATCTAGGGTTACTTAATTTACTTCTGTTCACACATTAAAAAAAATAACGAACACTGCAGAAATCCTGTTCCTTTCAGAGCAACTCCTAATAGAATTTTTGCAATTCAGGAGCTACTTATCATTTTCAGTGTTAACAGCTCACAGATACATACAAAGATTCTCAGAAGTCTAAGAAAGGACATATGATACCTTTTCTCCTTTCTGTTTAGGAACGACACGTTCCAACTCCTTATCACACTTGTTGCCCAGCAGTATTATGTCCACTTCATCACCTGCTTTCTAAAAGAGAAACAACATTAATAAGTGTCATGTAAGAAAAAAAGTTAACAAAAAAAGCCCTTCACCTTCAGCACACATTAACCTTCAAAGCTGTATTTCCTCGAAAGTAAAGGCTAAATTCTGTCTTTTCATATATGGAAATATTTTTCCATCAGTTACTGTGATTTGGAAGAAAACAGCAAGAATGCAAAGAGCAGAAAAAAACCCACTTAAAAAGTGCAGGGCATAATTTCCAACCCGTTTCATACGGTATAAAGTATATGATGCATGGGCACCATCTTCTGATAAATGCTCCATCTTGAAGTTTTAAAGTTACTTGGAAATGCCCTGAATTCAAAGACAGTGCTTTCTCTAAAGTAATGGGTTCATAGATTAGCATATGAGTCAGGTCTACATTCAGAACTCATACCTTTTGAGGAAGGCATTTGCTGCACCTGAAAGAGCACCTCTCTGTGCTTCACTTTTGCACAGAGACAGTAAAATTACACTCAAAATGTTCAAACTCAACATAAAACTTTAATAATTCCAAGATATTTTGAAGAAGGCAAAAGATTTTTAATGAAGTAGAATTGAAAAACCTCATTGATCTCAAAAGGAAGAAAAATCCAGCTTTTTGACCTTGTCTCCATCCTTCGTTCCACTAATCCAGTTATGCACATGATGACTGAAATGCATTGGATGCTTTACATCAGTGTTATTTTAAGATAAGCCATCATAACTAGGTATGACTAGAATAATGACAAGGAAAGAGGACGGTCGTGCAACAGCACATAGAAATGAAAACTGCCATTTGTTGCGAAAATTGTAATATTTTAAACCACTTTTGGTGCTTAAATGAAGAAAGCTAAGGGTCTCAATCAAGAGACTGAGGTCTGATCCCATGGCTTACATTCTGAAAGTAAATGCTTGCACAGCCTCTCTGATGACTCAGAAAGCGCAGTCTCAGGCTACAGACTTCTGTATAAGGATGCTGATGAAATCTCTAACCCCCTGTCAAAGCCTTGATTTTTGTTATTTTCCCATAAGACAAAACCAGGCAATATACTCTTCCACAGAGCTCACGCAAATGCACATGAACACATCCCTCCCTTCAGAGAAATTAAAAGAAAAATCTCTACTTGTTACAAGATGAGAGACTTGTTATTTTTAGTCAATTTGCAACTTCACAATTAAGTTGTCTCATTGTCTCATTTAAAGAGTACCATAGTAATCATAACTGTTAGGGAACCAGTGACAAGTGGTTCAGGGGTCAGCTGTTACTGAGACAAGTGACACTTCACACCTTTGTCAACAGTAGAGACAATGTGATTGAATGCACCGTCATCAAGTTTGCTGATGTCACCAAGTTGAGTGGCACAGTTGACAAGCTAGAGGGAAGGAATGCCATTCAGAGAGACCTGAATAGGCTTGAGGTGGGCCTGTGCAAATCTCATTTAGTTCAAGATCAAGTGCAAGGTGCTGCATGTGGGTAAAGGCAATCGTAAGTGCACATACAGGCTGGTCAGAGAACAGCTTCTCATCAGCCCTGAGAAGGAAGAGGTGGTGTTGGCTGATGAGAAGCTCAACATGAACTGTCAATCTACACTCGCAGCCCAGAAGGTCAACTGCATCCTAGACTACATCAAAAAAAAATGCAGCCAGCAGATCAAGAGAGGTGATTCTGCCTCTCTACCTAGCCCTTTTGAGAGTCCACCTGAAGTACTGCGTTCAGCTCTGGAGTCCCCAGTCTAAGAAGAATATGGACCTGTTGCAGCAGAGTCCAGAGGAAGGCTACAAAGACAACTAGAGGGATGGAGCACTTCTCTTAAGAAGACAGGTTGAGAGAGTTGGGGTTGTTCAGGCTGGAGAAGAGAAGACTAAGGGAAAAACTTAGAGCAGCCTACCGGTGCCTGACAAGGGCCTACAGGAAAGATCACAAGGGACTCTATCAGAGACAGGACAAGGGTGAATGGTTTTAAACTGGAAGAGGGTAGATTTAGATTAGATATTAAGAAGAAATTTTTTGCTTTGAAGGTATTAAGGCACTAGAGCATGTTGCCCAGAGAAACTGTGGATGCCCCATTCTTGGAAGCACTGACAGTACTCCTTTTTTAAAGACGGTATCTTGCAGTTTCTTGCTTTTTAAAAAACTAAACCTAAAATTATGTCTATTTTAAGTACTGAAAACTGATTATATGGAAGATGTCTTAAAAATTAAGTCAATATGACTAGGCAGAAGGCTCAGTTGGCATAAAAACTGCAGAGCTTGAACTGGACAAAAATATGGCTCTCCACTGCTTCCATCCTCTTTTATTTATAGCTCAGGAATAAGCATTAACAAATGCACAGTCTACAGCTAAAAAGAGGATCCTTATTTTACAGTGTTGAGATGCTACTATGCAAATCAGCACCGACTAAGCTAACAGAGACAGGAAATATTTTTTCCCCATGCCATGGAAAATTACTATTAAAAACTTCGTTAATTTCATAAATACAAAAAGAAAATTTTTGAGAAGTAAAAAAATAGTTATTGATTCAATCTCTTCAGTTTTTCTTCTGGTTTTAACATTTCAAAGTTCACATTTCACTGAAATTTAATAAAAATAATCTGAACTTTGAGAAAACCTAGACTTTTCTCTTTTTTTCTTTCTTTTTTTTTTTAAAAAAAAAGCATCCTAAAATAAACATCAATGCTACATTTCTCTCCCGGCACTGGAGCTGAGAGACATTTAGACTCATCAAGTTTTGAAGCACCTGGCAGAGTCAAGAGTGCTTTGGTACAAGGGTTTTTTCCCCACCAGATTCTGCAGCAGCTGGAGGCAGCAGTAGCAGGAGTCAGGCTGCTGTGACCAGTGGCCACAGGAGGGAGCAGTGCCCGAGTCTCAAAGGCAGCTGGGCCATGGACCGAACTAGGTACACTGGGCTTTTACACCATAGTACCATGGTATACTTTAGCAGGTTGCTAAAGGAGCCATTCATCCATGTCATTCAATATTTACCATAATACTAACTTTCACCTAGCCTGTGCACTCTAGCAGGTAAATACCCAACTCACTGCTCAACTATAAACAGAAATCAAAAACACAAAAGGGTTTTTTATTTGCTCATCCCTTTTGTATGCACTTCTTAACCCAGCAATTTTTAGTTTCTTCTTTTTTTTTTCCTGCATTTGTTTTCATTTTTTCCAGGAAAATATTTCAGAGAAATTCTCTGAATTCACACAAGTATCAGAAGAAGCACTATCTCTTCACTTTTTAATTGGTGAGCACAGAACCTACTGTGAATGACTGGCCTCAGCATCCTCTTGCCGCAAACAGAACATGCAAATGCCTTGATGTATAAAAGCCATCTACTCTGTGACAGATCTTACAGAAACACCATATTATCCCTGATCCACATTTCCAGGGAATAACAATTTTGATACTCATCAATTACAGTTTGAAAAGGGAAAAGAAATTTCTTTGTAGGTCCAAAATAGCAAAATCGACAATCCATACCTGATAAATACACTATAGTAATACTCAATTAGTTTGCATTTGAGGAAGAAATGTAGCATTGGTATAATTTTTCAAATCTGAAGAGGATGGTCAAAGAGAAGATTAAGGCAGAGCTGGTCAAGGCTGTAAAGCTGGGAAATTTCTTCTTCCTATTCACTATAAACTCACTCTACATAACAATGAAGAGTAATTTGTTAGGAATACATTGTCCTCATGATCTCTTTGACACATCACAAGGGCAATGTTCATATTGTAATTCCCATGCATATCTCTTTCCATATATTTTTCTAAATGCCAACATATGACCTCAGTAACAAATGCCTAGTTTCCTAGACTTCAGAATGATAGAATTTTATAGACACAGCTAGATATAAATCAATTTATCCTGAAACCAATCTGGGATTAGAGATAAACAAGTTTAGTGAAGTGACAACAATGAAAATTTTCAGTTCTAATCAGAGCCATTCAACAAACCCATTCAATCCCTTCGACATCGAGTTCTCACATGGGGAAAAAAAAATCGTAAGAGTTTGAAGATAAAATAATTAACATCTGTAAAGCAGTTCACTGTGCTGCTTTTATTTAGGTATGACACAGAACCACTGTAAGATCCCAGTATCCTAACCCTCAAATGCATCAAATAAACAGAACCAGAAAAGGCCACAATGTAAAAAAGGCAGTAACCCAACATGCTCATACACTTCATATCCTGGTTCAGGGACCCTTCTTCAGGTAGGACAAACAGAAAGCTAACATATTCCAAGAACACTAAATTATGTCACCGAGGGTTGCTACTGCATTACAAAATTAATTTATTTTCCCCAGGCAGAAAATTTTGTAATAGTGAAGAATGTCCAGCAGGGAGATAATTGTCAGCGACTGGTACAACGACCTTCATGGCCACACCAGGAGATTAGCACAATGAAAACTAGTCCAATTTATTTAGAAGAAAACTTAGGCCTAGCAGCTATGTCAAGATTTTTTTGAGATTCAGATGCCCTATGTGAATCATGGACTGGCTTCAGTTGGCAAAAGGAAGTCTGGAAGCCATCTGGTCTAACCCCTTCCTTGACAACAGGCCAATTTCAAAGCCAGGTCAGGTTGCTCAAGATCCTATTGAATTGAGTTTTAAGTAACTTCAGATCCTCTCTGTACACCCACTTGAGCATTTGACCACTCTATTGTGAGGACCTTTTTGCTAATATTTTAGTTGGAATCTTGTTCAAAACATACTGGAAGTAACTGTATTCTGCAAATAGATTGATGTAGTACATGGTTGCTTGTATTTAATTTTTAAAGGCCAAACAGAATCAGCCTTTCAGAACAGCTGTGTACAATAGCTAAAAGCCATGTCAGCAGACAAGAGGAACAACTTAATAAATTTGATGCAATCCTACAAATAAAGAATGGTTTCAGGTTCTAAAGTAATTTCCCTGCAATTATCATGCTCCTAATGAGTGCATTACGAATCTGATATGCTACTATTGGATTTGTCTATAATGTGCCAAGATACTAATCTTTTAGTGTATTTTTAGCAAGGTTTTTAAGTACACTCATGTTACTTAGTTTCCTTTAGTTCTGAATACAAATTTTACAAGACAACAGGCATGACAGCAAATTTGTGTCTTGAACTTCCTTGAACAATCACTCATTTGTAATAGGAAAGTTGCTGTATTCCACACTTACAATAATTGAAATACAATGAGAACATTACTGGTAATCTAACTGCAATAGCACTGACTGGCCAGTTTTATAAAATCAATGGAGTTTTTAGGAATACTAAATTGCTTTAGATTGTTATTTTCAACTGTTGTAAAAATGGCTTAGCACATCGAGCAGATTTTTAAAAAACCTTCTGTTTAAAATCTCTACGTAAAAATAATTTAAAAATGAGAGCATAAAGTAATAACTGAATTATCCCAAAAATCCTGTTCAGTTCAGGTGCAAGCTCTACACTACCTATTAGTCTGGTGTTTAATGAAACTTGCATCTCTCTGCATTTTCAAATTCTATTTATTTTTTCTATGCTTGCTTATTTCAAAGGGTGCTGTAGAAACAGTAACTTCGCTACTGGGCAATTGTGGGGAGTTAAATACTGGTTTGCATTTACAGACCTAAGCAAATGCAGTAAATGTCCCCTACCTCTGTTAAGTAATTAATTTTCATTAAATGCCCCATGTTTTAGCAGTTATTACTTAAAAACAGTTATTTTGCAATGAATGGCTCCATATATTTCCCCCAAGACACTTCAGAAATTGATATCCCACTAGGACTAAATTAATTTTTTTTATTATTATCTAGCTCTGTTACAACACTCACTAATTGCTCGTTTGGAGATTTGTATAGCCAATCATGCAATTCACACTGACAGAAAATGTTTTAAATCAAGCACTTTTCCTTTTTTTTTGCAATTTTAAACTAACAAAGTACCTTAAGGTGTTAAGATTAAACAATCTAAATACTAATAGCTTGGATATGTATACACAGAAGTTTTTTAAAGTGTTATAGTGTGAAGATAGGTGAGTATTTTACAATTTATCCTCACAAACAGATACATATACATATATAAAAAATAGGTACATATGGATAATTTACATTTTGAGCTACAGATAACAGTAAACCTTCTATCATACTGTGTGCTGGATTAAATTTTAACAAATCATCAAACTGTACAAGCATTGGCGTATCTATCAGTGAGTTCTCTTGGTTTGCTTAACAGAAAGGCACTCGTTTTTCTCTATGAACTAAGAAAATCTCTGTGTTACTTTGAAGTATGTGTAGACAAGCCAGTAGAAATACAGTATCATCAAATCTACCTTGTAACACATTACTGAAACTAGCCCCTGCTGCCACTAAGGCTTTTAAAATGGCTCTAAGGTCAAGGATAATGACACTCTAGGTCACGACAGTAATGTTCTTAATGCTTAGGTAATGTAAATGCAATGTTTTAACAAGAGCGTAAGATATCCTATAATATCTTACTGGACATATGAGCACATGTAGTTCACTAATTTATATATAAGAATCAAGGAGTTGGAAGGGGGCTTCAAAGGTCATCTAGTCCAACATCCTGCAACAGTTACTCAGAAGCTCATCAAGCCTGGCCTGGAATGTCCCTAGGGATGGGGCGGGCCTCCATCACCTCCCTGAGGAACCTGTTCCAATGTCCAGCTATGAGAAGAGAAGAGAATGTATTTGATAGTTTTATTTTGAGATCGCTATCCCGAGATGAACTCTTCCATTCACTGTATTATGTTCTTAACAATTTAGAGTAGTATAAAACTGCCTGAATGTTTACTTGACTTAAATCAACAGTGAGCTTCTTAGGATTATCTGGAACCTCTCTGGAACGGGTTGCCCAGAGAAGTTGTGGATGCCCCCTCTCTGGAGGTGTTCAAGACCAGGCTGGACAAGGCACTGAGCAGCCTGATCTAGTGGGAGGTGTCCCTGCCTATGGCAGGGAGGTTGGAACTCGATCTTTGAGGTCCCTTCCAACCCAAACTATTCTATGATTCTATGATCTCATTATCTAAAGCTTCTTGAGGAAGGGAAGCAGCGAGATAGGAACTGGTCTTTTCTCTCTGCCATCCAGTGATAGGACACATGGAAATGGCTCAAAACTGTGCTGGAGAAGTTTAGACTAGATATTAGGATGCATTTCTTTACTGGGAATGTGGTCAAACACTGGAACAGACTTCACAGAAAGGTGGTCAATGCCTCAAGCCTGTCAGTGATCAAGAAGTACTTGAACAACAACCTTAATAAACTTAGACTTCTGGTCAGCTCTGAAGTGGCAAGGCAGCTGGACAAGATTATTTAAGTTCCTTTGAACTGAACTTTTCTATTCTAAAACTGGCCTGTCTCTACCTAAAAGAGAATGCATCAAGAGAGAACTAGACTTGGGATGCAGGGTTAGAGCAGCTGAATGATCTGATGTCTAACAGCTTGCCCACACGTTTCTCCTTCATACTTGATCCTACATGCTCTTCTCCTGGCCTTCCCATTCCTAACTGTTTACTTTGTCTAACAACTCAAATAATTATCAGATCTTTCTGTGAACCTCTTAAACTCACTGATGGAGCAGAAAACCATCCAGATGGTTTTGCTGTGTTAAGTTTTCTACCATATAAAAAAGTGAGAGTGAAACTCAGTGGGCTCTGACAAGCAACGGAGTGGGAGGCAGTGCTCAGGAGGAGGAAGTTAGGTGGAAACACACTCTCTGTCTGGCAGCCATGTGCTGTTGAATCACTTTCCACGTCACATGAAAGCACATGTACCCCAAGCAGATGCGCTAACCAAACAGCTCACTGTCATCACAACGTGATCCTCCTTTTCCTCCCCAAATTCCTGCCTCTTGAATCCATTCTCTCAAAGAGAATATCCAGCAGGAACAACAGAGAAGATGTTTAATTTTGTTTCTTTTGATGTGGTAGCTACAGTAAAGCAACAAAATTGGGAAAGGGAAATCACTGGCTGTGATTCAAAGTTTTGACATGGAACTAAATTAAAATCCTGGAATAAGTTCATGTGCATTGATCTGCGCATAGCCAGAGAGTAAAGCACCATGACTCAGCATATGCAAAACTGGACTGGAAGCTACGTTTTGAAAAGTGCCTCAGAGGACAGTCCTGCATCACCATGGTTTTGCCTGGGATAATATACACTGTATTCCAGATTCAGACAACAGTAATCCTAGCATAGTACTGTGCACTGAAGTAAATGTAAGAAATTCTGGTAAGAAACACACAGCTTGAGGAGCAAGAATAAATCTCATGCAGCCATTGAAAACATTAAATGCAGTAACTATTAATGACCTTCATTAAGAGATAAAACAGTGTTAGATATATTTACCTCATATATGTCTCTCATCCAATTTGTTATGTTTTGAAAACTGTCCAGATTTGTGATGTCATATACAAGAACAAAGCCTTGTGCACCACGAAAATAGCTAGTGCTAAGTGTATGGAACCGTTCCTGGCCAGCAGTATCCCTGGAAGAAATTGTAAGAAATCATACACACACACAAACAAACAAAAAAACCCAAAACAAAACAAAAGACCAAACTGCAGAACCCCCAAGAAAAATTACTCTAAAGAATACTGTCCAAATCTTGAACAGTGTACCCTACAATGAAAGGAACGAGAAAAAATAACTACGAGATGAAATCTGAGTGTCAGATACAGCAGTGGAAGATACCCATCAGATATTTATTCCGAATATTATTAGGGACTGTAGTATCCTATTAGGATAAAGTAGTGGCTGAAATCTAGGTGTAACCTCCAGGCCACCACTGCTTCATTATATGAATAATCCTGAAGATCACTACAATTTGTGTGACAAAAAAAGCACAACTGGAGTGCAAGCACTGCAGTAGTCAGATGAGAACCAACTTTCTGCCAAATCTTTTATAAACAGTGATACAGAGAGCAAGAGGATCTAGATGGAAAGTAGGTTTTGGTAAAATGCTGTAAAACACGGGGAGGCAGAGATTCCATCACATAATTATGACTTAAGAAAGCTGTAAACAAGACTAAAAGTCTTCTTTAAAAGGTTATGATGTAATAATGTGAGATTTAATACTCAACAGATAATTCATGTACAGTTAATTCTTGAGAAGTTAAATATAGACAAACTTCAGTATTGGATGCCTGGTCAGCTACCTGTTAAGTAGCCTTGTATAGCCTTTAGAAAAATTTCAAAACCAAAATACTGTTGGTTTGCAACTAATTTTCTCTCAGTGACCCTTTTAAACACATTTGATGGGTAATGAAATGTAAAATTTTCTTGCTTTGTCAGTTCTCTCAGTGTTGATATATAATTAAGTATACTTAATATGGAAAGCAGATCTGCTCTGTTGGTATGTTGCAAGTTTTATTGTTAAAGTAACCTAGTGGCAACTCTACATTAGTTGCTGAAAAAAATAGGCTCCCCTAGGCTAAATTCAAATTTTAAGATTACCTTGGAGAACAGCTGCACATTAGGAGAACACACAATTAAAAGCAGATGAGATTTTTCATGCTGTAATATAATTTAGTTGGGTCTCATTTGTGACATAATTTAAAACTCACCATATTTGAAGTTTCACTCTTGTATCATTAAACGTTACTCGCTTTACTTTAAAATCAATGCCTAGAAGAAAGAAGAAAATCTATAACTTTTCTCAAAATAATACGGATTCCCTTTGGAGATTGCTTCTTAGCTTTAGTTATTGTGCAATTTTGAACAGTGAGTGAGAAGCAACTATATCAAACAAAGAATAACTAGCCAACCATATACATTCAGAATGGAAGTTGTCAAAGGAAATTATTCAATGGTGAAAGCAACTATGTGCCAATACATTACACAAATCCAATACAAAGCCATGCCAATACAAAGCAATGGAAGGTCAGGTCAAAGCAAAGGTGCAGATACTCTGAAACTACATGTAGGTATTTCCATAAAAAGGCAAGTGACATGACAGCAACATGACAGCAGTTTCATGGCCTATGCACAACAGTACTTGGCAAAAATATTGGTGACTCGGTTCCTTCCAGCTTCATCACAATAGCGTGGGACCTATGAATGGAGAGGTAGAAATGCTTACAAAGCTATTGCATGAGCAACACCATTTTTTTCCTCCTTACTTCCAAATCCCTACAAAAAAAATATCTAGGGTTACAAGAACAGGAATAGGAGTTAATAGTACTAGTTAAATGCAAAGACAAACATACACTGGATCTCATTCAAAAAAAAAAAAGAGGATTGAGTGAATATACAGCCTATGATACTGTGTATCTTAGACCCAAAGTGATGATGCTAAAATCAAGCATCAGCAATTGAAATCAATGCAGATTATTGTCTCTACATACACCACAAATTTTTCCTCAGAGATTATTTCCTTATAGTGTTTTCCTTTGTCATAATTACCATGTGCTAGATTATAGCTACATTTACCATATGCTAGATTATAACTACATTTATAGGCTGCTGAAGTTCTAGTTATAATACTGGAATCTTCCAGCTATATGGCATGGTCAAAATCCTGTAAGGTCAGGTTAGCATGATTTCAGAGTGTTTTTTCACTAGTAGTAATGTAATTTGAATGAAGTAAACAGATTGAACAAGCAGAAAAAAATTAACACCATTGCACTGATTTCTGCAAGAATCTGTCTGACAAATTACTTTATCAAAGGAAAGCATCCATGGCAGCAAATCAAAAATGCAGCAGAGGAAATGCTCCTTCACTTTTTACTGATGGATGTATTGTGCACAAAACTTTGACAAGTACACTCTCATATGCATGATTCCAATGCTATTAACATTTTTGTACATATGTGGTGAAAGAGTGTAAGTGGACTTTTAAAATTCTTATGATAATCATGTCCTTCACTTGATGAATTTTCATTGAAGCTCCAATGGAAAGGAAAGATGAAACAGTGTAATTGGTATCCGTAATTAGTATTACACAAAGCTTCCTTGATGGAATTCATAATGTCAGATGGAAATGCAATTTAGGTCAAATTTGCTCATGTAAGGTGAAATTCCAATGTGATGGAAAACATTTGCTCTTGAAATTCACAAGCTTTTGTTTAATTGTCTGTATCATTTTCTACAATTGATGTTAGAGCAGCTGAGAGGGACAGAATATGCATTGGGAAGCTGTGATATCACTTTCATATGGTGCATTGGGAATAAAGCAAAAAATTATAATCCAGACAGGGATGCCAGACCTATAGGAAACAGTTCTTAAATGACATATATTTTAATAACAAATTGCTATAAGCTTTTTCTTATATATATAAAAAGGGAAGCAGAGTGCTGAATCAGACTAAAAGTTAATCTAAATTAAAATAAGGCTTATTGACTTCTTAAGTCAACTTCAAAATTTATTGACCCAAGAGGTCAATGAATGTTAGTGAAAAACAGAAGTCAATATGTTCTGCATGCATGAATTGTTCATGTCTTTATATGAAATTTCGAGCAAACTTAGCAAATTGGAAAGACAGAAAAGAAAAATGAGAAATACAATGCCAAAGACAGCTCACAGATTTCAGATGCTTTTAGGCCCATGTGTAATACAACATGATCAACATAACAAAGCGATCATTGATTATGGCTCTTGAGATGAATGTTATTTGAATGCAACAGCTCAGACTTGCTTCTCTTAAGCTGTCAAATAAAACCAAGAAGGGGTATGCTGGGTAAAAGTTCAAATTCTAGTTTCTGTTTCCAAGTTTCATAACCGTGAGTTTAATTTCTTTTCTCTATGTTCCAAATACTAAATATGCCCATATTAGGATTGAGGAACCTTACAGACAATTAGGTCTAAAAATCTAGCCAGCTATGGGCAAATTCAGCTGTGAATTTCCCCTCTCTTCCTCAATTATCTATGAAACATCCTTTGGCCAGCTGCAAAAGTCCCCTTAAAAAGAGGCCTTTTGCAGCTGGCCTAGAAAATCACAGCACGTTTTCCACTCCGATACAGGTATGATTTCCTGATATAATAGGCTCAAGAAAATGTCTGTGCAGAGAAAAACTTAAGTTTGAGCAGGATGTTAACAACAGCCAATGTAAACATAGCAGGATGCACCAGCAATACCAGGGACAGAGCATGGCACGCACCCAGGTGCAGGTTCTATCTCATCCACAGCTTCAGTTCTGGAAGCAGGGAAACAGGAAATATCATCTCCTGTGCCCAAGCTGGGTAAGTGTCTAGTGAGTTCCTGCAGGTTGAATTTCTACCACATTACTCCTACCCTTACTGCTTGTTGGTAAATAAACCAGATTCTTCTTGTAGATACCAAGCAAAATCTAAGGTACAGTGGTATCTAAGGGATCTCAAGTACTGATAATTACTATTTTGGTTAAGAAACAATTCAATTCAGGAGATAAAATGGTTAGGAAAGTAAGAGAGACAAAAAGCTCAGCTTTAAAAAAAAAAAAAAAGAACAAAGATGCGGTTTACTACTAGTGTTGTTGACACAACATGTTTCTATCCAATATGGTTCATTTTGGTAATTCTATTTCTAAAACAAGTATCGGGGAATCCACATGACTTCAGAGCCAGTTACCTTACTCATCATGGATTAGAAACAAGTTCATGAAACAACTGAATCTGTAACTTTACTTTCAATATTTTTTTTTAAAGAGGCATTAAAAAGCAAAAGTTTCCTTTTGAGGAAAAAAATCAAAATTATGGGGTTTTAAAATTGCTAAAGTATAAAAAAAAGTTGTTTATATATAAAGTTGTATCACTTTCATCTATGACAGATTTGAGAACACCTCTTACAGGACATTCTGCATGACAGATAGGGATTATTTGACTTAGTGTGTATGGGACAGGTATCTGGATGAAAACACTTATTTGTTTTGATGATGTCAATGGAGAGGGAGAAGACATCAGGAGCCAAAAATCCATTGCATTGTCTTCCTTCTTCTACACCATTAGAGGCTGCAATCTCTATGCCATGAACTCAGTTGTGGTTGTCTTCATGAAAAAGAAACACTTTCAGCCTTACTCTTTCAGAAGCCATTTCTTTTTAAAACAGTCTAAGCTGTAATACTTCTCCTAAAATGGAACTGAATGGAAGAGGGTATTTAAAAAGTAAATTTTAAATCACATTCATGTAACAAACACCACATCTGGACAATTAATTTACCTTTCAAATAAGCATCTGTTTAAAAAGTTTTTAAATCTCTCAAAACCAGATTTCAGGAATATCAATAAAATGAATAAAGTTAATCTCAGTCCATAACTGTCACAAGCTGCTTATTCTTAAAACTATTTTGGTCTCAACTAGGAAAATAGTATCATCACTACACAAGAGTTTTTGACTCTGTGGTTGAATGAATTAAGAGTAGAAGAAACTCCGTCTCAAAATAATGACCTTAGGGCTCAGGAATCTATGTTTCATAGTTTCATAGTTAAGGTTGGAAGGGACCTTTCAGATCATCTAGTCCAACCATCAGCCCAACTCTGACAAGCCTCATACCTGGACGGGGACTCGAACCCCTGACCCTCAGATTAGGAGTATGATGCTCTCCCAACTGAGTTCCAACATAAAATGCATCAGCAAAGCTGATGCTTATTTTCATGGCCATTCTTTGGGATTTCTTACCAAGTCTGGTAATAAGTTCACTGTTAAAAGGATCAATTTCATAATTTGACTGCTAGTTGCATTCATCTCTTTCTGTTCATGTTGATTTCAGAAGCTGCCTTGCAAGAATGGGCAAGAAAATAAAAAGTGGTTATTCAGCTCACTTTAAGTATTCCCTAGACCACAGATACTACCTGTCACTTATTCAGGTAAGCAAACTTCTCCCACATTAAATAAATGTATAAAAGAGCCACACATATTCCAAGTGCAGGAATATGCGATTTTTTTTGTGAATGCTTTATCGTCTAGAGCATAAAACACAAAAGAAAAACAAAACAAAACAAAACAAACCAGTTCTTAAGCACACGTAAACTTTTAAAAATTAAAATTTCCCAATGAGAAATTTGGGAAAAAAGATAAATCACAGTAAATCAAACCACCCCACCCATCTTCACTACACCTTTTCATGACAATGATCTCGTTTTCATTCAGCGTGTGGACAGTCAACCTGCTGTCTCCCTGTGGGTCTGGGGTACCATGGTGGTGGGAACTCCCCATCACCCCCGGCCATATGGAGAGGTAGTGGTGAAGGAGCATGATGGTGTAGTGCAAAACCATCTCAGTCCAGCTCAGCTAATTATGGCCAGCACAGGAATGGCTCTGCTTTAATAATCATTCACGGGGCCACCTACAGTAGTGGATAACTTGACTTTATATTATTAAGATTATTAGCACGAGGTTAAATCCTTTTCTAGCATGAAAGGCAGAGGAAATTGGCATTTTACTGATTCTGACAACTCTCTTGAAGTAGACTCCGTGCTCTCGGCTCCCACAAGGGTGTAGAACAGAGCCAGCCTAGCGTCAGAGGAGACAGGGACATCAAGAAACAGGTTGTCTGCACAAGTTTAAAAAAGAAAGAGCATTTTCAGAATGACAAGAGCAGGGAAGAGTGTCCCAGCCGGCACAAAGAGGTGGCGGAGCCAGGGTGACATATTTCCTGACACCTTCAAAAAACCTCTGTGAACGTTCGGGTTGCCAGATGCGGCTGGAAACACGGAGGGAAGTCGGACACCTCCACGCGGTGCCAAGCTGACAGCTCCCAGAGAGAGGCACCGGAGGCCGGGGAGGGGAGGATGAGGAGAGGGAGCTGGGCGGACGGCCACTGGGACTCAGGCCAGTCCCTCAGGGCAGACGGTCTGGGCGGCCCGGCCCTGCCCACACCGCTTGGCGGTGGGCACCCACCGGTGGCTGCGGCGGATGAGCGGTGGGAGGCTGCCGACGGTCACTCACCGATGGTGGCCAGGTAGGAGGCGGTGGGAGCCCCTGCGGGCGGCAAGGAGGGCTCCGTGTACCTCCGCACGATGGAGGTCTTGCCCACGCAGGTCTCCCCGGCCATTACGATTTTCACTAGCACCGCCGGTTCCCCCGCACTGCCCTGCCCCAGCCCCGCCATGGCAGGCGCCGAGTGCCGCCCGGGC
>VZTY01012534.1:392148-476638 GCA_013400935.1 Turnix velox | reverse complement strand
GGGCGGGAGCCGCAGCTCCGGGGGCCGCCCCTCTGATACGGAGCGGGCACCGCCTCCGTCCCCGGTGATGTGCGGGGGACCGGCGGCGGCGGAGGCGGACGCCATGTCCGGAGGAGTCTGCGGGCTCCGCAGAGGTCTGGAGGCCGCGGGGAGCCCCGAATGCTGCCGGGGCCGGGCGGCGGACCGCGACTCGGCTGTTTTATACCGGTTCTGAAAAATAACGCAAGGTCAAGTCCTGAATTATTTAATCCTCACGATTGCTAAAATGATAGGAACTGGAATTAAAAGGGTTATCGTGAGGTAATGTTGCGCTGTGAGACCGTTCTATGGGCAGAGCTGCCCCCGCCCCGGCCGGGTCCGTTGTGGTCACGCGGCCGGGCCGTGCTGGCCCAGCCGCTCGGGGCTTTCCCTTCTCTCAGGTGCCAACAACTGCCGTTACACGACTGCCCGCCGCTTCAGGTGACAGCCAATTCAGGTGACAACCAATTCTGGTGACCGACACTTCAGGTGACAGCCGCTTCCCCGCAGCGCCCATCGCCACGCGGGGACTGCGTTCGACCTGATCTGTGAGCTT
Organism: Turnix velox; assembly: GCA_013400935.1. Lineage (NCBI taxonomy): Eukaryota > Metazoa > Chordata > Aves > Charadriiformes > Turnicidae > Turnix > Turnix velox. Next base: position 476,064 of record VZTY01012534.1, on the reverse strand, counting down.
CACCCACTGCCTTGAATTAGGGCTGTGAAATCATGCAAAGATACATTTTGGGTCTTTTTATGGTGAAGTTGTATCACTGAGAAATAAAGAGGAAACTTTCACAATCCCCCGTAATGCTTCTCCCCCCTCCCGATGAAGTGGAGAAATAAACAGTCTGGTTTCTCTTTACTTCCCAGCGTTTAAGACAGAGACAGAGGAAACGGGCTTTTAGAATTTCCTCTTTTTTACTTTTGATTTCATCTGAGAGTCGGAGACCTGAAGTGTACAAAAAAAGAAATGTAGTTACAAGTCTAGACTTGTATATCTATGTAAGAATGGCTCTTTTTACCAGTATCCCACTTTATCCAAGTTACAAAGGCATTGGCCGTTTGCAGATGTCTGCACTAAACTTGCCTGGTGTCAGAGATTTGGGAATGGCATACACTTTGAATTAGAAGTGCTAGATATTTACCAGTCTGTTTAGGTCTGTGATGACTCCTCACAGCTTTTGACATTTTTCATCTTCAAGCAACTCCTTGATCAATTTGTATTATCACATAACAGCAGATGTAAGCAACTCTACATTTTATGGAGGACAATTCATGAAACTTACAGAAACTTGAAGAACTTGGTGAATTCCACGTAGCACAATTTAGGTTGTTTTCTTGCCAAAGGCCAGGTATTATTTCAGGCTTATTTATCTGCTTCCCCACTCTGAATTATACATCAGTCTGCAACTCAGCTTCCCAGTATTGAACTGGTTAGCCACAAACCTTTAGGGCTTTGTGGCAGGAGATATTCAAAGGGTGACAACAGCTTGTTTCTTCATCTGTGCAGTTCCCTCAGTTCCTGGAAGAATGAAAATTTCTTCTACAAGATGGGAAATAGTAAGTAGGAAATGACTAATAAAATTAACCACTAAGTTAGAGGGTTGTTTTAAAAGGGATCTGTGATATGGCTGTATGGAAGCAAATGCAATTGAAGAAGGTATCAGAGAAAAGCATTTCAATTACTTTCAGAGAAAGGTTTGTTTATTGATGAGACTGAATGCATTCTTGAACAATGGTTGGTGGAAAAAGTTGACACTATGGGACAATTTTCAGGTGACAAAATCGTATTAAGAAAGCATATCAGGGGCTCTTCCTCAACTATAAAGGTGCAAGTGTGATGATTAAATGATAGGGAAGTGAAAAAAGTCACTCAAAAAAGAGGATAATGGAATGAGTAGATAAGCACTGACCACAGATGTGACCAAGGTACAATTTTGAGGTTTCTGATGATATTTCAGGAAATTCTTGCAATTGAGGTAGTTGGAAGAAAAATCTTAATTAAGACAGAGCAAAATTAATTTGATTGGTAGACTGTAACCACCTTCAGCAGGGAAGGAATGGAATTCATAAACCAGAACACTTCCTATGAGAAACATCCCCTGCTATCTCAGCAGCCCCATGAAGTTCCACTTCTGCCTGCAGAAATTTGGAGTTACTTTTGATTGTTGCAGATCTGACTGATGATGATGAGGTGTCATCACCTTCTGGTATTTCTCATGGATTGGAAGGACAAGGCTGGTGCTTCACATTGTAGATGGATGTTGTAGCATAGGTTCAGCAGCTGCATGTCTGGAGGAATGCACTGGTTTATAGATACACCTTAAGACTTCACCTTTATGGTAGAGACTTTTCTCATTCTCTGCTCTGAAGCTTTTCTTCACAACACGGCTTCCTTCAAATGAGGGCAACACTGCAGCTGCAGACCTCAGTTATATTTCAGTGATAGCCTGGACTGATGTTGTTAGCAGTTATGCTACCTCAGCTCCTCAGTCACTACCTTCTGTTGTCTATCAGGCAAGCAAATTTAAATTAAAAGGCTCTCCACACTATTTTGTATATTCAAGCGTTGATTTATGAGCAATGTGCAAGGCAGGATTCTTGCTAATTTCTTAATGAAAACCCAAATGCCCACTGTTATCAGGGAGTTACAGTATCACTTTTCCTCATATTCCTATCCACAAGGGGACAGTCTTTCCATCTCTTACCACTGTCTGAAACCATTTAAAAGTTATCTTCTTGAAAAGCTACCACTAAATGACTGAAACATAATTTCTTTCTAAAATACGTGTTTCATGCTTTATAAAAAAGTTCCAGATCTTTGCAAACTATGTGATGGGACTGTATTTATAGAGCTAGTCATAAGTGAAGTTAGTTTAATGAAGCTAATGACTGGAAAATAATGACAGTGTTGCCGCAGGACAATCAGTGCAAAGCACAAAATGAAGTTTCCATGATGTTCCTTGACATATTTTTCAAAAAGTATGTTTTTGCTTCTCATTCAGCTTTTTCTACAGCTCGCTTCCATTTCTTTTCATTCTGTCTTTACAATAAAATGATAAATTGTAATAATGACAGAATTTTAATAATGTTTTGGTAGGAGACCTTTTAATTTTTACAGAGGAAAATTACTAGAATTTAATTAGAATTAGAATTAGTTAGAATTTAATGAATAATTTTAAATTGTTAATTTTATAGATATGATACATTTTTGCTTCTTATCTGGAGTGTTCAGTTTAGGAATAATTGCTCAGTTTACTCTCAGAGAACTGTTGGACTTCAGGCAAAGAAGACAATGCAGTGTTTTTTATTTCTTATGCAAGTGTGGAGATTTGTCTCTTAGATTTCTTTATTGTGGTGTATTGCCCCAGACTCTACTGCTGAGTTGGTGAATTTTTATAGCATCTGATTTTTCATATAGACAAAACCCTGCAAAAAGTGGGCTAGCCCTTCGCCACAGTTAGAGAAAGCACTCCAAATGCTGAAGGGAACTAGAGAGACTATTCAGCAGCATATTTCATGCAAAGCATCCAGCATAATCTTCTCATTCATACTGGTTTGAACATTCTTGCAAGCAACCATTATTAAAAAAAAAGAAAAACAAAACAGAAAAAACACCACTAAACCAGTTAAGAATATACCTATAAACTAAGAAACAGCATCATTTCAGTACAACCCTGTTTCTGAAACATAATAGTGTTGCTACAAATGCGACAGTCTCCTCAATGACACAAAGCTTGCAAAACATTGCAGAGACCTTCAGCCTATTTCCATTTGAAATTATTTTGATGGAATGTTAGAAGACCAATGCAATTACAAATATTAGCTGCAAATTCATGCACGTTTTCCTGAGCTGAAGGTAGAAACTAAAAATGGTAATGAGAAGAAAGATGGGTTTAATTTGGATTTTAAATCCTCAGTTCTAAGTCATGGCTTGTGTCAGGATTACTCATTGAATAGATTCTGTTAAGTGACCAAAGCGAAACTCTTTGCTTTCATTAGTGTTAAGATGAAACCATTTCTGAGTGGCCAGAAGTGAGGTAAATCACTCGTGATAGGCAAAGCAGGGTTCACTAATCTTTAAATGAAATTTCTGGGACAACCGTAAAGAATTTCAGTTATTTAAGAGACAGGATTCACTGTTAAACAGGAATATAGTTTTTAAGCTTTCATCAGAGAGCAGGGCACCTCACCAAGTCAGAATGACTGCAGTGTGGGGTTACCTGATGAAAATTCAGTTGAGGAGTGATTACGGTGAGTCATCTTTAAATACACACACTCCTCCAAGAGTCTCTTTGACTTCCTCATTACTCAAAACTGTGCTTTCTTTGGCTTGCTGCTTAATTAGCTGGTCAAGATTTTCAAAATTGGTCTCCAGTGGTACTTTTCTGAATTAAAATTCAGAGATAAAGAAGTTAACTAGCTACATGACTACTAAATGAAAATTGCTGTGCCCTCAAAAATTTAGTAACTAATTTAATAACCATCACTTTATAAAATATTATATTAGAAACTAATTATTTAAAATATGCACTTATCCTCCAGATGTTTATTTCATAAAGATTAATGTGTTTTTATCAAAGAAAAATATCTATTCTATGTGCTAGGTTACCAATAGTTATCTGTGTGGATGGGACAATGAGATGACGTCTCTGGGCCAGCAGTTGCTGACCATGAGGCATGAACTCTTGCAACAGAGGCTGTGCAGCCTGGGTGAACACCTCCAGCTGTACACATGGGAGTTTCCACACTGCTCTGAAGTGTTTCAGGTGTCTCATGTACCTCTTTATTTATATTGCATTTGCATTTTTTTTGCCTTTAAAAGGCCATCAGAATGCACATAAACACAAAAAATTATGAGGGCATCAGCTAAGGTGCCTCCTGCCTATGCAGACAGTTACTCAGGGAGAACAGGAAACTGCGTTTGATATAACTCATCAAGACTTGTGGGGTTTTTTGGTTGTTCTTTTGGGCTTTTTTAAACTCAGTATTTTAGGGCATTAACATAGAGCCACTGATCTATAATTCTGCTATTTTATTCTCAGCCTTTAGTTAGCTATATGTTTTCACTATCTACGGCATACATGTTAGCAGTTTCTGGCTTTTATGGGTTTCTAGGACATTTGTGAGGTGTATTCTCATGATGAATTGGTAAAAAGGGATTAGGGTTTTAACGTATATGGGAGTATCATATTCCTGCTTTACTCTGTTATACTGATATTTTAGATGGCTAAATAAGTTATATTTGCTCAAAACTAGAGAAAAGTCAGACACTATATTCCTAGCAAAAGCTCTGCTGCAAAACTGCAAAATAGAATTTATTTCAAAAGCAAATGAATTGAGTGGGAAAACAGTTCATTGCAGGTAACTCAGTCTGGCCCTGCTGAAGGTGTGAGAGCTCATTATGATATCTCTTTGGCACTGAGATTGCGCTCAGTTTGACAAGAAAAAAAATAATTAAACATTTCTCAGGATTTAGATACCTTCCAGGCTTAGAGCCAGAGACACGTGGGCATGGTATGTAGGAGGCACAACCCCACTGTATGTACATGAACCCCGTTCTGAAGAGTGCAGGTCAGGGAAGATTTAGGAGAGATTTGGTAGGTCAGTGGCTTAATGAGCTGGAGAAGAGAGAATATTTAGTGCAAAAAGTGCTAGCAGTGGGGTAGGAAAGGCTGTGAAAATGAGACAGGTGCGAGATGTTGACTGGTTCTGCCATAGCAAAGTCAAGAAATCATTGCTAATAAACTGAGGAAAGCAAGTTCTCAACATGTTCAAAAGAGGCAGCATAATGATCACCAGAACCACAATTTCAGCCAATTGAAGAGAAGCAAGATGAATAAATGAAAGACAGGCTGATTTCTATGACCAGAATGAGAATATGATTGAGGCAGAGGGGCTCTAGTTCCAAAGAGAACTATGAAGAATTTATTTGGATATGTTAGAGAAAAAGAAATAACATTTGCTTATTTCTCTTTACCTGCCTTGCATTCTCCTGCTCTGGTAAAGGTACTACATTGTAGGAGTTAAAAAGTTTTACATATGTAGTGTCAATAGAAAGAAGAAAAAAGAAAGGAAAAAAAATAGGAGTTTTAATGTATTTGTTGCACTTAGCATAACATCTCTGTAGTGAGATTTTTATGGCCTCAAGTGCCTCTACTCAGGCTTCTGGGACATTTTAAATGTAAAGTTAGCTTAAGATACAGTATGAGTCATCTGTAGCCATGGGAGGGAACTCCTTGTACTCGGACAACTACAAGAGAATTCACTTTATTTTCCAACAGAGTTTATGTGTCTGTGTTATGAAAGATAATTTGAGGCAAAAATTATGCTTTATTTTGGTTTACACATTGCAAGCTACTTCCTGTGTTTACCTCTCATATCTCCTGAAGTGCAGGCATCCTGGTAAACAGCACCCCTGCCTATCTTCTGGTCTGCCCCATTTTCTTTGGCAAATACCATGTCTGATATGCCTGGGAAGTGAATTTGGAAAGTGCCCTTACCTATGCTCCTGCAAAACAGCAGCTATCTAATCTCCTTTGCTTTTTTTTTCCTTGTGGAAAGCAGGTCCACAGAAAACTTTGCCACTGGAATCTCTATTCTCTGGAAAAAAAGGGAAATTGTGAAACAACATCACAAAGAGAACCATGAGAGAGGTGGTGGAATGATATGTCATATCAGCATATAAGCACTAAATATCTGTTTATTCTGATTTTTCTGAGAACCTGCCAGGAACTGAGGGAGCAAATCAGGTGGACGTAGAGTAGAAAAGTAGAGCAGATGTAGAGGTGAAGGACTGCATTCATTGTCACAGGGGTCTGTAGGCGTGGTTTATGGGAATCATTTCCCATAGCACTTTTAGAATATCAAAATGGAGTATGTGACTTAGAGTAGTCACATACCAAAGGTCAGTCAGCTATGATGGATAGGTAGCTTTTACATACTCTTCACATTACTTTTTTTATCTGGTAAAGAAAGCAAGTAAACTATGCAAGTAGTATGCTTATAGCTGGTTTTATACTTGTTTTCACCACTCCTGACTGTATTTTGCTATATATCAAAAGTGTGCAGAGTTGTGGATAGGCCTTTTTTATGTATCATATAAATCCATTTAAGTGAATAAATAAATAAACAGCGCCACAACGGAGCAAGAGTGAAAGACTGCATTGATGCTATTAGGAGTAGAAATATTTTGGAAGTACCACTATCAAATCATCTGTGAAAATGCCATATAGGCTCCATGCAGGTGCATAACCAGCAGAAATATTTTATTTTTCCTTCAGATAAATGTGAAAAATGCAGACATCCATTTTCATTTAAGTACCTGACATATTCTTCAAATCCACAGTGTGCTTGGCAGATACTAGAGCATCTTCTGTTAATCCTGAAGAGATTTAAATAACATTTTGTTTATATTTAGCATTCTGAAAGCACAAAAGAGAATTACAAAGTATTCAGTGCCTAGATCTTATAGGCTTCTTCGTAGAAAAGACTGCTGCAAGAATAGGGATAAATCAGAAGTAACTTAATCTGTTATAGATAATGTGATTTATATTGCTATCTATCATGTTAATGACTCAAAGACAATGTGCACATTATTTTTTTTTTCATTTCCAATTTGGGATTCTCCGAACAAGAGATGCAGAGACAAAGATAACCCATGTTTTCCATGAGAGATTCATGGAAACTGAAAAATAAGGTCTTTTAATAGTGCGTGATAACTGTTTTTCTTGGCTTAAGTGTAGGTTTTAAAAAATGGTGCTCATTGTTTTGCTTGTAGTTCTTTCATGCATGGACAATCATGCTGATGATGCATTTACTTTGAGTGAATTTTCCAATTGAAAAAGTGCTCTTGAGTAGTTTTAAGTACTATGAATCACCAAAACCTCATCTAAGTCCCATAAAAGCACTGGCTGCAGCAAGCAGCCCTGGAAAGAAGACATATTGAGAGTGTACTGCATGATTCAGCTAAACAGAAGTATATTTTGTCAACTCAGAAGAAGTAAAAGAACCTGACAGTTCTGAAAAGTGAAGTTCTGATCTGCTAGAAAGGCAGAAATTATCTCTTCTGGAAACCCCCCTGTTATATCTCTGAGTTGTTTCTCACTGTTCTGAAGCAGAGATGCTAGAAGTGAGAACTTCAGTCCTTGGAACACAGGGTTTTTATGAGATATATTTCATTCCCCATCTTTTTCTCTGCTCTTTATTTTGCTGTTTTCTCCCTAGTTTCCCTTGGCTTAGTCTGACTGGAGAAAATGCTGTTTTTCATATTATCACTGCCTTGACCATTTGATCAACTAGTTGATTCTGAGACAATGTCTTTTTAGTATCAGCAATATTTATTTCTTATAATAGTTCCACTGAAACAACTTTGAGTTGGAAGTATTTGTCAGGGAGACATCGGGGATTTTTAATTTATTATTCAGTCCTTATGTAGTTTTTCTTTAAAGCTGCCTTTGAAAGCAGGTAAAACTATTGACTAAGCCACACTATTCAAGCTTTTTGAAACTGTGGAGTGTTTATTAATAATTTCAAAACATTAAGCTATTGCCTTAGGATCTTTCTTAATTTCTGGTATAACTTAAGGTTACACATCCTTAAAAGTGGTTTAAGGATACTGAGAGTTGAGAAAAAAATTAATGCCATTTTCTGCACCTTGGATAGTAATGTTTTGCCTCAAGTGAGCAGTGCAAGTGTAGGGGATTTCATGGTGTCTGGAATTCCTGGAAGGATAAAGGCCTTGGGGCCCAGATCTGGTCACAGGCTGCTGAGCCTATATGGTGTTCCTGTAAGAGCTGGTAGGGTCGCTGTGGTCACAGCATCTTTTCTGCTGGCTGCCACTTCAAACACTGCTGTAGGTTTGTTGGTGTTGAAGCTGGGATGCTGGATGGCTTCTGTCTGGCCTTACTGAAAGAAAATTATTTTACCCACACACATGAACATACAACATTTTCAGTTTGATTATTTTTTCCAAGATAATTTGGGTATAGGATAAGATGTTTAAGATGAGGTCGGGGAGGTTGCACAAGTGGTGTGGTCAGTAGAGAGGAGGAGCATGGCTGAACCCTGGCCATCAGCACTGTCAGTCTGAGTCTGACTACTGATACAGAGCATTTTATTCCCACCATCGAAGTGATGATGGCTCTGTGGGAATCTGAAGCAAGAGTGTCCAAAATGTGCCTCTAAGGTGGAAGATACCTGAGAAAATATGATGGTGGGTTTTTTTGGTGACATCAGTGATTCATGAGCTGGTTAGCCTTACTTGGGGAATTAGTATTCTCATGCTGTTCTTTGAAATTAAACACTTTGTGAAGGTGAAATGTAATTAAGTAGCTCACACCCTCTGATGAGCTATCAGAACAGTAGCTGTAGAACAAGCAGGAGTAAATAAGTGAATTGTCTTTTGGCCTCTACAGCTTCCTAAGCAATAGAGGTGATGTTTTCCTTGCTAAAAAAAGAGGAAAGAAATCCTGGAGGAGATGTGGAAGAGAGGTAAGCTATCTGAATGTGAGTGCTCAGTACCCACTGAAGAAAGAGATGACAGAGGAGGTGGTTGTGCCACAGAAGTATGGAAAGATCAATGCTCAATTCTAACTAATCCTCTTGAAGACATGCCTCCCTTAAGAACAAGCTCTGTTTTAAATCAAGAACATTTTCTTTGATTTACAGTTAAACCAAACTTCCATCCAGGTCCACAAAGACATGCAAAGGTGAAAGAGCAATTGGGCTCGTTGTTTGAAATATTGATCAAGCAATTGAATGTCATTTTGAGGGATGTTAAAAAAATGTTGGGAAAGGCCCATGTGCCTTGTTTAGCAGAACAGACTCCTAGTGTGGGGCACACAGGTTGCACAGCTGCACAATAAACCTGCTTTCTCTTACAACGGAAAGCAAATAATTTTGCATTTCTAAAATGTGTCTTTTCACAGTTTACCTGAAAACTTTTAATATTGCTACTTAACAGTCCAACAGTATGAAATTGACTCTTTCTCAGGAACACCATTCTTCTCAGCATTATTTTTGTGAACCTTCTCTGGTTATTTGTACACCGGATGTTTTGAAGGCACTGCTAGGACTTTTTTAAGGAGTATTGCCAAGGGAACTTGTGTTGTGCTGCTTGACCACGTGCATCACTTCCATTTTCCCCATATGCTGCTCCTATAACTCTGCTTACCCTGTTTCTGCAGCTGCCTCATCCTTCATCTCCAACATCCTTCCTCTTGTTGCCACCTTGCTTATCCCTACAACATTGTGCCTCAAGGTGTCAAGAAGACCTGGTGTGGCTAGAGAACCAAATGGGCAAGAGAAGTCAGGATGTGGGACACACTTGTCTGAACTTTGCAGCCTAAAATTATTTGTGCTTTGCTGAGGCCATGACTTTTATTAAATTAAACCAAAGTCCAAGAAGTAACCTTCTTCAAAGATTACTTCATTTGAAATTCAGAGTTTTTGGTTGTTCAGGTTGAGAATTAAAATTACCTTGGGCTACTGCATGCTGTGCCTAACCAAAGCAATGCTAACAAGTTAATGGTGGTGCTGTGGTTGTGGAGACTGAGACAACTGTGGCTGTAGTTTATCCACAAGTGTGAGCAGCAATGTTTCCTCTGAATTAAGGATATTTAGCACAAAGAGAATGCTTCAAAAGCTCTTCTGAAGACAGTGATGATGCATACTGCAAAGCATATAGCTGTGTGTCAGTTTAAAAGAGCACTCCTTGATGGCAGGTGAAGTTGACCACATCTCACCTTCAGAAGAAACTAGAAATGAAAACATAATGAAATGTGTGTCAGATAAGTTTCACGGGGTAAGCCTGGAAAATAACAAACCTAATGTTTATCTTTAGCAAGCAGAGAAAGGAAGAGCCAGACTCATGAAATAAATAATCAAACTAGCTGCAAGAACAAATTGAATTTGTCAAGTACAAATTGTATTATACCAACCAAATTTCAGTCTATGACAGGATAACAGGCCTTGTGGATTTCAGAAGAAGGAGTAAGCATCTCTAAATCATTACTTTGGGGAGAATTTTCTCACGTTTAAATGTGGAATCCCCATGAGCTGGTAAGTGAAATACAGGCTTGATACATCAGTCCAAAACCACTTCAAAACCTAAAGGGAATAATTAGTAGATCGCTGTCACATTGGAGCATGTTTCAAGGGGGAATGTCACAGAGGTCTGTCATGGTAATACTGAGTGTTGAATATTCATTCAGAATAAATTTCAGTAAGAACACTCCTGGTAAAATAAAGAGCATATTTTTTAAATTTGCAGAAGACACCAAGCTGAGCGAGCAGCAGAGAGTTTGAAAAGATCCAATTTATAGCTGGTATCTTGGAGAAGGTAGTGAGAACAAAGTAGTTCAAGTTATAAGGAAAAGTCCTACACTCAGTAAGGGAAATCTGCACTCCAAAATCCACAAAACTGGAAATAGCTAGAAGTATAAAAGTCATGGAGAAGATCTAGAAGTTACAGTGGGTATGATGTAATGATAGGCAAGAAGGTAAACATTCTACTGGGCTATATTTAAAAAGGCACTTTACAATGTACATGATGTTTTCTTTCTCTGCTTTGTGAAGGTGTGATGTTCAGATGGAGAACAGTGTCCTGTTTTGAACAGCTGGAGCACTTATAGAGAGATACAGGTGAAATAAGGTGAATCTAACCATGTTCTTTATTCTCCTCTAAACTCTTTGGCAAGATTAAAGGAACCAGATTAAAGGACAAGGACACGAAAAAGAGAAAATACAAAGCAACCACCTTCAGAAACATAAATAATAAAGAGGGCAGGAATAACTTAATAACCTCAAAGAGGGCAACAAGAGCCTGTCACCATTAGGGAGTCTACATTTCATCAGGAGAGATTTAGTATAGTTATTGTGGAATGTCTGAGAGCAGCAGTGAAAAGATGGTATTACAGGTTAGCTATGCAGATGCTGGCATCTTCATTGTTAGGTTAGGATCTGGTTAGCAGACCTTGCTCATGAGAGATTAGGTATAGCTGATAAGTGGATAGACGGTCTTTCCAAGTCCCTTCCTGTTTATGGTGTCTGTATGTGTTGAATTAAATATCACCATAATAAAAGACTCAAATCAATATTCAGTCACTGAATGTGATAATAGGACTGTAGTATTAGAACATCCAAATTGTAATTTGTTGCCTTCAGTGAAGCGGAGTGGGAATGGACTCCTCACAGGTAGTCTTGGCATTTGGTTAAGCCGTCAGATCACTGAGCCCAGCAAACAGCACAGTCTTTCTCTCTGTACTGCTTACTTCAGAGCCCAGGAAGCCAGGCTGGGGAGGGCAAGATAGACAGACTGACCTGGGGCGAGGGACCCTTCCCAAAAGCATCATCTCTACCCTCTGTGAATCAACACCTGGGCTCCAATCCTGCAGAGTCTTTTCCTTTTGCTTTTCCCAACACAGAAGTAGAAACATGCTTTGATGTTACTTACCCTAATGAGAAGGCTGTACCAGCTTTACCAAAGATCCCATTCCTAGTAAACTTTCACTTTGTGAATTTTTCAACAGCTAGCGGTTCTTTCAGTAAAGTCACCTTTGTCTGGGGAATACAGACATCTCAGAAGACAATTTGAGGATATATGAAGTCCTTTCCTGTGATATGTGTTAGAAGCCAACTGGATTGTGGATTGAAGATAATTGGATGCACTGATATAATGAGCTAAAGACCCATATGACAATTAATAATGCTGTCTAAATAAAGTTATAATTCAACATTTTTGTAATGTAACACTGAGTGTAATAGAAGAGAAGCATATCTTTGTTCTCAGATTTTCACAAATGAGTTAGATTGACCCTCCAAACCCCTGCCTGCATGGTGAGCCTGACTTTAGCAGTTTTAGCAGGGCTGTTGGCAAGTGTCTAAATGTAAGCAGATGGACAGACATCGATTTAGAAAAGGCACTAACTGGTATCAGCACTGTAAAGCCAAGAGATTCTCTTGCCATGTGGTGTGCCAATGGTCATATAACCCTAAGTTTCTTCACATTCCCCAATTTTGATCAGAGTTGTGGATATGCAGAGGCACAACTCTTTGTGAGTACCATAAATTTCTTTCTTGAAGTCTAGGATCATTGTGCATTGAGCACCTTTTATCATTAAAAGTGATGAAATTCTCAACAGAGTTCCCTCCTGTCTTCTGGAGCTAGAAATGTGGTGCATGGAATGCACTAACCTGAGACTCCTCAGGACAGAAGTATCACAGCAAAGGATAAAAAAGGAACTGAGCCTTTATGGTTCCACCAGGCCCTTAGTGGAGTCACCAGACAAAAAGTTCAAAGCTCAATTGATACAGGTTTTTGAAGGACATAGATGGTGATTAAAGATTCAAAGTCTTCACTAAATCCGTCAATAATATTTCTAACATCAAAACTTTCTCAGAAAGATGAATGTATGATGGATCAATAAGAGGATTGATTGTTACCTTGCCAGCCTGTTCTTGCAGTCACATGCTAAAGATGAAGTAGAGACATTTTCTGTCAATCCATGGCTTTTGAGAAATTACTAAGCCTCCACTAAGTCACTTGACATTGCTGCTATCCTATCATTTATAATTATCCATAAATAATATAGATGCTTTTCTCATGTAAAAAAGGAACCCAAATAGCACATTTAGGGAGTCTGGGCTTCAGTTCAAATTTTCTATCTCTGTTGTGTAAATAAATGCTGCACCCTGTGAAGGCAAGTTTGAACACATACAGATCAATAATGGTCCAAGGTACACAATACTGGTTCTTGGACAGCATTTCAGGGGGCAGAAATGTGCAGCCCACATTGAATAGTGTGTGCTAAATTCCCGGATGTGTTGTAGCTGAGATGATCTACTGATATGACATGTTTGGCTTCAGGAAGAAATTAGACCTTTTTTATTCTTCTTGGAGCAACTGATAGAGCTGGAACAATAGCCAAGTTTCAGGCACAAGCTTCTCTGCAGATAGAAAAGAAAAAGCTAGAAAGCTTGTCTGTGGTTTTTACAGACAAATCAGTGGGTCTAACCAAAGATATCATCTCTCCTGACAGATTTGTCTCTTGGCAGGATTTGTCAGTGCTTGCTGGTGGTGTATGCTGGGACTGTGCTGGCACTGGATGTGCTCTCCCTGGACAAAGCAAAAGCAAGACAAGGCAGACATGTGTCAACAGATGAATGGGGTGAGGAAGGGAAAAACCTCATAATTTCCTTTACGAAGCCCACCTCTACCCTGCAGCCCCCATCAGGCATCAATTTCCCCATAGGCACTCCAGTTTTACCCCTGCCATCTCTAACCATCTTTCAGTCCCATTGCTTTTCTTCCACCTCACTACTGAATCCACTCACCACCACAGCAGCAGCAATCACCCAGCAGCGGCCTGTTCAATGGGTACCCTTTAATAGTCATCACTTGCCACAGATGCTAGAGATAAAAAAGAGAAAAAACGCAGCTCTTCACCCAGCACAGGTTTGGAGCTCGTGTTTCCAGGCAAACTCATAATGAATCAAAATCTGAAACAGGAGAGAGAAATATGTATACACGTGAGAATAAATCATATCACTGCAATAGTACTCGGAGAGGCAAAACAAAATGTGAGTATTCCTTCTTAATGTTAAAATAAGGGATTAAGTTTTACCGATTCAGCCTAAGGAACTATTTAAAAAATGAGTAAAAGTTTTAAGTCACTTGATACTTTTACAGGCTTGGTGACTTCGCCTTCTGAACAGTTTACTCAAGACCAGAAGTGCTTTAGGTTCTGCATTAACTAGACTATATTTCCACAAAATGTGGCCTAAGTGCCCCTTTTCTGACCTTTACATATTTACTTAAACTTGTGCTAAATGCAGAACTGGGAAAACTTTAAATGCTGAATCAGGCTCATAATGAGGAAGATAATGTAAGTCATAACAGCAATGTCACATACAGAGAATCTGTTTCACCCTGGAGATGCCTCCACTTCTGTGCACTTGTCTGGGGTCATGATGCCTGTACAAAAAGCATTGATTTCTACAGCAAGCTGGTGTTCAGGAGGGACTGAGGCATTTTGCAAGTTGTTACTGGTGCTCCATCAGCCATGTACCCTGGGGACTGCTTTTTGTGGAGCAAAAATAGTTATGCTATACCTAGAGTAAGGGCTTTGCCTAGCACATACCAGCCCAGCACCCAAGCTGGTCCCCATGTCCCTTTCTTCCAGGAAGCCAAAACAATATTGCCCTCCACTGGTCCTGAAACTAGTTTAGCTGCTAATGTGAGCTGGACAAAATCTGTGTCGGTACCACCAGGGGCACTTTGAAACCAAGATGCAGATTCCTGAGATGTGCTGCTGTTGTCCCATCTGTGCTGGGAGCTCTCACTTTTCAACCTCAGCTGTAGCAGGGGAAGTCTTTATGAGTGGCTGCATGGTGACAGCACAGCAGGAAGGGTGTGGAGATGGTGTCATCTCCTGTGGGGACCAGCACTTTGGGAGGGATATTTGGGCAGGGGATCTGCGCTGTTGCTGAGCATTTGCTCAAAGCATACCAAAACTTCACTCAGTGTGAGCTCTGGCATTGGACAACTTCAGCTGGATTTGCTGTCATCAAAGGTGAAACTTGCAGGTCCACTCAGCCTTTCAGATTTCTAAAGCCTGTGATACTGTGTTGAGAACACAGGCTTTTAGCCATTATGTCTGCTGATTCTGTGTGCTGCCTGAGGAGGACGAGGAGAGGAGCCCTACTTGCAAATCCGGTGGACATATCCTACATGTGCCAGCACCAGCTCTGAAACACCCAACAAAGCCAGCATCCTTTGAATAACCCACTCAACAAAGCTGGCATTGCTTGAGTAATGCAGTCAAACACCGTTGACTAACATCTCAGTCTCCAAGAGAGAACAAATACTTCCCATTGCAATCTGAGAACCATCCGAGGGTTGTTCTGATAAGTGGCCTCTGCAGGGTGCTCTTTTATCACTCAGGAGTGTGGAGAGAAGGTATGTGACACCATTGGGCTTCACCTGCATGCCCAACAGAGAAAGCCTGTTAGATGATATTTATTTCTGGCACAGTGAGCAGCAGTGAGAAGATTAACTGATCTGGCATTTAAGTGACCGTAATTAGGCTTCCTGTGAACAGCCCTTTGAGATAAATAATAGAAATTCACACCTATCTGGGTCCAACGACTTTTCAGCCTGTTTGGGGCAGGCTGAAATTAGGTGTGTAAATCTCCTTGAGCATCTTGGCCACTCTGCAGTTGTCTTAAGGAGCTCTGACAGTTGCTGGCTTGGCCTCCCTGTTCCAGTGTTTTAACCTGCTGTTTCCAGCATCACCTCCATGAATGTTCCTGGTTATCAAGGCAAGTTTCCCAGAAAATTACTAAGAATACACAAATCCTACTTCTGACTGAGCATGGCTTGATACACCTAGAAATAAGGTGGGAAATAAATCCAAGAGTACTGTGGCTGGTTGAAGTGCAAAAGATTTTAATATCGATATACTCACTGTGACTCATCAGGTGAAAGAAATACTTCTTTAATTTCCACCATCATTTTCTTTCAGTCAAGTTGGAAGAGGTGCACAGGAGCACCTCAGATGCCAGAGAGGTTTCTTGCAGGAGTTAAGGACTTAATTTCAGAATAATTTCCAATAAGTCACCAGGAAAGATTATGGGCTGAGGCTTTTTGCAGGATATTAAGAACTATATCACCCCTTCCAGAGCTATCTGCAAATCCTGCTCCACCGTGATAAATAACCCTGCAGTTACCAAAAGATGGAGAGCAACCAGTGTCCTTGCAAACTAGAAGATGTCTGTTTAGCAGACAGCAAGGTAGCAAGAGCTACAGTTGTTGTTCTAATGCTGTTAATGGGTGACAGTATGCTAATTAGTCAGATTAACTAAGCGGGTGAGTCATGCACTAACCCTTCTTGAAAGAAAGTGCCCATTTTGAGATGCTAAATGAGAACATAAATGCAATCAGGCATAGAATTCTTGAAAGATAAGACGAGAGCAGACCTGCTTGTTAATGGAGCCAGTGAAATTAATTCCGCTTTGGAAAGGGGTGCACTTTTTCATATTCAGGGTTTATTTTAATGGGGAAGGGATCAAAACCTGCAGATCTAGACAATGCGTTTCACTCAGGTCTAAGTAGTTCTAATGACCTAACTAACAAAGATATTTCTGATATTCTCTGCTAGTTTTGAACCTTCAGAAAGAGGGTTTGTTTTTTTTTTTTAATTAGAGGCATTCAGATGTTTCAAATTAAGACAAAACTGTAATATTCTGAGAAAAACACAAAGCTCTCTCATCTATATTTGATGGGAAAATATTAAAAATGTTTATTGTGAATGCTTAAGCTCTTATACTAAGAAACCACGGTCTTCTTGCCTTTAAAAAGTCAGCATCAATGCTCATAGGGACCACAAATGTGGTCCTGCTGTGGTGCAGTCACAGATAAGGAAAGGAGGTCTGGGTGCTCCTCTGTGGAGCTCTGTGCTAGTTTTCAGTGTAAACCATCCCTTCCTTTCTTGTGGCCACCCACTAAGTCTGTGTTCGCCTGTTTTAACATTTTTCTCTTTGTCACATATAACAGCGTAGGCATGAAGGAAGCACAGAATTGGTGTGAGCATCCAATGCACACTGTCTGGGATGCTATGGATCCTGACCTAAACAGACAGGGCTACAAAGGTAATCAAGGGAGTGGAGCACCTCTTTAATAAGGAGAGGCTGAAAAACTTAGGTCTGTTTAGCCTGGTGAAGACTGAGAAGTGATCTCATCAGTGCTTACAAATATCAAAAGGCTAGGCTCCATCCAGAGGATGGGGACAGGTGCTTTTCAGTACAATGGGCAATGGGCACAGGAGAAGGAGCAGTGGGCATAAACTAGAACATGATATATACCATCTAAACATGAGGAGGAACTTCTTTACTTTGAGGATGTCAGAACACTGGAGCAGACTGCCCAGAGAGGTTGTGGAGTCTCCTTTCACGGAGATATTAAAAATCCACATAGATGCATTCCTATCCAGCCTGCTTCAGGTGAACCTGCTTTGGCAGAGGGGTTGGACTACATGATCTCCAGATGATCTCTTCCAACCACTACCATTCTGTGGTGTCAAGGCAGCTGTTATGTGCTAGGACTGATAGACTTTTCTAAAGCCTGCCTTCTTTTCTAACCCAAACTCTTGCCAGTGCCACTGCAATGGCCTCCAATTTCCATACAAAAGGTGGCTGCACTTAGATGATTGGTGAAGTGATCCCTATATATATTTGTAATTCTCTGAAGTGCCTTGAGGCTTGCAAAAGGCACTATATAAATCAATTAATAACAATATCAGAGGTCAGTCAGCCAATAAGAATACAATTTAGTTTAATGAGAGATAAATAAGACAGACAGAGTGAGCGAGGAAGGGAGTTACAAGGCTCCTTACTTGGTGCCAGGATCTAAATACTCCACCTCCTTGCTTTATCACAGTGATCATCAGAAACACAGAAGATAATTGTGTCATTGCCATTTCTTGGTCCAGTGTAATATCTATTACTGGTTTTGATGTCTTACTCAGCTCCATACCAGTATGAATTTAGGAAGAGTGTACATTATTTTCATGAAAACAAATATGAGCATGAGGAAGCATTTTTCCCTTGCGTGCAATTCCTACTAAAGAATTTACATTCTTCTAATTTACTGGTTTACTGCACCACTTAGTGCACTCCTGAGATGTGCAGAATGTCCTCGCAGTTAAGAATGTGCAGATGAAATTTACCCTTTTTGCACTGAATCACTCACTCTTCCCTTGGAAGACACTGTGCTCTTTCCTCCCTCTAAATCTCCTTTAACCGCTCTAATAAAATAATAGATTATTCTGCCTATTACAAAATGGATCCAAAATGGATGGTTAGCAGTTTATTCAGATTTTAAGGTAGATATATATTTTTGTGGCCAGGCTGATACTAAACAGGTGAATGGAAAGATAGTATTTTTACATTTGATTCTTCCTATTATAGGGGACCATGGATGTAGGAGTGAGAATTCTCTACTTTAGCCCCAGATAAAAAGCATCACCCTCCTCAAAGCAATATTTGACGAGTTGTCAGAAGACACAGAGGATGAGAGAAGATAAACCTGAGTGAGACAGGATGAGGAGGCCTGCCTGGCAAAGTGAGGAGGTGTTCCATGTTTGTGCCACAGCAGTACACAAGCTGCCCAGCCTCTCTGGGTCTACACGAGCCTGTTGAGGTGCACTGGATGATGCCTTGGGCCCCACTGGTCCAGTTGTGCAGCCTGAAGGGCTTTTGGGGAGAGTGACAGCGCCTGCCCAGCCCCTGCACATCTCCTTCCTAGGGGTCTAGAGAGAGCTTATGCTATAGTATGGGTGCTGAGAAATGTTCCAAGGCTTGGTATTAAAGAGAGAGCCATTAGCAGCAGAGCATGAAACATGTATCTAAAGCAGAATAAAGTGGTATGAAGCGCTCTTGGTGAGCAAGCCCATAGCTGTAGGGCAAGGCTGACTTGGGCTAAAATGTGACACAGTTTAGTGTAGCATCATTACGTGCAGAATTGGCTCACCTGGTTATTCCCAGAAACTTCATTTTTTTTAGTCGTGTCTGCACATACTGCCTGTCTCTTCATCTGCCTGTTGCCTGCATCGTGCTCTTAACAGGGTAGTTGTTTAGCCCTGTGGCCTCGGTGAAAGGAGGCAGATCAGACCTTCCTAAAGCTCTTTGACAAAGCCAAAGCCAAACGGAGCTGACTTCATGCACATCAGCACTTCCGAGTTTGCACCCTCCACCCCCTCCCAAATTCCACTTAGATTTTTTGAGTCCTTTCATGTGCCTCCGAGGAGCAGCCCGGGCAAATCAGGAGATGTCTGCTTCACACTTAGGTAATCCACTTGCAGCAGCTCAGATCTGGACATGGAAATACTGCTCCTGCAAGGGGGGCTGCTCTTTGTTGTCTCTCCCTTCGCCAAAAAAAAAAAAAAAAAAAAGGCAGCCTTGAACACCGTGACAAAGGATTAGCTGAAGCTGAGAGCGGGCTGCAATGTAAATAGCCAGACAGAGAACAGAATGGCTTCTTTTATCAAACTTAACATCCCAAAGCTCTACTGATTTCATTGTCATTATGGTGGTGATTAATTTGACCCAGAGTACTGCCACCCACTGTTAAAGCCTTCGCTGCATCCCTGTTGATAGCTCTCATGACAGAGATTACAGTCTGCCACTGCCTTGTCCATAATTAGTACTTGTCAAAATGAGATTTGCCTGTGGTAGCCCACCGTCCATAAGAAACCCATTCAAAATTAAAGGCACTTTGGAAAATTGAGGACAGTTCATCCTCTAATTGGAACCAATGAGTGCTGAATGAAGACTCTTTTTCTCATCTATTAATTGTTGTTCCAGGTCTGAAAAATTGTTTTGTGAGTTTCCCCCCCAGCTATGGGTAAGTGTCCTCTGGCCAAGTCCGAGGGCACCCATTCTGTTCTGCAGAGTCTTAAAATGTTTGCGTGGCACATTCCCTGAAACAGTGTAGTTTAGTTGCTTCATCTGAGTCAGGGCTGGGACCAGGGCACTGTGACAGCTCCTGTCATGTGGCTGATGCCAATGTTGCCACTCCGCCCTGGGTGATGATCTTTTGGGAAGGCAGATGATGGGCACGGTTCGTAGCCTGGGGGGATATTTGAATGGGTTGTCACATATTTCCAGGGACTGGAGAAAAGAGGAGTGAGGCCACACAGCCCATGGGCTAGCATAGAAATTTTTAGTGATCAGAGTCTGAGCCTTCACTCTCTGACACTTCAGGCTGGAAAACATGTGGAGTCTAAGGCACAATTCACTTTGCAGGTCAAGGTTACAATCTCCTTTTTCTCTTTCCTTTCTGGTCATCTCTGCACTGGTCAGTGCAAAGCTGAAGATACAGGCCAGCTGGAGATCAGCTAAAAAGGGAAAAATCATGTTGCTGGTACATATAAAATAAATAGGGAGGAGAGACTGAGAGGCAGACCTTGAGAAAAGTGAACACAGGCAGTCTTTCGGTTTGCAAAAAAAAAAAACAAAGCTGCGGCAAAAAGAGCACGAATAAATGGATAATAAATGGGAATAAATGTGGAGAAGGAAAAGTAGCTTTGAAGTAGCTGTCTCACTTATAAAAGTTTTATATTATTTAATGGCAGATTTAAATTTTTGGAAAATATTTGTTTTCTCTTTTGGGCTCATTCTGGAATCATCTCTTTAAAACTAATGAGACAGTTAAGCAAGACATTAGGAAGACTTTTGTAATGGTGATGGTGACTACACCCCGTCACACATCACTGCGAAGGTTAGGAGAGTCAGCAAACATCTGCTGGGACAGCACTGGGCATCACTCACCCTGCCATGGCATGGGACAGGCAGGAGATGACCTCGGCAATCCCCAGTCAGTCCCATTTCCTATCATCCCAGAGAGTTTGAAGATTTGCTTTCGCCCTGAAGGCAATCAGTCAGTCGTGATTTTGACCTGCAGTTTAATGTGCTCTCATGCTATAGTTACAGACATCCTCCTTCTGGATATGTTCCCTGCTGTGACTAATGGCAGCTTTGCAGCTAAAGAGGTGGTTTTTAAAGAAAAACATCCAAGTTTCTGTGCTGTTACTGAGTTTTAACAAAATCAGTGGCACAGCAGCTCCTACTGTGGTCTGTGGGTTGGATATTTTAGAGGTGCAAGTGTGTAAATGTGTATTTATGCACCACTCTCAAAACCTCTAAATTCAAAGGAAGCAACATCTTTTTCTGCTGCTGTTCATGCAATGGACCATCAGTCTTGGTATTTGTTGTTCACATTGAAATATGTTTAAAGTTCACTTACTCCATACATCCAAAATATTCTTGGTCAGCCAAGGTTTTTTGAAAACTGACTTGATTTGCAGAAATGCAAACAAAAATTGAAAAGAGTCTTCAAAGAATCAGGCACTGAATAACACACAACATAAGATACTAAGAAAGCTTTACTATTACCATCATTCTAGTATGGTTTTTTGGGAGATGTTTAAGGGTGATAAGAGAAACTATTTCTAAAATGTAAAATCATAAGGATTTTAAAGGGATTTTGCAAACAACCTCAGCCATTAATAAATACTCCTTTTGAAAACACTGCAGTGATTGCACGTAGTTCTTCAAACTGAAAAATAGTTTTTTTAGATTACACGATGAGACCACTTTAAATAAATACAATTGATTTTTTGTTGTTGTTGTTTGTGTGTGGATGGTGAAGAAAAAATTGGGAAAGTGCTACAATTGTATAAATCTCCTTTATTTTCACTTTTTCAATTGGTTCCCTATATCTGTTCACCTCTAAGCCAAATTAAATTCAAGGGCAGCAGATTGCAAAAGCTAAAGCTACTTGACCAAAATTTCTACTCTGTGAGGCAAGAAAATAAGTAGAAAGTAGTTTGAGTTTTGGTTTTCTTTGTACAAAAGGCTGCAGATGTCACCTGGACACTAATTGGAGTTACTGTAGGTTCATGTTAGATGCCCTGTTCTCATTCAACATTGTGACAGGTAACAGCACTTGTGTTCTTCCAGAAAGGATCAATGACATAAAGGTAGTTTTCTGCTAAAGGGAGAAAATAGACAATTAGAAAATCACTATTTGTATTCAATTTCTATTTACACTGGTTGACCACATCTCCTGTGAGTGCACATTTCTCTCTAGCTTCAGAAATACACAAATATATCAGCACTAGAAGTCTCCCCTCGTTTTACTTTGCAATTCAGGAATGCTTTATTAATCAACACAAGATGCATTCATTGAACTGGATTAATCCTGCATAAGTAATTTTGAAATTTCCTGCTGAAGTTATTTTTCATTTCTGGGAACAAATCACTTATTTGGATTTTCATATATCAGGATCACAGAGATTTGCCACAGTCAGATTTTAATTTTAGTTACATCTGAGCTGGCTTATATATTAGGGCACATAGTTTTGCATGAGAGAATCTTCTAAAATCTGTAATTGGTGTGGAACACTGACATGCACAGAATACATCTGACAAGGTCCAGAGAGTTAGGTTCAGTTTCGCTGATCCACATCTATGCTGCAGATTAACTGAATCTTTTATGGCATTACAAACCCTCCAGAATTCATTAGTGTACTTTCCCTTCTCTGTAAACCACTCTGACCTACAGCGCTGCTGTCGCAGCTTCCTTGGTCCCAACCTGAGAGGCTAAGAAACACTGACTCTTTTCCACTGCCACACTAACAAAAGAAATGAGACTGTGTATCTTAACCTTCTCAAGATTCTACATGTTGCCAATTACTATCTTGGCCTCTTTAGGAGTCTTTGGAATTTCTGTCTCCTTTGTCTGTACCTGGAAAGCTCCATTTAAATTGAAACAAGGTCTGTCCCTTAAAAGCAAGAGACCTAGAGTAGCATAGTATATTGGTGAATGATTATATTACAATACAAACCACTATATATAATGAGGCTTGCATTTTCCTCAGAAATTCGCTCACGGATGCAGCTAGCAGAGTAAGTCATTGTATTTAAAGTGAGAAGGAGGACAAACATGAATGAAAGCAATGCCAGCTTTTGGGAAAAAGATGCACAGTACTTTTGAAGACAGTGCCATAATCAGTAAAAACCCCACTTATGAAATGCCATCTTTGCCCTCCTTAATGTATGCATGTGGGTGACAAGTCAGCAGCAAGCCAGTTTTCTCATGATTCTTGGGCAGTGAATGGGGACCACAGCTCAGGAACAGGGAAAGAGCTCCATTCACTGGACTCATTTCCCAGCCCCAGCTCTGCAAAAGTCATGCTGAGGACAAAGAGGGAGAGATCAATGTTTAACAGGAAGGACAGCAGAGAAGGAGGAAGGAGAAACTGTCCAATTGTCCAATTCCCAAAGACACCTGGAGTCCTCTGTCCGGCTCCNAGCAGCAAGCCAGTTTTCTCATGATTCTTGGGCAGTGAATGGGGACCACAGCTCAGGAACAGGGAAAGAGCTCCATTCACTGGACTCATTTCCCAGCCCCAGCTCTGCAAAAGTCATGCTGAGGACAAAGAGGGAGAGATCAATGTTTAACAGGAAGGACAGCAGAGAAGGAGGAAGGAGAAACTGTCCAATTGTCCAATTCCCAAAGACACCTGGAGTCCTGTGTCCGGCTCTGGAGCCTTCAGCACAAGGGTAGGGACTGGTTGGAAGGCCACAAGGATTATCAGGGGCTGGAGCACCTCTCCTACAAGAATAGTCTGAGAGAGTTGCAGTATACTAGCTTTGAGAAAAGAAAGCTCCAGGGAGGCCTCATAGTGACCTACCTTAAAGGGGCCTACAGGAAAAAATGAAAAAGATCTTTGCAGGACTGTGTAGCCCTAGGGTGAGAGGAGGTGGTTTTAGGTTGAAAGAGGGGAAATTTACATTAGACATTAGAAAGAAATTCTGTACTGTGAGGCTGGTCAGACACTGGAACAGGCTGCCCAGAGAAGCTGTGGATGCCCCATCCCTGGAAGTGCTCAAGGCCAGATTGGACAGGGCTTTGAGCAATCTGGTTTGGTGGAAGGTCTGGTGCCACCCCCATGGCAAGGGGGCTTTTGAGGTCCCTTTTGAGGTCCCTTCCAACCTAAACCATTCTATAATCTGTGAATCAGAAATGGATTTCTTCCCACTCAACAGGGACTGGGACTTGTGGCACATATACACATCTGCTCTTTTTCTGCTCCTCACTACCAGCAGCATTTTTCTTCTCTTGCCACACAGCTGCTGGCTGTAGTTGGGTGCTGAATTTCATGCATTAAAAGCTTGAAGACAGCAACACCAAAGGATTCTGCTGATTTGACCCTTCTACTTGGCAGCTAGACTACTGAAATAAAAATAGGAAAGGTACCATCACCGAAGGCTTATATAGTTTCATGTCCTCTTTTATTGCATTTTCTTATTCTGCTCTTTGCATTGCCTCTCCTGCTATTTCTTTCTAGTGTTGGACTTAGATGTGTTTCTCAGAAAGTTTCTTTGCCTTCCTCACTACTCCAGTCTTTACTTTCTCTTGATCCACAAGGACTTTGCATTTTCTCCTCTTGCAGTCTCAGTTTCTATTTCTTTCCTTTCATTATTAACTACTCCTTCTTGCTTCACTCCCTTCCTTTCTAAATCATCTCTCTGTCCACTGCTTACAGCTTCTCCTTTTCCTTCTTCTCCCTCATTACTTAAAAAATGTATACCTAGATCTCTCTCCTTTCTCTTCTGAAATAAACTCATTAATGAAACACTTGTAGCCATTGTGCAGTTGCTGCTGGCTCACGTCTCCCTTCCTCATAAAAGACCTGAACAGGGTTGATCTCCTCTTGTTAGACCAGGATCATTGTGCCCTCAGCTACCCCGCAGCACAGCTCACACTTGCTCTAAGCATAGGGGTCCATCACTGCTTTTTGGTTTGCACAAAAATGTTCTAGTCCATGACAAAGATCACTAGGCATTAATAAATAATAAATGTAGTAAAATTAACAATAATGATTCTGCTTCCTGGTAGAATCCCTGTCTTTACCTTGTCTTCTCAGCCTGGCAATGCCCCTTGTCCCAGCTCCTCCACTGCTCACCTGTGCCAACATTTCCCCTCCAAGAATAGAAATAGCCAAAATTAGAAGGATCAGTCACCACAGGTGAAGAACATTTTGAAGAGGGGGAAAAGACTCTCACAACTAGCATTAAATTCCCCAAAGTAGGGCTGCATTTAATTGTGTGGCACCTTTTTCCCTCATCTTACTGTGGGATGGTGGGATGTGCTGAGTGGGGCAAGGTAGAGGCATTTCCCAGGTGTAGGATGACATAGGTAGGCTTCTGAGCTCCAACCCTGCCCACAGACAGAAAAAGGGGATTTTCCCATCCGGAAGCAGAGGCCAGGCACATGTGCTCAAGGGAAGACTGATTCACGCTATGTTTTACTGTGTTGCTGCCTTTACAGGCACTGAGTGATGACACCTAGGAGACCAATAAGCCTGTTAGGTACAACCACAAAATAAAAAGTTTACACATCTACATGATAAAAAAAGTTCCAAAGAATTTAATGTAGATATTATTTATACATACATTTTATAAGTAGGAATATGGCAGACAGTTGAATTAGTACATAAAGTTTTATTTAAAGTTTCCCCCCTACGAGCAAGCTTCATTTACACAGTCTAGTACTGTACAAAATTTACATCCTTTGTGTGTCTTATTCGTTTAGCACTTTCCTTGGTCATGCCTTCCTGAAAGATAGAAAGATTTACATACAGTCCTCATAAATCTTTAAATTATCTTGGTAAAAAAAAAAGGAACCACTTCAAAGGACAAGAAATATCCTTTAAAAATGGTACATTTTAGTAGAGACAGGTGACAGTCAGTGTTAAATGGCAGACCTAATCCTGATCTTAAAAGTCACTCATGGTTTCTTCATTTAGTATCTTAACAGTTTCCTTTTTATATATATTTATATTTATATACTTTCAACAGAAAAGGAAAAAAAAGTCATGATTGCACCAAATATATTTTACAAGGGATCCCTTGGATCTGAACAATATAAATAAATACAAAACCAACTAAGATTGCACTATATAGTAGAAATGGATTGAGATTTCAGGATATACACTCCACCTTTATGAGTTCCTTAGTGATGCTCACTGGAAAACTCCCCACCGGCACATTCAAATATTAGCATCTTCAGATAATTATTTTGTTTAAACAATTCTTTTCCAGGCGTGCAGCTACCTCATCAGTTGGGTTATTGCATTTGTATGGTATCAGTCTTTACTGCATTACTCCAATTTTACAACTGTGTAATTCTGCTGCAAGCAAGGGAGTTGCACTGCAATAAACCTGGACTGATGCCAGAGAGAAACAGTCCAGTGGTATTTGCTCTCCGTTATTTATATTGCTCTCAAGCTTCGATATATAGTGTAATTTCTGTGTACATTCACCCTCTTTCTATTTTGCAAAGCAAATAATGAGTTCTTCTTCCCATCTATTGCCTCTGCAGCAGAAACCTCCTCGCTTAATGCACTAGCATTAAGCCCTCTCATGAAAGATATGAGAGAGCTTGAAAATGCAGGATCTGAGTTTCTTTTGCCCTTTATCTGGTGCAGCCAGTTACAAGTAGGCAAACTAAAGGCCAGATTCTTAGCTGACACAAATGGAATCTCATCCATTGGCTTGAATGGTGCAATGTCAGCTCATACAAGCAAAGAGAATGGGTCCTGAGGGTAATGGATGCAGCAGCATCAGTAAATGACAACAGAATTATGCACATCCTCTTCTTAAGTGAAGATGATTATGTTAACTGCAAGGTGGTTGAAGAATCAGACTCAGATTTTGTCACTGCTTTTGCAAAGCCAGGACAGAAAGACGTAAGCATAATAACATGGACAGCATGATTTGTGCAAGCAACTATGAGTTCATGAAGCGAGTCCTAAATGCTGCTAGTCCCATGTGGTACCATTCTGAGCTCGGTTTGCAATGTGTAAATAATTACACAGGCTATAAGACAGTGGAAAGTCTAGCTTCGTATTACTTTGTATCAACAGTAAAAATCTTTCAGAGCACATTTTAAGATGAACTGCACAGGAGTATTTTAACACCAGTGTCTCTCCAAAATTCTGCATAATCATTTACAAATTCAAAGTAATACATTTGTAGCTAAATGCAGTCTTCTTGTCTTTGGAAGCAGCTAGCACGGATGCTCTTATCTAACAGGTTAGTGAAAAGTAAGGGTTCTGGTGCTTCATTAAGTGGCCATAGAAATAACTTATTCCATGAAGCCAGAATTTAAGGTGTAGGACCAAATTTCTGTTCTACTCATGCAAAGGCAGTCATTCCATGTGAAATGACTCAGACATTACACAAGCGTGATTAGAAGAATTTGATCCTAATCCCTAAGCTGCTATTGCAAGAAGTGCTCTGTAAAGCATGGCTTTCATTGTAGTCTGCTTTCCACTGCACTTACACACGGGGACTTTGAAGGCAGAGTGTATTAGATGCCAAGCTGTGCAAAAACGGAATGATATTCCTGTACCTTTCATAATCTTCTGATGCTGCGTTGCTTGCAGAGCATATGAAGTAGCTGTAGGTTAGGATTACAGAGGAGAGACAATTCTGCAATGCAGTGTGAGCTTTTCACTATCTGAATTCTGAAGCATTCATGAAAACAACATCCTCATGACTTCAACACAGATCACATGCAGGTAGATACAATGCACAGTACTGATCTTGCCTCTTTAGGCTGTATATGAACATTTAGCCTTATTTTTTTTTCCTTGAAGTTAAATTCGATGTGAGGAATATCTCTGCAGCAAGAAAAAGTTAAAATCAGTCTGAAATGGCAGTCTGTCAGCATGTAATGTTTGGTGAGTTTTAGCCACTTGCTTCGTAAGACATCAATCATCAATCTGAGATGGGACAACACTTGGTTTTTTTGTGTTTTCTTTTAGTATGCTCCTAAAGCATAAATAATATGGAATAAGGGGTCAATTATGGAAGCTTTGTTTTACCAGGAATCCTGTTCTAATAAAATATTTACGTCACCCGTCATAATTTTCCCAAATGCAATCAGTGTTCATTTCAGTGCTCCTCAGCCGTCACTTGTTGTATGGTACACAGGCTGGCAATATGACAGTTGAACAAGCAGGTCCTGCAAGTGGCTCAGCAACATCTCCTTCTAATTCTGTCCAAGTCCCTTTCTCAGGACTATAGCAAATAGTAGAAGATTTGTAAGCACCCTGTAATAAAAAATAATAATTTTTAAAAAATAATAAAGGCCATATTAAATGTGCTCTAAGTTAAATCAGGCATTAGCTTTAAAGATCCACTTTTTTTCAACTGGTTTTGGGCTCTAATTTAGGAGACCTCTGAGAGACTGTGTTGTCATATGGGCTAACCACTCAGTCTTTACAAAGCAGGCTCTTTTACAAGCACCATATAAGCAGCGCTATAGGCACACAATCACTTTTGCCACATTATGCCAGATTTTTATATTACCCTGTATCAATGAGTACATTATGATAAAAACTCTTCTAAAACGATAAACACAAAAGTAAAAAAAAAATACTCCACATTCTCCACAAGTTGAAAACCAAACCAAAATCAAATCCTCCAGCTACTTCATCCCTTGTCTCCACTCAACTCCATTTGAGTAATAAACAGAAAGAGCCCAGAGGGAATGGAAGGGTCAGTGCACAAAGCAGGTACACACCATACTCCAGCTGTAGCCTCCAACAAGGTAAATACTGTCATCAAGGACTGCGCAGCCAGGGCCACTGCGACCCTCCAAAATAGGAGTTTGGAGAATATTCCACTGGTCACCTTTTGGATCATAGCATTCCACAAGCATTACATCCAGATGAGAGAAACCTGGAATAAGGGCATTGAAATAAGGGCATGCTTTATGACATACTGTTTTATTGTTTTGGTGCTAAATTTACTAACTTAATGTTGTATTATTACAATTATGATGTCATTGTTAAACTTTCTTGTAGAAAATACCACTGTATATATGTTTAAGCCATCTTCTGTAATGTTAACATGCTATTATCTATTAGTTCAGTTCAAATGAATCAGCTGAAAGCTTTTGCCATTAGTCCTACATTGTTTTAGAAATCACAAGTACATATAAATCCTGAACTCATTAATAACCTGTCAGTGATGAAAGCATATTCCAGTATTATTTCTCCTCATCTATCAGTGCTAAACTGAGTTTGAACATGTTCAAAAAGAGTGTCCTGGCAGTTTTTCTCAAAGGTCAGCAGATCTAATCTATTCAAAAGTCAACAGATTAAATCTCACTCAGAAATCAATGCCTAAGAAATCAAAGTAGACTACAGACATCTGATGCCACCTGGTTTCAGAGGGACCAGGTGCTTGGCAGATGCAATGCACAGGACCAGCTTCAGTTTGAAAGCTGTACTAAGATGTACCTTAAGCAAGTAGTTGTGATATGACAAATCCTTTAAGCCAAATGAAAATTTAACCAAAACCCCATTGCTGGACCAAAAAGGGCTCCCTGTGAATACTGCTTTGAAATCACTCAAGGGCAGGATGGGTCTCAGCTCAAGACTCTCAAGCTGTATCACAGAACCAAAGACTCCTGGTTCCTCTCAAATATTTTTACATTTCCCTATCTCAAACTACCTGCTGTATCAAAGCATTGCAATAAAATTATGGCTTTCTTAATAGGCTGGGATGCTTTAATTGATTTTCTGGAAAAGGGCATTTGGTGATTTTGGTACTTAACAATGCTGCTGCTAGTAAAAGTATTATTTATGTGAGGAATGAATAGCTGTGATGCAGTATTTTTTTGTTGCTGGAAAGTTTTCAAGGGGCCACAGAAAAGCCAGAGCACCCTCAGAATCTGTCAAAAGCTCTGCAATGAACTGCAGTATGGACATGGCTAGATGTGATGCAGTAAATGCCCTGCCTGCACTAGTATCCAGATCCAGCTCCACAAGGGAGGCCTTTGCCATGGAATCCTTGTTACTGCCACCCAGATGGAGAATTTCTAGCATTTCATCTGCACTCCAGTCCCCACATCCTCCCTTTCCTTGCAGTTCCTCCTACTGTTTTGACTGTACAGAATGAAACAGTTTTCCAAAAAGCCCTGCAATCAGTCAGCTGGTGGCTTTCCAGAAGTATGAGTGTCGAATACTTCTCACAACATCAAGTAATTCCTAGATGACAAAGGCACCCAGAGCAACATTTGTTGCAGCAAAAATGCAGTATTTATTAGAAGCTCCAATTTTCTCACAGGATGGTAGGTGAAACTGAGTTAAAAAAAAAAAAGAAGGATGCAATTCAAGTCTGCACAAACCAAAGCACGTACTTTGGGGGAGCAGTGTGACCTGTTGACTTCTACTTCAGTAGGAGAAAAAGCCAACACCATGGAGCTTTGCAGCATTTGCAGGTATACACGTGCAGCCAGCTTTTAACCCTTCTCTTCTTGTAAAATCCAGTCCAACAACACCCACCACGACTGGGGCTGGGGAGTCAAGGCACAGCCTTACTAGGGCAAATTCACATCTGTGATTTTGTCCCCAACTTGCTTCTCAAGCACCCAGATCTTCAAAAGCATCATGTGGCTTCAGGGACATGAGTGACAGAGTCACACACATGACTTGGTGGTAAAGGCAGTAAACATCACTTTTTCTTTTGCATTAAAATTTTATCTTTTCTATTAAAATTTTATCTTTTGTTGTGAGGCTTTTTTCTTTTTAAGCCAGAATGGAGAAAGTTAAAAAAAAAAAGGAATATAAACTGTCAAATATAGTCAGGGGACAAAGGAATAGGAGCTGTGGCTTTTGTCTAAATGGCTGGATTGAACAGAATCTCTTTAGGAGTAATAACAATGGCATGAAGGTATTAAGGCAAAAATACCAGATGCCTAAGCAGTAGTTATTTTCATATGAGACCTATTCAAAAGATAAAAAAGAGGCCTCCAAAAAGAATTATAATTAACAAGCTACATTTAATACTACAAAGGGATCTAAAGAGCCTAGTCCTAATATTTAATGGCTTGAGTGGCTTCTTTTTTTTTCTCTTCATTAAATCAAGAGCTTGTTTTTGTGTATTGCTCTGAATAAAGCTCTCTCTAACTGCATTTTGGAAAATGATTTACAGAGGAAAATATTGCTGGTACTTTCGGGTCAAAGAATAATCTGTTTGTTTCATTGAATTCTTGGTAATGACAAATTGTCCATGCTTTTGAGTAATGGAAGCTCCCATTTTTATTATCTAAAGCATTCATTACTCATATATTTAATGTACTGCTATAATTTTAAAATAATTTGCATAAAATGTTTTTAAAATTGCTAGCTCGAGTGTCCTGTTAAATTGTGCCGCCTGGTTTTTAATGACTGGCTAACAAAAATATTCTTTATCAGGAGACAGGGGACACCAAAATGCTTCTTGGCTATTAAAAATGTGACCTTTCAAATGGTTTCCTCCAATTGCATAAAGTCGATCATTCATCACAGCCAAAGTGTGGATTGCTCTCTTTGTGTTCATGTCCTGTTTTCGGGCCCAGACGTCCATCACAGGGTCATAGCAGTACAGCCAGGGGACATATTCTCCATTGTGAACACCTCCTGCAAGTTAAACATACCTCAGTCAACTAACATCAACAATGACATGATGCTGCAGCAGGAATTCAGCTCTGGGTTTTGGGTGCTGGGGTTCTGGTGGGTTTGTTTTGTTCTACACAGCAGGAATTATAAAAGACACTGGCCTGAAATATATATCTTGCCATTGTGAACAGCTCCTGCGTGGGCTGCCAGAGGCTGAGGTAATGAAGACACGTAACGCCACTCGTTAGTCTCCAGATTGTAGCACTCCACGCTGGACAAGTAGCCAGTTTCATTTCTCCCACCAATAACATACAAGTTCTTGTCGAGGCGACAGGCATAGAAACTGGCTCTCCTGGAGGACAAGGCAGAACAAAACAGAACAAGTCAACAACAACCAATTACCCACGTCAACCATGGGGTTTGCTCTCTTCATCAGTTGATTCCCTGATCTAAGATAGCTGCTCCTTCAAAATGCTTCGCTCGCTTACAGCTATGCTAGAGAATGTGGCTGCTTTGTTAACCAAACACATGCTCCACATCAAATGAACATTTCATTTTTGGTGTCAAAACAATTAAGCGCATGTAAACCTGTCAGAAAATACCCCTTTGCAAAGCTGTTTGTGGCTTTTTCAACACCCGTGAAAGATAAAGGGGTGCCCATTAATGTTTGGGGCATTACCTTGTAGGGGATGTAACAACTCAGTAAGACAAAGTGAAAAACGAGGTAGATAATATAACAATAATAAATTATCTTGACATTCACTTTCCTTATGGTCCTTCAAGGGTCATTGTTCCCAATTTACTAAGAGAACCACATCATCAAAATTTTTCTTCAATTATCATTTTTTTCTTCTTTCTGCTGTACTGCAAATAGAACAACTTCCCTTATTCTAGGCACAATATTATATTTCCACCCTTAAGCTCAAAAGACATCTGTCTTCATCCCACTAACTCTGAGAAAAGTTTGAGCCACCTGTCCTCTTTCACATGCAACTCAGGTAGGCAGGAAAATAATTACTTTTTCCGGTCAGGACTGCTAGGCATGTATTAGTTTGCTTTCCTCATGCTCCCAAAATTAATGGTGAGAGTCAGTTGCCAAAATTAAAAAAAAAGAGAAGCAGACAATTTTGAGAGACTTTATCTGGTGGAATCCATTTCCAGGGAAACCTCACTGGATTATTCAGCAGTAGGAAGGTTTACTAGGATAGAGGCCTTTCCTTTTAAGCCACAATGAAATAAGGAAGAAAATGGCAAAAGAGCACAGCTAGGCCAGGATGAATACTTGTATGAAATATCAAATTATCAGTCCCAAACCTCTAATTTTCTCCTGAGTGAAACCAGAGTGGTGTGTGAGCCCAGAGCTAAAGTAGGCAGGTCAGGCACAGCAAGGTTCTGCTAAAACAACTCCAGACAAGCAGGCACACTGGACTGTGGCTGCAGCTTGACAAGCCCCACTTCATGTGATTCCTGCCCAGACACCCAAATTTGAACCCAAAAG
Source organism: Turnix velox (assembly GCA_013400935.1). Taxonomy (NCBI): domain Eukaryota; kingdom Metazoa; phylum Chordata; class Aves; order Charadriiformes; family Turnicidae; genus Turnix; species Turnix velox. Next base: position 443,242 of record VZTY01012534.1, on the reverse strand, counting down.
CAGCTGCACATTACACTTCAAAATTGCATGGTCATCTACACCAAGGGATCAATCCTGCAGAGCACTGGAAGACATTTGGGATGAGCACAACACTCTGCAATTCACAGCTCTGGATGCCCCCTCTCTGGAGGTGTTCAAGACCAGGCTGGACATGGCACTGAGCAGCCTGATATAGTGGGAGATGTCCCTGCCTATGGCAGGGGGGTTGGAACTCGATGATCTTTAAGGTCCCTTCCAACCCAAACTATTCTATGATTCTATGATTCTATGTCCTGGGTCTTTCCAGGCTTCCCTATAGTCATTCCATGACAAGGTCAGCTGGCAAAGACTGGTGTGTTATGTGTCTAACCTGCCACACATTCCGGAGGATCTTCTTCAGTGAAGGCACACATAAGATCTCTCTCCTTTATCCAGCTGCCTACTTTCACAAAAAGCTTTAATATGCTTTAACATTGTGGAGATGTTAAGTTTGCTAAGTTGATTGCTGAGATCATGGTTTATAAGTTAGGAGGAGCTGTCAGGCAGACACAAAAACATGGAAACAGCAGGGCTGGCTGAGCATTCAGGGAGCAGACCTGAGGCAACACTTCCTCACTTTTTGGATTTGGTGCCACCTGACAGGGGTCTTCACCAGTCAGGGGCATTGAGCACCTCCTGTCTATCTCTTTGCTTTCACCTTACAAGCATATGGGCTACTTGTACAGTGCACAACAGAACTTCCTGTTGAGTGGGACCACCACAGGGACAAGGCTAGCAAAAAAACAGCAGCAAACAGAAGGACAGGAATACTTCTAAGTGCCTCCAGCTCAACCGATGAATTTTTATCTGTTAATGGGCAGACAGAAGCTGATAGCAGTCAGGCAGCAAATTGTGCATCTATGTTTTTAGGTCGTTTTTATGGAAACAAAGCTTATTTGATGACAGTATGTGTGTACCCATGTCTGCCTGAGTGGTGTCTCCTCAACAAAAATCTGGTTGCCTTCACTCTGATTTGAGAAGAGGGTATAGGTGTTGGAGGCAATCAAGTGCCTACAAGCTTCTTATGAGTATGTGACAGGTCAGAGATAAGACAGCCCATAACAGCCCTAAAAGTAGGAGAAACTGTCGGGCTGACATCCTATTAGACATCACAGAGCCTGGATGGGTGGACACAAGTTCTATGAAGCTCCTGCATCCAGCAGCCACAAGATACAAAACCCCACAAGACACCTTGGGGTCTTCACACAGCACTTCTGAGAAACCCATTAACAAATTGCTCTCACCCAGGTTTTCTTAGCTGAGGTTCAATAAAGAGAGGTTGTTAGAACTTGCAGGCATGAGTGTTTTAACTGGGATTCCACTGTCATTATTCTCTACCTGTACTCCTGGTTTCATCCACACAGTGTCACTATAAGGAGCAAAAATGAAAGTGTCAGCATGCTTCATTCTTCTGCTTGGATGTGAATATCCCCTTAGTAGCTCCTGTTACAAACATTTTAAGTTTTTCTTCGTTTTCTCACTTTTCAGTGACAAAGTGTGTAAGGGGTATGCTGTTAAGTGATGACTTTTTAAACTGCTGGAAAATATGACTCAGATTAAAATATACTACAGCAATCTTTGAATGCCAGCTTTCTCATAAAACTGAGCAGATGCTCTCTATCCATTCTCATCAGGTAACTGGAATGCACCACAGGATCAAATATGGACAATAAGACAACTATTTTGTGGTTTTCTTCAGGACTTGCAATTAATCAATGTCCTCTGAAATGCTTTTCCTTCATGTCCCCACACTCAATTATGAACCCAACTAACTTCTTCTCATAAGTAGGCACTCATAGAAAGAAACAATTTCTTCCTGATTTCCACAGATGATGAATTTATGCCCTGAAACCAGAAATACAACTACCAGACTGAGTTTTAAAACTACTGATGCTATTACTGATCACTACAATATCTGGATCTGATTTCAGAGTCACTTTTAGAGTGTGTGCTTTGCTTTTGAAAAACAAAATAATCTTAATAAAGGCTAACATTCCTATTATTGAAGTCAAATATTAAAGTAAATGTGAAATTGATTTATCTCCTTTTCTACAGCTTCTTTTCTCAGTTCACTCAGTCTCCATGAGAACAATGACCTGCTCATTTCCATTTGAGTTTCTTCAAGCCCTGCTACATTGCTGTGTTTTCTGCTAAACAAAATATTTAAAACAGAAAAGAGAAGTTGTTTCAAATGTTACTATGTTCCAAACACCTTGTCCAGCAATGGCTGAGCTGGCAGGATGCAACAGTATTGACCAAGTTGTCTGGCTGGGACACGTTCAGATACGTCTGCTACAAAGACCACTCTATCAGGGGACAACTTGGTTTGACTGCACTGCTTTCCAAAAGGCATCCCATGGTCATTGCATCATCAGGCAGATATGAGTTTCAAAAGCTGATGAGTCATTTGCTGCTACTCTAAACCATGCATGCCTGAAAATCTTACATGCTTTTCAAAAGCATGTATTTTTGAGATATTCTCCAAATGAAAAGAAACCAAAGTTGGCTTTAATGAAAATACACTGTTGGCTCTGAATCTGGAATAGACTTTTCTTTATAGCTCATACAGTGAAATCAATCAGATATGGATTTTAGCATATGAGATAAAAGTTTACTCATCAAATACTTCATGCAAATTTTCAGCTTGAGGATATACTGCCTGTGACTGAGACCCACATTTACCTGGCAATCATTTCAAAGGAGCTATTACCCTCTATCCAGCCAATTATTCTCAGACTAAAATTCCTAAGTAGATTTTGACTTGATGGACCATAATGACTCAGAAAAACCCATTAAACAGTCTGTCTTGTCAATGGTGTCTGCATTACGCCAGCAAAGACAGGCCATGACCCTTTACTCCTAGCTGGGGGAAATATAGCTTGTTGACTTTTATGGGAACTTTGTCTGCCTAAAGGAGCTGGGAAAGGAGGTGGCATGAAAGCCTCCTCTTGTTTGTACGATCTTCTAAAAAGGTGGCCATGCCCTACCTCTAAAGGCTGCAACAACTCTGAGAAAGTAAGTAGGAATGAGCAACTAAACCATTAAAAACATTTTAGGAAGGCATTTGAAAATTCCTGTTTTCCAAAAACAGCCCAAATACTTAGGAGGCTTTATAGAAAAATAATAGACCAGCTTATGAGTTATCTATCGTTAACAAGAGATGACAATTAACATTGTCATAGTACAGCCCCTTGTAGAAGGAACTATGTATGAGTGCACCAGTACATTTTAGTAACACTGTAAAGCACTGAAATGTGAATGCAAATGCATCGCAGCTAATTACTGGGCAATTGCTAAGATATCACAATATGTAGCAGAGTTTCTAGTTCTTGGTTGAAGGTGGCAACTTCCAGCAGAGCATAAGGCAAGTCATAAGTCATAAGGCACCTGTAATTACAAACTAATTTTCTAGTGGAACACAACTGGACACTGTGGAGGTGGAAAACCTCCTACTATCTGCTTTCTCCACCCCTCAGCTACCTAATTCTGCCTTCTGAAGTTCATCAGTCAAACCACACATGCCCTTTCAGAGTTTTGCTGATCTATGAGAGCACAGATTAAGCTCCACGAGAACACTAGTTGGCTTCCTAGTTCACTGAGGATGACCTGCATGACAATTCACAATGTCATGCACACATCCTGTCTCCCCTGTACCAACACCTGAGCTAGTGATAACTCAGACCAGGGACGTGAACCAGAGAGGAAGACATTCCTCTTGTTTTAAGGTAAATAACTCAGTTGGGGAGTTCCCCCATAGCACTGTCAGGAAGGAGCAACAAGGCAGAGACTATGATGAATTGTGATCTCTTATCTCTGTTTATATGGCTAATTTTATCAGCTTGCTCAGCTCCAACACCAAATCTCCTCAGATCTGTTCATTTAGTTCTTTTTCATGCAATGTTACTACAGTGCATTATTTTTTGGTGATAAGCATCACAATGGCTCGGTGTACTAACTTAGGTCAATCACACTGAATCCTAAACAGACTCTTCAAAAATTCTACAGACTGACATTTTACCTATGGAAATGTGAAAGGACAGTAATATTTTCACACATCTCATAATAAACACTTTGAATTGCAAGGTTGCACTCAGTACTATAGGACTGCCAGACACCTGAACAATGGGGGCATCAGAGAAATAAGGACAGTGTCTTCAGAAAGGTGGTGTGAGATCTCTTGTATATTAGAGTTATGAGAAGATTAGTGTTGAACTTGAGGATGGGCATTAAATGCTCTTTCATTAAAAAACATAATAATGTTTGTTCTCCTGCTTCTGAGATTCTTCTTAAGAAATATGCATCATTCAGTTCAAATTTGGAGGACTTTTTACCTGCCAAGATAGGATTTGAGATCCAGAGTCGAATTTACGTCATCTTTATTGGTCATTGCTCAAATCTACATGTACCTCTGCGCTTTGGTACACACTTAAGATTAAAATGTAAGCTACTCCAATATGCATTAGCTGGCAGCAACTTCATCCAAAGACCTCTGACAAGGTGAGTCATGTTGAGGAAGAGGTCTTTATGGCTGTTGTGGTGAAACATGATGGGGCCAACACATTAAGATTTGAGTTCCCTTTAAGATACCTGACTTTACTGTTTATTTACTGCAAATTCATCATGATGCTTCATCACAGAACACAACAGGACACTACAAGGACTTCAGAAAAATCCTTCAGACCATAATCAGGCAACCAGTAATTGCACTAAACCCATGGTTATTTTGCATGAGTTAGCACTGTGGGATTTGGCAGCTGGAAGTTTTGAATTTAGAAAGTGCAGAAAAATTAAGCAATAAATAGTACACAACTGCATGCTGCAGTTTTATCTCAGTATTTTCAATGCTTCCGTAGGCCTCCTTACACCCAGCACTAAGACAAAATGTAGCTGCTTCTAGGATGATAAAACATATATAGAAAAACACATAGTAGTAGTAGGTTTTTACCTCTCTTGCATGGGTGGAAGTTGTATCCAGCTGTTAAACCTGGGATCGTATCGGCTAACAAAGTTTGTACTGTGTTTCCCTGTAAAGATAGATTATTTTGACACTCAGCTCTTTGTTTCATGTATTTAACATCATGATTGTAATATATATTACATACACTTCACAAGTTGACAGCTTTTATGAAGGGTTCCCCTTTTTACAACAATGTATGATTACACAGTCTGTACACTAATAATTCAACAAATGGGGCACTGCAAGGTTTGAATTAGCAGTTGTTAGCAGTAAAAGCAGATAAGAGATTACTCTTACTCTCTGTAATAAGATCCTGAAAATGTGTATTTAAATTTACTTAAGAGATGCTGTAGTACTTTCACAGCCACAATAAATCACAGCACTAAACAAAATTACTGCCCAAAAGAGGGCATCCCCACTGTATTTTTATGACTAGAGTATTTACTGTTGAGTGAAAAAAATCAAAGGGAGAACATATGCTTCTTTCTCCTCATATCATCTCTGTATGGAACACGGCGAGAAATATCTTGTGCAAATAACCAGGAGCTGCATAAGTCATCAGCATGGGGTATGCAGTGTTTGCACTAGATGGTTTATTCTACCATGTACTTCCAGTGTTAAGTTAGAAGGAACTACACATGTGCATCGAAGGGGGAACAGACTCTTTGAGTTTTATTCCAAGTGTGTTAGCTAAAATATGAAACATGAGCAACATACACCAGCTAACTAGCTTATCCCTGCTGTCAAGCCCAAGAACTGTATTCATGTCTTCACGATATTAAGATTTCATCTTATTTTACATGCAGATTGACATCAAAGCAAGAAAGCTGAAGCAAGAGAGTGTATGGCAATTTCCTATAACACCTGAGACTTCAACAGATGAGGATCTCAGAAACAGAAACCTTTGTTTATGTATGTATGACTAAAAAATTGAATTAGAGGCTTCACAGGCCAGCAGAATAAGCCAACTGCATAGGTCACAGTTCTATAAATGGTCACTGGGCATTCTACAAGGTGAATATTTTTGCATTGGAAAAGCCTCAGCAGGATTGGCTCGCTTTGCTCATCTCATTCCACACTTACTTCAGCATGTGTAAATAAACCATCAAGACCATAGAGAAGAGTAATAACACAGCTAAAATTTCTATCTGTGATATTTTAAGATCGTGTTCTACAAAGAAACAGAGAAAGAAGCCATGATGACCACTTTATCTGGAGGCAAACATATAAGTCTGTTCTATATGAGAAGGGTAAAGCAGAAGGCTGATGAATAATGTAGCATTTTCCTTCCATTCCAGTGTGGGGTCTAATAAGGACCAGAGCCCTTTATGCTGAACATCACTCAAACACATCTCAAGACATAGAGCAAAATACACTTACACTAAGGGCAAATGGTCATTTTGTCACTGGGTTTAACGAAGTGAGGTCTTGCTCTTGCTCCCTATCTGAATTCTTTTAGTCTACACAGCTTAGAAAAAGAGGCATGGAGAGCTACAGATTCAATGAAGAGCAAGCCAGTAACAGCAGGCATCTGACTAGCTCTAGGTCTCACTGTTTAGCAGATTTATGAATACATTGTTAATTCAAAAAGGAGGATTTCAATACCATCTAAATATTGATCATTAAGTTAGGACTTCTAGTAGGAGTTTTCAGTGCTGCTGTGCTCACTGCCTCTTTCAGAGTTACTGGGGATATAAGTGGTCACTGGTTAAATAGCAGTTTTTTCTTGGCCTCCTAACACAACACGTGTTTATACAGGTATTCACTACAAATACCATGTATGTAGAAGACCGTATAGCACAGGCTAGGAAGAGAAAGGTATTGTGAACCCAGATCACAAATGTGGTCGCTTCACAGGAAGGGAGATGAAATCAAACAAGAAAAAGCACAAATAAGAGCTCCTGTGGTGACAAGGAGGAACAGAAAGTTTACCTTAAGGCAGGAGACAAAATACTTGGCTTGTTGCACTTAGGAAAACAAAAACTGAAAAGGGATAGGAGCACCTTCTGTAATACATCAGAGAAACAAATCTCCAGGAGGTGAAAAACTATTAAGCTAAAGGCCAACTTTGGCACAAGAACAAGGTGATTTAGACAGTCAAAGAATTCATTTTACTGGAAATTAGAATAAGGCTCCTAGTAATTTAGAACAATTGGATTCTGTAACAGCTTTCCAATAGGAATAATGGGGGCTAAAAATCTGACTGCTTTTCCGATGGAGCTCAGAAAATTTACAAATTGGGAGTATATGACACCAGTGATGGTAGGAAAAGAACGTTATGACCCATTTAAACTGCCTGGTGTAACTGATTTGAACTCAGTTAAATTTTGGACTTCAATCTGAAAGAGAACTCAATTTCTTATTTTGGCTTTGCCTCCAGTCAGGAAGTTATTCATGATAGGAAGCACCTGTAAGAATACAGAAAATGTGACAAGTCAAAAATCAGGATTACCAAATCAGGATAGGAAAAAAGGAAGGACATGCTGCTCTCTGCTCTCTACAAGAAGTTCTCTGCAGACATGCCAAATGGTGAAAGGCTCTGATGTTTATCAATGTTGGTCTTACATCCGTGCCAGTGTTCTGCAACCTGCTCTCATTAGCATTCCCTGATGAGGAAAAGTACAGCCAAAGGATGATGTGGAAAAGTGAGAAAAAGCATCCCACACACTCTCTAGGTTGTCAGGAAATCAAGGAGCAGAGTGGAGGGGGCATGGACAATCCTCTGAGTGAACACAGATTCTCAAGAATCTGCCAGTCTAAAGAAATGCATGGGACTCCTTCAATTGCTCCCCATCTGTCCACTGCAAAAATATCCAGTGTGGAAGCTTTTTAATACTCTGTCAAGACAGTTCCTGCTAGGTCCAGCTGTGTACCCCTGTCTGTGCTATGAAAACAGCAGACAAAGGCCTCCACATAAATTCAAGCATGTACATGTGAGCAGTTGCCAGGTAGCTGCACATTTAGATCAAATCAGTTCCAAGAAAGAGCTAGCCCAGCAATAGCACAGGATGATGCAGTTTGTGATTTCAGGTCCGCTTTCTGTGATAAGTAAGATCCATTTCTCTCAGGCCATACTTGTAAAGAGATCAGTATCAGCAATGCTTTTACCTCTTTTACTCCTATCTTCACTAGTGAAAAATCACAGCACTGGTACTCACAGAACAAGGAAGCTGTTAGACATCTTAAGCAACATCTTCACCCTGAGTGTTGATTTAGGAGACCTTAGACCTAAGGTACTACCCATCTCATGAACAGCAATGCTCGATTCCTATCTAAGATGCAGGCTAGGGACCTCTTCTAACACCTTGTGACTCAGTTTCCACATCTTTAAGTTGTGGGTACTTGTACTTCTTTTCATTTATCCTTCATGTGACATTTAATTATAAACTGTCTGGAACAAGGTCTGTCTCTGATTATCCATGTGCCTATCACCAAGCACAACAGGGGCCCTCAGTTGTTGAATGAGGCTGATGTTACTAATAATAATTGTCATTAATGATACCGCACTATCTCCTGATTAATACAGAGGATTCAGCAGTGGAGCTGAAGGGCTCTTCTTCTAAGACATCCAGTGATATTCTTAACTACACCGGAAATATGCTTATAGGGTGGCCTGCATTGTTCGTCTCAGGTTTTAGGAAGTGAACAGATGTAACAATTTTCTATAATTTCGTTTAGTGCAGATGCTGAAATGGGGCATTCACAATAAAATATATGCAGTATATGTAATTTCAGCTGGATCCTCTGGTGTTTTAAAGTAAAAATGTGTACCTGCAAGCTGTTTTATGGTTTCTCAGTCATAATTATCTCTGTTACACAGACTGCTACAACTACAACCCCTTCTTCGTGTGCAAGCTTTTTAACAATGTCTTGACAATTCTGTGAATTTTGCAAGGCATGGTATTCTCCTTTTGCTTTGCTCAGAAGCCTGTTAAATTGTTTAATTTCTCTTTGCAGTAAATTTATGAAGTAATCAAATCAAAGAAGGTAGCAGCAGATAATCTATATGAGAAGCTCTTGCACGAGACTAAAAAAAGGACGAGTTTAAGAGTCTCAGAGTCTAGATAATTAACACATTAACAACTTTAGCTGCGAGTATCTGGTTTGACAATAGAAAAGAAGCATTCATCTACTGCAATTGCATTATTATATTATGACTGGAAGGAGACTGGAAATGAAGGTTAAAATTCTTAACAGCTGCTGCCTGGTGCATGCACTTTAAAGAGTCTGTTCTGCTGCCTGTGGCATTTCTCAAGGGATGCGGGAGCTGATAAATGATGGGGATGCTAATGCTGAAGCACCGGATATTTATTACATCAATATTTAAAAGTGGCCTTTACTAGGTTCAACAATGAGGCTGAAGGTCCTTAAAATCCCTTGCTATTGACTGCATTAGCTGACCCAATGGACAGGCAGACACAGGAAGGCAGAGACTGCCTGTGCTTTTTAAATATTCTATACATACCATTAGGGTTCCACTGGTCTTCTCCTCCCAGCACAAACAAGAAGTTTTCCACTTCCACGACACAGTGATGGGCGCTGTTATAGGGCATAACTGGAAGTAAAATAAGAATTCTTCATCAGTCCAGGGTGCTGATTCTAACAAGTATTTTCAAAGGTAGAAAATACATCACTGGGATTAAATCAGCACAAAGTAATAGGGAAATGTACCACCCCAAGCATGCATGTCCACTGATTTTCCAGCAGACAAAGCCACTTACTAGCCATCTTGAAAACAATGGAGGAAAAAAAAGCTGCAAATTCCCCTTTCCCCCATGCTCCCCCAATGCCAGACTGCTGTATATCCTGCTCTGAAAACAATTTGTAAAAAAGGGTGAAGTAGCCCAATTTTCACCAGAAAACAAACAAATGCTGGGAACCCTAGTATGCTAAGAAACATTAAAAAAGCCTCAGCCCAGCTTTATTCTGCTGGTAATGTTTCCACAAGAAGATTCAGTGTGTTCAGTATCTTCCTATTACACAGCAATGAACAAGCTGCATTTCCATACAGTTTTAAGTTTTTAAATTAAGGTCCTGCTGATTTAATGCCTTTTCCAAATGTATACGCTTAATTTCCTGTACAATGTCATTAGCAGCACAACCACGCATTTTCTATTCATCTAATCAGGAAGCCCTTTGTTAAGAGAGATCAAAACTGTGGCATTAGGTCTGCAATATCCCCTTCTTTTGGAGGTGTTGGGATTACTGTGGACCAACTGCAGTCACAGGAATAATTTTTTTTAAAATTTACATTTTCCATTGCAACTACTGAGACAGAGAAAGAAGGGTTTATATATATATGTTATAATATGTACATGCCACATAGCACTATTGTGATATTATATGGTAAATGTAAATGTACATAGTGTTAGTTATACCACATAGAGTAGTTTTGGCCCATTGACACCAGTAGGAAAAATGATGTCCTTGTTCAGCTCATCATATGGGCACCTTAAATCTAGGTGAGGACAAATGGGGAGGTGATGTGCATGTACAGGCAGGGAACTTATTGCTTGACACGGATCAACAGAGCACTTAGGAAACCAGTGCAGTGGGAAATCAATATGACTCAGGGCCAGCTCTTACTTTGTGCTCTTTTGCCAATGCCAAAAAAAAAAAAAAAAAAGAGGCAGCCTATCTCACACTTGGATTATTTTGGGTGATATATCTCTCATTTCATTTGTTTTATTATCTCCTATTTTTCTCAGAATGCAGTTGTGCAGTATAGCATATGCAAATAATAATAAGAAGAAATATGCACTGCTTTGTTATTTAGGACACATTTTCTTAAAGACCAAGTAGGCTCATTTAAGCTTCTTACTGAAGTTTTTGCCAAGGCAGTGATGAATAAATAAGGTACATTTTTTGTTTCTAGTAAAGGTCGAATATCATTTTCATAGACTGTGCTCGTGTAAGTGAAGCAATTCTTAAACTGGGCAGTTAGGTACAGTGGAAGTTCATTAATTAAGGTTATTTGTTACAAATATACCTTCTGCAACTAGGAAGTAATCCTATACTAGGCACTGCATGAGATTTTATACTACCTATAGATTCCAACAGTGGGTTAAAAGAATGAAAAATAATTTTGCTATCCTTTTAATTCTCATTTAGCATTTATCTCAATCTATAATCTCAGATATATTTGCATTTTTACATCTTCTCCCTCACAAACCCAGTAGTTCCCTTGATGTTGTGGATGCTTATAGTACAGAAGGAATTTGGATCTCCCTCTGGAAATTGGCCTCTCAGGATCAGTCTGCAGGGGTTTCACTTCTTCAGCTCTGTTAGGGTTTCTAATTAGGTCCATGGCAGGAGCTGTGTCATCAGCCATGCTCTTCCATTGATCAGTCTGGAGAGATCTAGCATTTATCAGAAGAACTGCCTGCAGGCAGCACACATGCATATTTTTCACATGTTGCCTTCTCATTTTTTGCAAACACTTTTCTTTATTTAACCTCCATATTGACACAAACAGGGCCAGTAGAGGAAAAAATTATTTTTTAAGCTTTTCTGCTGTTCCAATGCATACAAAGTATGCAGTAAGACTCCACTCTTACAATGATAATTAAACCTTGAAAACTAAGGGCTTAATCCTGCCTCCTACTTAGCTTGATGGCAACATTCCCGCTGATAGGGGATTGGGCCCAAATGACCCAACTTCCCATCCGTAACTCACAGAAAAGCTAAAAGAAAGCCTGCCTTAGAAAGAAGGGTATTTTTTGGGCATCAGAAAGAAAGGTGACTGCAATAAAACACTCCAGATTTTTAATATGACCTTTGTTTCACACAGAGCTTTGGGCAAAACTCTGCTCTCAGTCTCATGAGAGAAAACAAGGAAGATGGAGGAATACTGTGGGTATCGAAGAGAGTCTTGGGACTGAAACTGTGGAATCACCAACACTGCAGTCTTTCTCCTTGACTATTTCCAGGGTCCCTCAGAACCATGAGTTATACACAGAAACAAAAATTATGGGAATGAACAAATTTTTTTTACCAATATAAAGCACTTCTTGAAAGCACTAAAAAACGTGTGCTGTAAGCGCCATAATTCCTTGTGAACGCACACCCATATAGAACCCAACTTCTCATAAGCACGGTCAAAACTACATGGCAATGAATGTGCTAAATCCAGCCTCTTGTAGGAACAATCTTCCCCAACTCACTTGTCTTGCCAGGGTGTATCAGGAAGAATTTCGTCCACTATGCAGTTTGGCCAGGCTGCTGCTTTCATTAATTTCATATGAGCCTTTGTGTGCTGTTTGGTTTTTATAATGTGAAAATCCTATCTTCTCATTCTTTGATTTCAACACAGTGGAAGACCCGACTGCCCACAAAAAGAGTATTTGAAGAGAAGTTTGTACGCCATGCTCAAACACAGCCCGGTGTGAGTTTTTAGCGTGTCAGTCAGTGAGTTAGAGGGAAAGGGTAAGGAGAAGCTAATCAGGATGAAATGAGATTAAAGGCTGTCTAATTTTACAGCAACTGTGATCCATCAGCCACTGTGAAAGTGACAGTGGAAATGAATGATGGAGACAGACAGGTGGGGCTGTACATTTCACTGATTTATCCTCAAATGCACTGGGCCTTATTTTATTGAGTGAACATGACCGCATTTATCATGACTGTCATCTAAACCCACTTCCCTCCATTTAAAAAGGTCACTTTACTAGGAGGGAGTAGGATAGAGGCACTTTCAAAATAGATTTAAAATTTAATAACACGTGTTTAGAAAACCCTGTGCAAGAATTCTCAACTTTATTAAAGACTGATTTAAAGGAAAGGGAAAAGACTATTAAAAAGAGAAGAAGATGGGAAAAAAAGCCATGGTCATCTGAGAAACATGCTTAGCTACCAAGGTGATAGATGCCAGAGAATCACATGAGATGAACAGATGAGATGGAGCAGGTAGAAACCAGCTCTTCCAAACCCCTGCCCTTCACACACACTTCCCAAACTCAAAGGCCCATGGTTAACTAATTTGTGCTTTCCTGGACCAAAAGCACAAATGAGCCCAAGGAGCTTTACTGAAGACAATAACTTCATCAGCCCCCTGCCCATGCCATTTATGTATGATGGGCAGCAGATCCTCAGTAAGGTGGGAGGTAATTGCCCAGGTACAGATAGGTAATGTGCAAAGCTTTCAAGGTCAAAACCAAATGGGTGATTTATACTTAAGAACGATCTGGAAGGCAGCAGAATTCAAGGCTACAGTGGTGTTTGCAAAGAAATACTTCACAAAAATCAAGGACATTGTACAGAAGGTGACACTCATGGATGTTATTCAAATAAAGATGCAGGTGGGAAAGACACAACAGCATACTGCATATCGGGATGACTGGTCCCAGGTGAAAATGCCTCACATGTGCCAAACCTCAGTTAATGAAAGGCACCAGATAATGTTCTGGGAACCACTTTCAAAAACAGGCTATAACTTACAGACAAATGTTCAGGAAACCAGATACTCTCATCCATAATGACTATGGGGTCAGCTAGATGCAAGGATGCTCTAAGAGCACCTCCAGCTTTTGATCAGAGGTGACAGTGACACATCTCATGCACCTAACAAACAATAATGTCTGCTGTTCAACTTACCTAATTTCACTTAATTTCTGTCAACAATTGCACATTTAGGAAGTAGCATGTAGTTGTTCTCCATACATTAATCAAGAGGTCATTGGTTTCTCTTTCACCTTACAACCCACCTTCCTCTTTCTACTGTTACTTTGACACTAACTAGCAGGGAATACCGGGGAACAGGGGTGACATTTCTCAAGACAGATGGATCAATGTGTTCTGGTCCTGGGAGATCTGAAAGCTGTGATACATCCCACAGCCTTTCCCATGTTCTTCTAAAAACTCCTTTCAGAAACTGCACTCTATTCTTCTCTTCAAAGTTTTCTTTTAAAAAAAGTCATTGGTTTTACACTGCCCTGAACTGTTCAGCTGCTTGGGATAGAGGCAGTACCATGGTAAAGCCAAGGAATCTCTTCCTTGGCTACTGCACAGCTTGTGCTTAGCCTGTTCAAGACCCAGTACACACCAAGAAGTCAAGCTCATCATCTCTAATGAGCTGTGCAGATGACGTAAAAAGACCAGCGAGTTTCCAGAACCAGGATGTCATCACCAGAGGACACATGGAGTCAATAATGACCTTCTGCCATTTTAACAGCAGAACCTGTGGCTACGCAATAATCAATGAGTGGTACTTGAAAGCTGGGTACTTCCACAGCTCTTCAGAGGGCTGAGTAATGTGAGAAGATACTCTCTTTCCAGTACAGCAGGCATTTACAAACTCACTTCATGAGACTGATCTGATCATGGCAGAGACACAGTATTAATTTCATTCCCAACCCTGTCCCCAAAATGTTGGCTGGAACACAGCTGGTCCAATTATTTCTTGGGAACAGAATATCAGATACCGTCCACCTTTCTTTGGTTCACACATCATTTGTGGGAAGTCTATGTATTTATTACTGAATGTTACTTGTTATTTCTCACCAAGGAGGTTATATAAATAAACGCTAGGATTCCTCTGTGAATTGTTCACTTCAAATGTTTGTTATTTAATAACTGTGGGGAAAAGCTGACTACAATAAGTATGAAATTCTAGCCTGGGTGAACACGGTGGGAGTTTTGCCATTGACTTACTTCAAAGGCATCAGGTTTTCACACACTGGCATTTTCTGCTCAAAAGATAATGAAACGGAGTTAAAAGAGGAGAATAAGCAACATAGATAGATAATAGATATCTCTATTAACGTTCCTTTGGCAAAACTGTACCCTGTCACCTCACATTTAAGAAAATCCTTGGGAATTATTTTTCTAGTAACACACCAATGCCAATCTTGAGTGTGAGTTCAGCTCACTGGGGGAAGACTGGTACAGCAGTTACCATAAGCAGAATATTCCAAAATGATCAGCATGAAGCACTGTGCCTCAAAGTCAGCTGTGAGAACAAGTAACTGATATAGCTCTGGTCCAGCTGCACCACAGAAATCTCCATCAGCTCAGCTAGAAACTTCACAACATTTTCATCCCAGTGCCAGTTTCATGGCAACTCCATTTGCCACAATGGAGTCATCACTGTAAGACTTTTCTTTTTAAATACAAACAATAGGGCTTGTTAACAAGAGTCCACCATGTATCTAAAGCACCAGACTTAAAGCAATGAAGGGTAGAAGGATCTGTTCGATGTTTACCACTTGGAAAAAAGCTTAAAAATGCTTTATTTCCCAGAAGACATCTGGGTGCCTGAAGAAAAGGCTGAACCTCCAACATGTCCGACTTCCAGTATGTCCAAGCACATTAAGCTGAAGTAGAAATGTCCAGTAGCAGTATGTTAATGTACCTAGACTGCCGAGAGAAAACTCAGGAGGACATGACAGGGACTGCAAGAAAGCTGAGTTTTATTGGACAGGTCACCCAAATAACATTCTTTTAGGGTGCTGAGGTCACCAATAGGACTCAATGGCCCTGACCAGCCAAACCACTTGCCCTACTATTCCACTTGGAGGAGACTTACTTCAGCTCAGGCCTGGGCACCCAGATCTGTCCTGGATGGATCTCACGTAGGTATGCTGTACCACATCTCCAGCCTGGCCTTCGCTCTTGTCTTCTGGATGGACTTTGAACCCATGTTGAAGCCTGTCCTCATGGACACACCAGATCCATCCTGCCCTGACACATAGCCACAAGTGGGAACACTAGTGTTTGAGCAAGGACTGCAGACCAGACTTGATCCTGAATTACATGTTTCTACTAGTACTCTGAGAAAACAGCCTCTTGGAGATGGCCTGCCAGAACTTACTGTTCTTATCACCATGAAAACAGTAGTTCAGTGGACAGAATTACATGTGACTTACAATATTCTTTTTGCTTAGGATGGACTACAACTGCAACTTCAGCATATAGAATCATAGAATCATAGAACAGTTTGGGTTGGAAGGGACCTTAAAGATCATAAGAGTTCCAACCCCCCTGCCATAGGCAGGGACACCTCCCACTAGACCGGGCTGCCCAGTGCCCTGTCCAGCCTAGTCTTGAACACCTCCAGAGAGGGATACAATACTCTAAATTGTACTAACCACTAGGCAAGCAAATACAGGAGGAAACATGAATCAATCCACAAAAGACAGGTTTCTCAAACAGAAACTAGGCAGAGATATTGTTCTTCTAAACAGCTCCCCATGGGTAGGCTCCCAAGAAAAGTAAATGGATGACTCACAATTTTCAAATTCAGGGAAGGAAATTTGACCTGGGCAGCAAAACCACATACTTATATAAAATCAGAACAGATGACATACCATGTAAATCTATACACATAAAATGAAATTGGAATGTATGTCCAAAAAAAAACCAACATTAACTGATTTGGACTAAATATCTATGTTAATTTTATTTTTATGTTTATTTTGCTTCCCGTAATAACAATATTATTTCATATTTTCAGGAAAACTGCTATGAAAAATGTGTTGTGATGCCTAATCATAATAACATCCAATGAGGACAAGTGGCAGGTGCAAGCTGGATGTTACATAGAAATATTAAAAAAACCCTTTTTCACGGTGAGGGTGATGGAACACTGGAACAGGCTGCCCAGAGAGGTTGTGGAGTCTCCTTCTCTGGAAACATTCAAAACCTGCCTGGATGCATTCCTATGTGACCTGGTCTACATGTTCCTGCCCTAGCAGATAGACTGGACTAGACTATCTCTTGAGGTCCCTTTCCAGTCCCTGACATTCTGTAATAAGAAAAATTGACTCCATATGAGCACTAATAGCAGAAATTTTGTTTTGTCTCCTCAACAACTCCTTTGGATTTAGAAAGCATGCAGACAGGCAATAAAAGCAGCATCATGTTTCCTAAAACTGAATACCAAGCTCAGTATCATAGCACAAGTAGCTGCTATTTAAATCAAAGAAGTGACAAAATTCATGGTGTGAACCACGTTCACATGGAATCACAAATAATTCACAAACCACACACTGATGCATGGCCATGGACTCCTGACAGAGAGAGTGAAATGTTAATTTAAATCACTGGCCATTCTGGGACTGCAGGATTTGACAAGTAAAGTAAAGGAAATTAAAGTGTTGTGACCAAACACAAATACTTGAAATATACAAAACTAAGTGTGCTCAAATGGTTTGCATTTTTGGTTGAAGTGGTTAATTTTTCAAACAGTACTGTTCATTAACTGTTCATTTTCTGACAGGTAGGTGAAGGGAAGTGGGCACTGATACACATAGTCAGCATGACTGAGACTAGGACTTCCTGTGCCAGCAGTTGTGGCTTGGACCAAGTTGAATAAAACTGAAATGTACAGACAGGGATGGGTCAATGAGTCAGGTCACATGGGACATGGCAGAAAGGACAAGGAGTGGAGGAAAAGATGGCAAAACCTACAAATACAGCAGCATACACTGATGCAGAACCCCAAGTCCTGCAAAATTCACACTCTGCTGTCGGCACCACTGGGTAAAAAACTTAGGCTCTTCACACCTCCTGGTTCCTAGGATGCTCACCCTCTGCTGTCACCAACAATGGCCTTAATACAAAAGACAGAGATATATATATACCAGATCAACAAAGCCAGCATGCATGATAGACTGTTTCTCAGCATACCATGAAAAGGCATTTTCACCTAAGTCTACATAAATGCCAATGACGGCACTCAGGAGTTACAGACTGCCATCACAAGAGACTGCAGTGCACATCTCCTCTCCATTTATGCTGGCATTGTCTTAAACATCTATCAGTGATACTTGTCAACTGCCCATCTTGCTGAAGGTTTGGTCCCACAACTACCAGCGACCTGAAAAAAAGTTGGCCCTGCAAGAAACATTTCTGCCCTTTCCTAGGTCACACCACTCCCTGTGATGGCTGATGCATGCGTGCAACCAAGCAATAAGCAAGAAACTGCACTTTTTTTTTAGGTGCACTGAATTTAACCTAGACCTGTTCCCTACTAAGCTTCCTTGTCTGGCCTCACAAACTGGGAGTCAGCAGAAGGACACTTGTACCAGCAGCAGCACCAGCACCAGCTTGCATCCATTGTATCATCATTGTGAAACCACAACTTTGGCATACAACAAACCATTTAAATGAGCCTAACCCTGCATTGTTGTGGTCCTGTCCCTCTCATAGCCCAGGCAATCTAGGCCACTTTTCATGATAGCACATTCTCTCCTTGGCATCCCTCAGTGAACCCTCTCAAAGCAGTAAGCTTGTAGAAAAATATCCCAGAAAACAAGAGAATGTCTTCTCATTTTGGTTTAATGCTCACCAAGGAAACAGATGAGTTCCAGAGCTGACATGAAAACAGAGATGTAAGCATGGGATGGAGCTTGGGTGGAAAGCAACTTGAAACAACAGCAACAGTTTCACCTATGATACAGCCCAGCCCCAGCACAGGGGATGAAGGCTTCCTATGAATGAAGCTGGTAGCAGTGAAGAAGACTTCTGACTGCAAGAAGTTGCTTCAGTTCTGGAAGATGTGTAGGGTGATGGGATTTCTCACAATTAAGGTGCTATGAGCTGGAGGATGGGATCCTTTCCCTGCCTTTGCTACATAGTTCGACTGTGGTACTAGATAAGTTCCTCAGACTATATTTTTTTTGCAGTGACTCATTTCCCCTGCTCTGAGAACACCAATTATGCATGCTTCTTGGAAAGCCTGCTCTAATCCTTGTGTCTGATCCACAGGAGTACTCTGTGCTCTCTGTTGTAACTGAGGTAGGTGGGAGAAGCAGCCTGGAAAGAAAGGTCTGAGAAAGGTCTTGGAATGGACACCCCAAAATAAAGGACACCCTTGACCTGAACCTCCTTGCACCTCTGTTCCTCTTCTGCAAAATAGGAACGATGTCAGACTTTGCTTCTCACAAAAAATATGATGCAAAAATACTGTAATGTGCCAATGGGCCTCGTTGTTCTAAAAACTATAAAGGAGACCTTGTAAAAAAATTGTCTCCATATGATTTGAGTAGCATGTGACAGTATCTATGTGCCAAACAACAGAGAAAACAAAATAATGTGAGGAGAAATCCAGCATGGTCCCTTCTGTGCACTGACACGTGACAGAGTGTGCAATACCATTAAGAGTATTGCATCTTTAGGTTTACACAAACAGAGGCCAAATTAAGGTCACAGAAGCAGCTCAATTCTCACATTTCTGAACTCCAGAGGGCTTGCTATTACTTGCCATCACCGTCTAACACTCTTCCAGAGCTTGGCACGAGTCCCTCGAGTGTGATCCACTCTGGGTCTGACAGCAGCTAACGCCTCGCTCACCCTGCAGCTGCTTCAGCATCTCTGGATCATCCACAGTCCCAAGCCTACCCAGCACAGGGATGGAGGTTCAGAAGCCTTCCTCCTCCTGCCGCATTCTCTTTCCGCTGGCAGTTTGAGGCTAAGCCACTAGATGGGGTGTGGAGTGCTCAGCTCCCCTCTCCCCCAGGAGCCGCATTTCCATCATTTTTTGGCTTCAGGTTTTGCAGCCAAATGAACAAAAAAAATCAAAAGGGGTGAAACACTGCATAGTAACCCCCCAAAAAAGCCATAGTCTGCTTCCTCTCAAGCAGTTAACTTCTGCTTGTTCCTGTTAAGCATGAAAGGGATGAAATCAAATGGAATACACAAACCCCAGCAAACACTCAGAGCATCAGTCCTGGAGGATGCTGAGCCCCCACCTGCTCCCATTGCCTGCCATGGGGACTGGGGGTGCTCAGGCTCTGGCATGGTTATCAGTCATACCTGTTTTGCTTCCTCTTGCCCCAGCTCCCTGAAGCCAGGCAGTAATTTCACTGGCAATCCACACACATCTCCGCCCTACACCCCACACCTGACCCAGAGAAATAAAAGAGTGGGCAGATTTCCCTTCCCCACCAAAATGCCACCACATCTCTCTCCCCCTCTTTCTTATTCATGACCTGGAAGCTGGGTGAAATACCACATCTACCTTTTAACAAAAGATTCTGCTTCCTCAGAACAGGGGTAAGGAAGGGTAAAGAAGACATGAGGAAACCACAATACAAAAGAATCCTAAAGAATAGAATAGACAGAATAGTAGATTATAATAGATAGAATCCCAAATACCTGAAGAATTGCAGGAGAAAAAAAAATCTTTTCTAAAATAAGCACTCCTTTCCAATGTGCTTTACCCAAGGTCAGTCCCAAAATGGACTGCATACAGGTGCCCATATTACTCTTCTCATCTCCCTGAAGAATATTATTTAGGAAGGCATGCAGAAGCTGAAACAAGCCTGTTCTGTAAGGAAGGTGGAAAACATACCTACACATTCACTGCTGCCAAATTACACCTTCTCTCACTCTTTCCCAACAGCTTACAAGAATTGTCCCTCTCAAGATATCATCCATTCCAGTATATGGAATGCAACCATGCATCCAGAATGCAACCATGCATCCCGCCTTCCACAAAAATACAGATAACCTAGATCCCCTTCATATAGCACCTTCTCATGATGCAGCCCATCCTTGCAAGCCCCTGCAGACTCTTCTTCTTTTCCATGGTCAAGAAGAGAGCAAAAAGTAAGGACTGTTTTGAAGAACTTGTCAGGCATGTGTAGAGAAAGTTCTCCTCTCCCTCAGCAGAGAAAGATCACCAGAGGGCAGCTCATATATATTCATATGAACACTTCTGATCCATGTTTGGCCATAAAAAATAGTTTTTTACACAAATTAGGTCACCACTGATAAAAACAGTTTTGATTTATACTACAGAGCACAAAGAGATGATCAGTGCTATCGCTTTGGTTTAGCACTGTGCTTGCAAAAGTCACCACTTATCAGCTGAGCTACAGTAATTGCTTCTAGTTTTGTTACAATTAGAAAAAGCCGGTAGCTTCTGATTAGATTGTTTAAAAGAGCACCTTCCACCTCACATTTGTAAGCACCTAGGGACTATCATGAACCAACTGGTGGGTCCTACTTTGGAGGAAAGCACCTCTTGCAATCCTTTCATCACTGAAACAAAAAAATTTCCACAATAAACAAACAATAACAGCAACCATCAGCAAAATGAGCTGGTGAAATCAGCCTACTCTTTATGTCAATGTATGTTATTCACACAGTTCAAAACCTGAGGCTGTGAACTAAAGACTTATAGCCCAAGTAGCAATGTGGCATCTTTATTAGAGAAATACCTTCACTAAAATTCTGTAGATGAGCTTTAGACATTGACTCTGCTAAGACAGCTCCATACAGTAAGCTGTATGCTGACTTTCAAATGACAAACCACTTGATTTATTTTATTTTCTAACACAAAGAAGTACTTACGGACATTCTGCATTATGTAGAATCTCCAAGCAATTACAAAAAGATTTTTGGGATACTTCCTGAGATCTGTGTCACTGCAAGTTCACAAATACATTTATTCCTATTGCAGCATCAGAGTACACAAACATAGTTGTGATAAATGTGAATGCTAGGCATTTCTGCAAAAATCTTTTCATCAAATCACATTACAAATCTCATGGGCTTAATTATTTGCCCACTACTCTACATTACAAGTGCTGATGACCCAAACATTTTCAAAAATTACATTCCAAACTACTAAATCTAAGACTCTACACAAGCTCGATGTCCCTTCAATTTACATTTTTCAATTTACTTTCAATTTACTTTTAATTTTCAACCGTGAGATCAAAACCTCTCATTTAAAAATCAGTTGAATCACAGAACTTTGTCTTAATATACTGAATGTGCAAGATCACAGATAAAATTGTTAGCAATGCTGCTAATGTAACTCTACAGCAACTTCCCTGAAATTATCAGAATTAGATGCTTGGCCTTTATTTAGATGCATGACAAAGGGCAGTTTTATTGTTGTGCTCTGAGGGGACAGCCCCAGGGTAGAACTGTGAGTACTAGAATTGTTACAGTGTGGTATAGTGATACCTGAATTAGTATCATGCTACTGACTTAGCTCCCACTAACGTGTACTCTCAAATTCTCTTTCGTTTTAAAGGGCATGAGTTCAGCAGCCACTGTACACAGTAGTGTCGAGAAACACCACCTTACAAAGGCATGTAAAAAGAATCAAACAATAGCTAAATCAAATACTTTTCCCCCCAGATTTTAGCATCTATCTGTGAGTTGCTCCAGTGGACAATCACAAATGATCAAGAGAAGTGTGACCAGCAAGTCAAGAGGGCTCACCAGACCCTCTACTCGGCTCTGGTGAGGCCCCACCTGGAGTATTGTGTCCAGTTCTGGAGCACTCAACATAAGAAGGACATTGAGCTGTTGGAGTGGGACCAGAGGAGGGCCATGAAGATGATCAAAGGGCTGAAGCAATTCCCATATGAAGACAGGCTGAAGGAGTTGGGGTTGTTCAGCCTGGAGAAGACTCGGGGAGGACCTCATAGTAGCTTATCAGTACCTGAAGGGGGCCTAGAGAAAGGCAGAGGTAGGACTTTTTCATAGGTTATGTGATGGAAGGACAAGAAATAAGGGGGATGTAGATTAGAAGTGGGTAGATTCAGGCTAGATACAAGACATTCTTTACGGTGAGGGTGGTGAGACACTAGAAGAGGTTGCCCAGAGAGGTTGTGGATGCCCCCTCCCTGGAGGGGTTTAAAGCTAAGCTGGACAAGGCACTGAGAAACCTGATCTAGTTGGAGGTGTCCATGCCTATGTCAGGGCAGTTGGAACTAGATGATCCTTTCCAACCCAAACTATTGTGTGATTCTATGATTATCCAACAACACAACACCCAGAGAATCCAATCAAAACTAAAACCCACTCCTTAACCTGCCTGCACCCTCTGTAGGCTTTCTTACTCCCAGATTTGGCGCATCATTGTTAAGACTTCTGGTACTTTGGTTCTATTTTTTGCAGTCTTGCTTCTGAAAAGAAAAGATTTTCCACTCCTGGATGTGCACCTGGGGGCAGGTTCAGCACCCCACTGCTACCTAACCCCTGAAGCACCCTGCAAAGCCTCAGAGTGTCAGGGGAAAAGCCTTGCTCTCAGAAATGCCTTTTGCAAGGTGCAATAGGTAAGCAGCAACTTCAGAAGCAGAGTCAAATAACTATGGTATCATATGGTTAAATGGCCATTCTTGGAAGAAAGTTTTCTATGTGAAAATCAATAGAAGCTGAGCAATCAATGGAATTTTTCTCTATAAAACCAATTTCTCCTAAAACAGCATTATTAAAAAAAATTCTACTATTTAAAGATCTATCTTAATTTCTCTTTACTACTACTGTTTTGTGGCATGTAAAGCCAGAAAACTTTCTCCTCTAAGCAATCAGTTATTTTGTCTGAGGACAATTAATTATTTTCCAACACCAGAAATTAAACAAAAGACCTCAGGTGACAGCAACTGCTTCAGATGTTCACCAGCTGTGTTTTACCTGGAAGGAAACCCCCTTTTGGGGCACTCTGGCCTCTCTGAGAGCAGGCAAGGCTGTGAAAATCAAGCAGCTGGGGGGAAGACAAATCATGGCTTTAGGAAAAAGGATGCCATGTCAGGGCTTTATTGTTGTTGTAAATCTTTGTGGTTAAGAAAAATCAAACTTCTGCAGGTTGAAATGACCATTTCTTGGAGCTGCACTGAAGAAAGTCCAAGAGCTGAAAGAAGGACAGTGGCTTCAGCTTTGTTGTGTTGTCTCCAACTTTCTGCCCCAGTGCAGAAAGGCCCAGAAACACCCTGAACATCAACAAGACTGATACTAAAGGCTTGAGCACAGTATAAACCCTTACATGGGGTGCCTCTGCTTTGGGCATATCTTTCTTGGGGCTGAAGTTAATGGAAGCCAGTAAATATCCAGTTGACTCCAGCTATTGTGATTCTGATGAATGAAACAAACTTGAAATGAGCTTGTACATTAGTGGTAATGCAGCTGTGAGATAAGGACTTGCATGGGGACTAGACAAAGTCTGGGATTTGGACATCACAGGTCATCATCCAGTTATTTGTCATTGGCTGCCACAGTGGTTAAAAAAATGGTAATTCTCTGGAGAAAACATAGATAAACTCTGTCCTATGTTAAATATCATATAGAGTTGTTTACAGGCAGTACTTAGTAAAGTACTTAAGCGTGTATTTAAACACACTGCTGAACATCAGTGTGATTAATACTGTGCTGAATTAGAGATATGATAGGAATACATTTTTATGCTGTTGTAATTTTTCATTATACACACAAACTGGTCATAGGGATTTTCTTTCAGTTTTGCATCCAGCAAATGAGTTAGTTTGGAAGTAAAATTCTGCCATAGTTATGCCTGTGCAATGCCTTTTGCATGCATGAGGGCACAAGACTGCTCCATGACCTTTAATTGGACTTCTTTTTTGTTATTCTGTAGTGATTCATCTAGGAAAAAAGAAGTCTGGTTCTTTCAGATCTGCCAGGTCTTTGACATTCTTTTCATGTAATTTCAATCAAAAAAGTATCTTTCATGAATGGTATATATGTTTGTAAAGGCAGGTTAAGGTTTGTTAAGCAGCTCTGAATGTCTACCAGCAAGCAAGCACCTACAGATTGTAGCCATACACTCTGTACTGGTGTAAAACTGGCAGGTGGGAGAGTGGGTGGGGAGGAAAACAAACATGACTCTTGTATCACTTACCACGGTCATTCTATTCAAATCTATTTCAATAATTTCTAATACTATAATTTGCCAGGCCTCCCCATCTGAAAGTGATGCAAGTGCATCTGTCTCTTTCTCCTTTCCTGCTGAACCCAAGGAGAAGCATTTACTATGCCTTGGTTCCAGGTTTTGGAGTCAACCTTTTATTTTTCCCCTTCTACTTTTTCATTACATAACCAGAACTCAAAGCACTGGCCTAGCCATATACTTTAAGGTGCTGGTTACTGCCTGCACTGCAAAGCAGTCATTCCACTTGCATCTATTTTGCTTTTACTCACAAGGAAACAAGCATGATTTAACAGTTTTAGCTGTAAAACTAAATCTCAGAGTTGAAGAATTTCTTCCCACTTAAATTAAAGCTAAATTGTGTGCATTAAATACATTATCTACTTGTAACATAATGGTAAGTCTAAAAATGGTTCACTCACAGAGAATTTATTACTGAAAACAAGCAGACTTGCTACTGAAAGCTCTGGGTGTTTGCTAAGTTCATTGAGCAACCAGGTAGGCTTACTCGGGTTCGTGGGCAACAGACATTTACAGGGTGGAAAAGAACCCAATTCCCTTTCACAGTCCCTCTCACCACTCCTGAAGACTCTGAGTGAGAGTCTCTCATGCCCTGGGGCTTGCTCCCATGCTTCAGTCCTCACAGGCATTTCACATGGACGGAAGCTAGTTTAGCACTCCTTAGCTGGAAACCAACAGCCCCCTCTGGGCAAAAATACAGCCCTGGTGTATTTCACACACTGCTCCCCAAAGGCTCTATGGACAAGATAGCTCCACATCTGGCTTTTGACCTTCACCCCACTCCTCTGATACCAGCTAAATAGGCTTTGCACCCTCAAACAAAGCTGTCATATGACTGACTGCATTCGACATCCTGGTGCCCTGCTATAGAAAAGATTGCTCCGGGAGATTGTGATAGTACCTTCCACCACTTCATACACATTACCTGAAGGTATCTCACAAGAGCAGGAGTCTAAGGGCAGCACAGGAGGAGGAAACCCAAGTGGAGGACCAGAGGCATCCTGCACCCCATGGGGATGGTGGACATATGTCCCTTGTCAGCAGAGTTGGGCAGCCTCAGCTCCAAGGCATGGCTTCCAAGAAGCCAGTCCAGTGATTCTCCAGGGCAACTCTTGGAGGGCTCAAAGTCATCCCTTTTTTTTTCTGCCCCTGGAGGTGATCTAATCGCAAGCAGAGGAAAGCACATGGGGCAAGGCAGGGTAGCCTGTACTACAATTGCCTTTGTTGCTCCTGCCCAGCAAATACTAGAGAATATTGCTTGTCTAGATTGATGGGAAGGCATATGTTAAATCAGTTAATTCATTTGCCCTAAAAGACTGAGGCCAGACACGGATTTGTACCTCTCCTGCTGCTCAGTCTGATCTTAAGCAACGGGATTTCCACCATTTCCCATGAGAGATTATTCCACAACCTAATAGATCTCAATGTCAGGAAGTTTTTTCCTGATATTCAGCCATAATTCATATCCATGAATTATGAGCTACTGTCGACATCACACCCACTGAGGCATTCCTAGAGCCTGCTTCATTTAAAATTATATGCTCTAGTTATGCAGGGTTTCTGTGTACTAGGGCAAAATGCTTTTTCTGCAGGTTAATTCATTACTATTCAATTTGTTAACACTTTTTTCTCAGTGTGAGCAGTCATTCTGCAGTTGCATACCCTATAGTAGCACAGTCCCCATTTAGGAGTAGAATCACAATATATTTATATATATATGACAAAACAACATACCAAACCATCCCCATAAAGACATATTAGTCTACTCCTGCAGATACTTACTCCAGCATTCAGTTAAATGAAAGCAGTAGCTCATACAACACCTGGCATTAGACAGAAAGCTTAGAAAAAAATCCCTCTGAAGTCTGCAATATATTTTATTTCTGTCTTAAACAGAGGGAAGGTACAGGAGTAGGGAAGCAGATACAGAAGGGCGAAGGGATAGGAAAGGAAATGGAGGAAGGAACTTAAGCTACAAGAAAATAGAAGAAAACTGAAAAGAGAACAGCTTAGACTAAACAATGAGCCACAACAACACAAAAAAGGACATCAACTGCAAATAAAGTTGAGGATGCAAAATATGTACCTCTTGCTACTAATAGCACTTACAAAGCTGAGAAAGCTAAAGAAGACTTCTGAAATCTCTATTACAAATAATTGTGTTCTTGGAAGGAAAATGCCTTTTGCTTTAAGAGCATTTGAGAGGGAGAAATTTATAAACCATGTATCAATTTCTCAAAAAAGTCAGTATTTCTATAAGAATTTTTTATGATTACCTTTTGCCCAGCTAGTGGTGCTTTGCCATACTGTATGCAACCTATTTGTACATAAATAATGTGTCACATTAGATGCTGAAAAAAAGGGAATGCTTTCTAAAGTAAGCAACTAGAATCACACTAGAGTTCATTTTCATCTCCATACATGCCTAGTTACCACTAATGCTACATAAATCCCAGAGCAACTAGAAAAGAATAAACACATAAATTTCACCTGAAGAAACAGAAAGCCACGTTTTCAGAAAGCACTGAATTCACACAATGCCCTGTAATTTTGAGTGGAACTTATTCCAGCTGGCTGATCTTTTGAGACAGTGGTGAAATAGCCTTAAAGGACCTACACAAACACATCTGGTGAGAAAGGTTTTGACAATATTTTCTTTCACAAGAAATTATTTGACTTTACTGAAATTTGCATCTAGCCAGGTGGGTTACTCACTTTGGATAGAAGATGGGACAATGCAGCTCCCAGTTCCTGCTGGACCAGGAAACATGTTCATAGCAGACATAGGTTATCCATAGGCTGAGACAACACAAAATTTTCCAGATTCTTTAGGAGTGCATTAAGTCCAAGTACCTGGGCTCTGTAGCTCAGCTGGATTTCATGGTAAAGCCACAGCAACTTGTTATCTGTAGCTATATGGTTTCTGGTTTGCAGTTACCCTTGGAAAGCTGGACCTACTTTCCTTGGTGGGGCTGTGAAATACATTTTGGGGCATATGTGAGGGATTAATTAGGTTAAAAACTGTGCTCCATCTTAAACAAAGCAGGGACTCAAACCTCGACTGCCTGTCTCTTCCCCAACCCTTAAGAGATGTCAAGATGAGAAGGGACGTTCTGATACAATTCTGGTTTTGCAAAAGCAAATGAAGGAATTTGTTTTCATTTTGCCTTGGAACATAGCTGTAGAAGTTCCTGCAAAATGGAACCATCACCCTCAAGTCATCTGTCAACCTACGTAACTCAAGTGATACAAGAAAGTTTTGAGTTAAAGGTTCTGATATACTTAAAAGGATATGGCAGGGAGCTGCATCTCCAGGAATCAGCAGCTTTCTTTTGTAAGACATCTCCAGAGAACCCTGATATCAACATCTGCTGTGGAAATGGTACAGATCTGACAACTCAACTGTCTAATACTTGGTGCCTTGAAATTTGGGGCCACCCACGGCTTATCTCTGCACTGTCTCAGTCCCCTGCCTAAGGATGACACAAAATGGGGCTGTGCCTTGTTCTCTTGTCCCACTCAGGTTTTTAACTACAAATGGTCCTGGCTCAGCAGAGACAGTATTTATGTAATACTTCTGGACTCTACCAGAAAAAAAGCTGCTCACTGGTGGAATTTATGAGAATGAAGGTGAGTAGATTTAGGCACCTTTGTATAGGCAGAAGAAAGTGAACAGCCTGGTTTCCTGGGATGTGGGAATTCATAAGTCCATAACAAAGGGCAGAAAGTAATCAAGAAAAGCTTAAAAACTAAGGAGGACTCTAGCAGAAACAGATTGAATGTGCTGGTAATACTGAATGTTTTAAAGACAAACCATAGCAAGACATAAAAGAATTGGGATACAAGAAAGCTATACAGAATCTACAATACATTGTACACTTACAAGTAAGAGGGGAACATGCAGAACAATCTGCTTGACAAATAAGCAGAAAGTCTCAACTACAATGGCTTAAAAAGAAAAAAAAAAAAGGGTAGCAAATAATTTGCTTACACTAGCCCTTCATTCTCCAAGGTGAAGTGAACAGGCTGCTTGGTCAAGCCAGGCATAGAGTGCAGAGGTTATCACAAAAGACACACAGAGTCAAGTAACACGCATGTAAAAGCAGAAGCTAACAGTATTGGAATCAAAAAGAGAAATACACAAAAAGAGAGCTGACATTCCTTGAACATCATCTCAAATAGCAGCAGAGAAAAATATATAAGGCACAAATAAAACATTCTAAGAAAATGCTACATTGTCTCTCATTCTTAGAGCTCTGCCTTGCTCTCAGATATACAGGCGTGCACCATTAATGGTACTTGCATGGCTGAATTCTCATGCATCATCCTCAGAATGGGAGCTGTGGCTAACCTCTGGCATGTCACTTGTGAAAAACCACTCTTCACTACATTTCTGTTTCTCACATCCATACTTTAACTTCCTTGTATGTTGAAAGCATGTGGCTCATTGGACCACACTGAATAAATCTCCTAAATCTGAGCTTTAAGTTGGATTTGTCACTGATAAGTCAACTTTACTGAGCATAAATCTCTCTTCTTTTGCAACTGTATTTTTCTGGTTTTAAACTTTTTGAAAGGGGATAAATATACAAATGGAAAATATAGATGGAATTTATGTTTAAAATTAGCAATCAGCATGTACATTTTAAAGTAATCAGTGTGTATATTTAAGACAGAGGATACATATGAGCTTGTGTACATGTACTTGTACAACCTCTACATACCTCTGCCACATTTATTAAATTTGTCTCATTCAGTACTTCTGCCTTAGCAATATGCTAATGCTTGCTCAAGCTTTTCAATGCAGTGCTGAAACCATCCTCAACACAGCATTGAAGCAGTAGCTGCAGCACCCCTGACTGCTGGATAAATGAAGTAAGAGAGATGAAATTTATCAGGGCTGCCAGGAAGTGTTCATCAAGACACATTTCTGATTAACATAAGTGTGTGCTATTCTCGCAAGTGACAAAAAATAAGGAAGAAATTATAACTGGCATGTATCAAAAGATTTAACGTGGACACCCCACCCGACTAATTTTTTGCAGACATCGCTTCTTTTATTCAGTTATCAACTGATATGGGGCAAATTGAAGGAGGAAATGTTTGCTTCTAACACAGTATCATCCTTTTAAAAAGCCATGGTATGTGCTATGTAGCTAGTGGTACTTAAAACTCATATTCACACCTTTGAAAATTTCTCCTAAGAACCTCTTAAGTGAATATATAAAATTCATACTGTCTATCTTGCAAGTAAAGAGCGAACTGGACACAGCACTCCCTACACATGTAGGACTAGGAAACTCTCAGTAACTCTGAAGCAGTTTCAGGAATACACAGGGCTTTTGTAATTAATTAATCCAAAAAGAGACAATGTATCATTTCACACAGGAATGGCTGATAAAACTGAGAACTCCAGAATTGCCAAAGAAAACAAATAAATCCAACCTATTCCCGCAAAAACAATGTAGGCTGGGGAGTGGAGTGACCCAGGTTCTCTGATGCTGACTGTGACATGAAGCAAACCATTCTAACTTCCTTTTTCTTGACCTCCCTGTAGATTAAATGCATAAATAATAATGCTGTAAGAGTTTCTAGAACCACAACTATGCTGAAGCGTTGTCTGACATTCAAAACTTTGATAGTGAAGATGAAGCAATTCTGCACAGGAGGCTGTGCTGTGACAAAAGACATTAAAGGGGAATTCAAAAAGTAAAAATGACAGAAACTAGTGGATGTTGTACTCAGATCAGACTCTTTTCAGTGGAGGCTGCCTCATGTGAAAAGAAAGTACAGCCATCTTAGAAAAAGAAGGTGAAGGCAGGCAGACCACCTTTATCAGAGCACTGAGGATGAAAAGGCTACTGGTTGCCTGTTATGAACAGCAAGTTAGAGGAAGACAAAAAAGTAACAGCTCCTTCTTTGGTACTGTGTGACTGCTGCTGGAATGAAGGAGAGAGAAGAAGAAGGAAATCAAAGGGCCTGATTCATTGTTGGCCTTTGCACATGGACCAAACATAGTAGATGCAAACATACCTAGCCAAGGACAGTAAGGTAAAGGGAACTAAAATAAGACTAAGGAATAATTACGAAAAGAAGTAATCAGAAATGGTCATCCTGACAAAACTCTCCATCTGGTGACCTTCTGGATGTTTTCCTGTCTTTCCAATCCAAATACATTGTCTGTATTATATTTTCCATTGGCCAATGACATTGGCTTTTACATTAGACTAAAATCCAAACTTAGTGCAATACTGAAATACAAATTTGTTATTGTCCATATACTATTTGTCACTGTTTTGATGTTCATTGAATCTTCTGTGTGGTTTCTGCAGGTGATGTGGTTAGCTAGGGAGGTTAAGGAATATTTGAATTAGCATCTTTCTGAAAAACAAAGTATTGATAAGAAAGAAAGACCTGCTGCAGCTGCAGCTCTATACAGATGGAACATGCCATGTAGGAGTTCATTAATGTTTCAAATATTTTACTCTTTTCTGCTTTAGGGAAAAAAGAATTTTATATTGGATACCTAGAAATCTGTAAGACACAATTTCTCTCCTACTCATTGCTTCTAATCAGACAGATGGATACATTACTATGGAAAAAATACCAAAAAACCCCCCCTAAAACAATGACTGCATCATTTTTATTTATTTCCTGCATTCTCTGTTCACGTAGCAAGAAATTTAATTCCAGTTGGATCAGTCTCCTGTGATATTTTTTTCTTTCATTTAATATATTTTTTAAATGCTTAGAGGCATTATGACAGAAAAGCATGTATTTTTTGCCCTGGTTCATACCCATCATCCTTACCATTACAAGAAGACAAAAGCATTAAAGTAAAATTAATCATGTCAAAAGATTTTAGCAAAAAACAAGGGAGACCATGCATAAAGCATCGCTTTGTCTAGTGTGAAGTCACGCTCTGATTAAAAACATATAATGAAAGTGAAAGTAATACATCATTGCCTTAGCAGTAGGGTTTTTGGGAAAGCTATGCAATTCTGAACACAAAAAAATCTTTAGTCTCTGGATTTTGAAACTTGCAATTATTATGGAATAATTCTGACAAACAAAACATTGTTTCACTTCCTTAAAGTTTAATTAGTCTTAAACGTTGCAGTTAAAACAAACAACCAAAGAAGTTCTAGAATTAAACAAGGGCTTCTGGCAGGCCTGTAGCTGGTAATTAAAACCGAAGCAGCCAGTGGCTGCTTGTGAGCAGTGAAGCATGAGGTGGTGACACAGTGACCCCCCCACTGCCCCACATCCAGCAAGCAGCTATGAGAGTTGTGAAACACCACAGAACAATGAAACCCCATTAACAGGGCACAACTTTTTGCTGTTATGTCCAGCACCCATCAGCCAGTTTGTGACACTGGCAGTGGCAGCCTGTTGCTGCTACGTGACACAGGTAGCACCCAGCCAAAAAATGAACTGGTGCTGGTGCACATGTAAGCAAGCCTGAAAAGAAACTGAGCAGTGAAGATATCCTCATTTTGCCATACAGTCTATAATAGACTCTACTTTGCCCAGATATGACCAGTCAGTAAGAAATGTTATAATTTATACAGCAATGTATACACTAGGAATCTCAGATTAGGATTGTGCCCATATCAAGTAAAATTTGAAGGCAGAAAACTGTTGTAAAATGCAGCTTACTTTCTCTGTTTTTGTCTTTATTTTGATTCTATTCTTTGTTGGCAACATAGAAAAAACAACTCTCTGAGAAATACCAGACAGAAAAAAACACTCAGTAATACTAGACTGTGAAAAATCTACCAATCCCTTGAGCCATAGCATTCTTGCCTATAGATGATGACATTAAAAAATTGGAAATGGGTGCATGCTTCCCCTCCTCTTCTGGATCTATGAACAAGGCAAGTTGTTTTCCTGATACCTTCAGAATTACTCCCATTAGTACTGATGCATTTGGTGCTTTGGGTAGCCAGGCAGAGAGAGGTGGGCAGTATCCCCTGCCGATAGATCTAGTCTTGTCATGGGAACAAAATGAGATTGTTACTCTGCCGAGCTGTCATACTCAATAGCTTGTGCTGTTCCACCAGCAACTGTCTCCATAGCTCCAACTGCAGCACTGCAGCTTACATGGAGTCAGTAGTTTCTACTGTTTCTACAAGGCAGGACACAGAGCACTGAGCAACTGAGAAGCTGCAACTGCTGCTCTCCACGTGGAGAAGGAAAAAGCAACAGACAAGCAGTTGTCCCTCAAATGGCTTTGCATGCCCTGCTGAGTAATTTCTGGGGCTGCTCTCCGTGGACAAGAACATGCTTTCTTCCCTCTCATCCACCTCTCCACCATGGTCCCACTGTTGTACCTAGGACTAAGCACATGCAAGATTCTTTTCCACCCTTCTTACTCCCAAGTGCCACTAGCACAGAGAGTAAAAAAACAATAGCGTAGATAGGTCGTGAGGAGGGAAAAGTGAATTTCTGATCACATTTACATTGGATTAGCAAGCCTCTAAGTGCAAAATCTGGCTTTTTGTTGGGAGTCTACTAGAAGGCAGAAGTTTGAAGAAAAGACTTCTTGAAGTGATACTAGGACAGGAGGAAATCAAGCTCACCTAAGCAAATAATATAGAACACCTTAAAATACCAGACTACAAGGATTGAAATTCTTCTCATCGTGGAACCTCATCAGTAGGACACAGCATTTAATCAGTCCCTGTTCCACCAGGGAGCAAACCCCACATTTGCACTCATGAGTTGAGAGTGAACTGCAGCCTCCGGACTGTCTTGTCTAAACAAGTGAAAAAGAAACACACACAAAAAAAATCTTCCTCCTTCACCACTGATTGCACATCTCTGATAAGAATAACCAGATCAAACACTATTCAAAACTCTGAGAGATGTAAAAGGGTAAAGGGAGGAAATAAACATACCTCTTCATAACCAAACTTCATAATGTACATAAAAAATAAGCATAGAACAATGTCCTTAAATATTCACACACTGTAAATATCATAGTATGTTGATACAACACCATGAGTGCACTGAATTATCACCATGTTATAATGTGATTTGCTTGTGGTCTTCCCTAAAACTGCTGAGTCACAGTTCTTCATGTCCCTGTGGAGTCCTTCAATCCTTTGTGGAAAGGATGGGACAAAAGTTCTACTCCTTGCCTCCTCTTCCCATCCGATCTTACATTAAGTTAGAAAATAAAGCAGGGGATACTCAAAACTCCCATTTAAACTATTAAAAAACAAATTATAGCTACCATTTGGTTAATGTAATGGATATTAACACTTCGTCTTTTCCAGTAGTCTAGGCCAGGAGGGGATCCTTTTCTAGCAGTTTTTGTAGGAAAAATTTTACTGGTGTCATGGGAGAGCTGTGTATTTGACAGCCACTGTCTCAGCCAACACTGAGATAGATCCTGGGACCTTCAGGATTTCCAGTGTTGGGCACCAAGTGCTTGAGCATGAGGTAGCTAGGACTGAGACAGATGTATTATCTTTTAATCACCACACAGAAGGTTACAAGCATTAACCAGAGTGGAAAGAGAATTTTTGTTCACTATTTGCTACTACTTATTAGAGGTAACACAAAAATAGCTATGCTTTTTTGATAAAATTACATAAAACTGTTCTAAAACACCTCTCAAGACCATTATAGATGGTGCTGCTGCTTTTCAAATCTAGCAATGGATTTTTAACCAAAGCACTTAGTTATCAAGCCTCTGAGTTCAGTTTCTCACAGTCCTGGAGACACGTTCACAATGCAAGTAACCAAGAACTGAATAAACATCATGCTTACAAAATCATATTGGTCTTTTTTGGTCCCTACATTTTGTAATTGCCATTTGCACACAATACCTTCAACTATTAGTCCAAGTTACCTAGGATCTTTGTGTTGTTCCACTGTGAGAAAGGCTCCAAAATTTTCCATGGGAGAAATCAATTTGCACAGTCATCATTTCAAGTCCTGAATCACAGCAGTCTTTTGAATTCTTTTTCATCCTAACCTGTGCATATAATATTAATGTGGATGTATCTCACTAAAGGGCTTTGTATAAGGGATGAAGAGCAGAATTCTGTAAAAGGTACTTTACTGTAGGGAAAAAACAGAACTAATAGGGAATCTGGGTTTTACCAGTTGTTCAGTTTCAGAAGCATGGCTTTGATTTATGGATCAAAATTGCTCATTTATTATTTTATCTATACTGCTTTGGGAAATTTTGACAGTTAAAATTTAGTTTTATTGACCAATGCAGCCAGTTTAGCCACAAGGGGACTAATGCACACGCAGCCTGCTGCACTCAAGAAGCTATGATTTGATTCCATGACCAAGTCGGACTGGGAATCACAACCAACATAAGTTCCAAATCTTGATGCTCGAGGCAAAGTACTTACTCTAAAACACAATCAACCTTTAAAAAAAGGCGGGGAAGAATTTTGTGATAGAAGCCTCTGTGGACTGTTTTTTGGAGCTGATATGTTCTACCAATGCTTCTGTCACCAATGGTCACAGAACAGTACAGAGGAAACCTTTCTTTAGTGCTTGTGGACAATAGATAAAGCTGGAAATGAAAATGCAAATGAGAATCCAAAGTGTGTTCTAGTACTATGACTTACCAGAGATCTGAGAAAACTAGCTTGAATGCCTTTATTTTTTGTAAACTGCATTTTATTCATATGCACATAAATATGCATGTATTCATGTCACAGTGTGAAAGACTTACAAGTTTACTTAAAAAACTTACTGGAATGATTTTAAGCCAATGTTAATTTAGGCCTATCCTATTATAAAATTAGCATCTTCTGCAATCTCAATTTATTGCTCCATTGTGAAGCCCCTTGTGATACATAAACGAATCTCTGAAGAGAAACAAATCAATAAAGTGTCTAATTTGATTAACCATGTTTTTAAATTCATCAAGACAACTGTACAAAAATAAACCACTTACTTGTCAGTATTTTCCACGTCTTCTTTTCATCATCATAATACTGAACCAAATTGCTGGGTAGTCGGTCAGGTCCGGGAGGCAATCCTCCAACCAATAACAGCATTTTCTTATTGGAACGAATTCTTCACCCAAAACAAGAGGAAAGATGAACAAGCACATTACTGAGGCATATTTTTAGTGGCAACAAAATCATAACCATCAAAAGAATGTTCACTGCTTGCAGTTTTCTATTTCATTTTTTGTATTTCCTTCCCCAATCGTGTCTCAACAATTTTTTGAACCAAGCAGAAAAATGATCAGAAAAGCTGCATATCTCTCTACTCATAGAATAATAAGCTTCCTTTATGCAATTTGTTAGAGGTTCATTCTAGAACGACCTTTTTCTTATATTATCCCTTTAAATCATCACTCTTTACAGCTGAATACACATGAAATGCTCTGGAGTTGTACTAAGGTTAAGCATTAAAGTTGCATGTCAAAAATCGTATTAGTCAAAATCATTATTATAAGCCATTCTACACGCAAAGAACCTTGAAAAAATTAAGGTTATGCAGAGAGTTTGTGAGCCAACTCTTTAATCAGACACTGAACTTCAGACATATAGTTGAGTACAATTAGCAGCACCGGGCTAATGGTTATGGGTTAAATGCTACTTACAAGCACTTTTGTTTGTTTAATTTAGTCCAGATTCTTGCTTTCACTCTCCCCCCCCGGCTCCCCCTCCTCCTCTTTGCTCTCCCCCTGTGCACCACTGGCTATAGCAACACCAATTGGTAAAAATGAGACTGTGATGTTGTTGTGAGCCTCCCCAGAGTGGAGCCCTGCCAATGCTTGCCACTGATCCAGCGGCATGAACCTGCTCAACTGTGCAAAGTCACTCTAATTCCCTCCCTCTGTTTTTCTACCTTCTCCCCCAGGGGGCAACCACTGAAAGGAGTGACTACCCACCCATCAAGAGCTGGCAATTCGCTGCTATTAACCGTGACCGTGATTCCCAATCTGCCTGGCAGTTCTTAAGAACAGGACTGCAATGTCTCATATGCAGTAAAAGCGGTTATCTGCACCCTGGCCTCCAACGCTCCACCTGATGAATGTACGATTTCTTTGCAACACTAAGGGATTCAGCACAATTACAAGTGAAAAGGGGAGGGGAGGCCCAGACCCCCAGATGAGCCCTGATGCTTTAATAGTCACTTTGTATATAATTGAACTTCCATCAGTTATACCAAGCTTGGGTGTGATAATGCTGAAATAAAGGTCTACTCTCAAAATGCTCCTGTGAAGCAAGAAGGTGATACAACTCAGGAAAAACACATGTATTTGATGGAAAGTACCTTTGCCAAAGACCAACACTTCTTCAAGAACAACATTGCTACTGCAGCAATCTGTGTGTCAGTCTGCAAAAAGCATTCCTGACCAAGAAAAGTACAGAATGCCACAAGCCAAAGCCACACCACCATAGATCTGGATATTGTGCAGTCAAACCTCCACCCAGGAGTGGTTGCTTCACCAGTGCTAAACTCTTAGAGTTTGATTGTGTGTTGAGCACCCACCAATTTACATTTGTATCAGGATTGTATCCTCTCTTGAGAAGACTGGGCAAAATAAACCAGGTTGTGCTGTAGACATGCACTACTCAGAAGGAACCTTCTTCGGGAAGAGAGCACAGAGCTGAAGGCTCAATCCACACCACGCTTAGGAAATTAAATTTTTCAAGGGGCTGTCCAAAAGACTGCAGATATATCTAGCACAGGGATGACCAAGGAATTAGCTGGCAGATGGCCTTGTTTGTTTTTAAATGGATTTAGGACTCAGCGAAGGTCCTGAATCGAGTTCAGAGGAAATTATGTAAGGGCAGGAGTGACACTGCGGAAGCAGTGACACTGTCCCACACCATCCTATCCTCCCTTCAGTCTTTCGGACAAGCCAGCATTTAACTTCATATTGCTGCATGCTGCCAAATGATGATGGTTACCTGCCCACCAGACTGTATCTGTGCAGAGTATCAGGAACCATCTCATGGCTGTTGTCAGCACTGACTCTGCTCAGCGAGACAGGGCTCCTGGGAAAGCTTTCCTAAACATTGCCAGCATCTTGAAATGTTCAATCTCACCAGAAAATGTTTTAATGAGAGAAAAACTGATAAAACCTATGCAGCACGAGGGTATGCTAAACTGCTCTGGTATGAGTTAGAGATGACTGGACACGTAACAAGTGGCAGAGCAAACCAGAGCCATACGTCAGTTATGCATGGCCATCCTTAACTATAGAGAATAAATAGTTGATTCCAGCCCTCTTGGTGTTGTATGTTATATCACAATCAACTAGATCCCTGTGTATTGTAAAATTCAGACTGCCCTTGCAAGGTTTACTTGATAAAGGGGTTTATTTTGATTTTCATCTTTCATCTGTAAACTCCTAACTCCAAAGCACTGTGAAAAACCAATGAATGGCCAAGGCTCGATAGTTCAGGTGAAGAATGGAATGTCAGGTGTAACTCCGAGCTTTCAGACTTTAGCAGCTGCAACTACCCTTAATATTACTTTTTCACTAATATTAAGCTAAACAATCTGAGAAGCCACTGTTTCTTGAGATAGAGCAGCTCTGCTATATAGGAAAGTTTAAAAAATACTTAGTATTTTCACATGTTTAAAATAAGATGTAGCACTAACAGAAGCCCTTTAATAGGAACTAAACAGTCAGCAGAGGTTCTATCAGAAGCACAGGGAACTCTTACATGCCAAAAAAGAGATGGGTTCTTTTACTCAAAAGTATTAAATTTATCTATATTGAGAGTTCTCCTAGTGAACCAAGGAAAGACAAAATAGTGACTAAAGTTAAGCATGTTTCAAACATGGTTTTCTTGCAGCCAATTCTGCTTATTACTTCTTAAGTTTTGGTGTGAATCACTACATTTTAAGTTTGGAAATTTTTTTTTCTTTATTACATTTGTGTTCAATATTGCACAAAGTGGTACTGTAAAAATTTTTAAATATGAAAGACATGGAAATTACACTTGCTTATATGCAGAAGACCTTGCAAATATTAATAAAAATGTAATTTAGTCAAACACTACAGTGGAAGCAGTACTGAAAAATATGTTTAATACTTAGCCAGATAATTTTTTTCTTTTTCTTGCATTATTACATGTTTGCTATTTGCATGACCCAAGATTACTATGTGAAACACTCTATACTATGTCTGAAACACTCCCTTTTCATAATCAGGGAAAGCTAAAATAATGTTAACCATGACTAGGCAGGCTGATGTCACAGCAAAAAGCTGAGATAAACGTATCCACATCTTATCCTGAAAGCATTTCTTATACCTAGAATCAAAAACTGTTGTTACTCTGCCCAGTTTGCAGTTCCTATTCTGCTAAGATTTAAAAACATTCAATTCACCTTAATTAAGTTCCTGGTACCCCATGTGGTGAGAAATTTATGTTTCCTCCTTACAAGACTGGAAACCAAAGTATACTTTATAGTCAGCTTTTAAAAGCTTGTATCATCTCCTTCAGGGAAACCAACTTAGGAATTTGAGAACTCATGTAACTGGGTTTGTTGTCAGAGATGCTGAATATCCATGTGCATGCCTAAATCCTGTTCAATTCAAAGGCAGCACCAGATGTGATTCACCTCTGAAACTCAGATCACTAGTCCATAGTCTAATCTAACCATGAACACATGGGGCAAAATGCTGAGCTCAGGAGATATCATCAGTTCAAAAGGAATCAGTAGAAAAGATAGTAACAGAGCTCAGCACTTCCAACAGCCACTACCTGCCAAAGCTCTCTTGCAATCTCAATAGCCTCCCATTAATGGAAAATGCATGGATGGGAAATACTCCACTTGTACATTGTTTTTCTTTATTAGCATATCCATCAATCTTGCACTGATGGATTTTCCTTATCTGGGCAGTTAGTAGATGTTCATTCTACTAAGGCTGGCAAGAAAACAATCCCCACCAACAGTAGATTTGCTCCAGTCTCTTCTGGTTTTCAAACAATGCAGCAAGGCTCCCCTCTCTGTGTTAGCAAATGCAAAGAAATGGAAAGAATACAGTTAAAAAATGGCAATCCCAAGGTTCTTAATGCATTTGGTGTAGTGTTACACATCAGAAAGAAAGCCACATCTTAGATCATGGTAATCAATGAAGGAAAAAAAAGACTACATCTTAACTTGGGGCTATAATAAAATAAAAAACTTGGATCATTAATTCTTTTTTATTATAGGTTATCATCGTGGCTTTGAGTATGGAACAAGCAGAGTGACTCTTCAGACCAAGGACCTGGCACTCAAGGGATGCCTTGATCCTGCTTAAAGGCTAACCTTAAACACAGCACAGCCAGACTGAACTTCAAGTACTTGCTCAATGAATGCAGCTACAAACCAGAACCAGCCCAATTTCAGCAGCAGCAGAAGAATAGGTGGTGAATTTTACTCATGTCCACAAATCTCATTCCATCAAAGGTTTTAAGAAACTGGATGCTGACACATAGTGATACTGTTAAAACAAGCAGCAAGAACTTCATTATCAACCTGTAGCAGAAACAAAACCCTGCAGCGAGGTTTAGCCACCAACCTAAAGGTAACTGGCTAAGAGATAAATACACTGTCTCAATCAGCATTTTAGCTTCAGGCCTTTTGTTTGTTAACATTAAAGAATTAATTTAATTTTCATAAACCTTCAAAAAAGTCATCTGAAGGTGTCCTGCATCCAACAAAAATGTAATGGACAATCCAGGTGCAGTTTGCAAATCTGAACAGCCTGTGACTGAAGCAGGTGTTTTGCCATCACAGAGTGATTCATGTGAATGAAATCTTTGGCAACTTCCATACTCCTGGACAGGCATTTCAGTGCAACAGATGTGTCATATGAAAACTGCTTATTTCAATAGATTTTGGCTTCTGCAGTCAATTGCAATGATAGCTATGATTAGCAGCACATGTTTAATACAGACAAAATATAATTATCCAGGAGTTTAACTACAAACTTGATGAAAGCCATAAGATAAAATGTAAAATTTACCTTTGACAGAGAAATTTTGTGAGCCTTTGTTATCACATAAAACGTATTCATGAACATTGCAGACTAGAGGTAAATATGCATCCTGAATCTCTTTCTAACCCTGTAGCACTGCCAGGGGAAGGACCCGAGCTCTCATAGCCACCAGACCAAGTCTCGCAGACCCAGACTTCTGATGGAACTCTGGACCATCAGGAATCTCTTTCTCCTTATGGGCAGTGACCTAAAACAATACCTCAATTTCATCAAAACCTAAATCATGCTGATGATTATCTAGGTCAATTGCCAGTTATGACCAAGAAATTATTTAGTTCTGAGGTTCAAATTATGTTAAAAATTAGCTGAACATATAAATTTGCTTTATGAATGAGTATTTCTGGCTTTCCTAAGGCACTATTATTGCCCAAGGCGCACCTGAAAGAATGCGAAAAAGCCTTTTTTAAATAACGGATCTGAAAATCAGCCTTATCATTCACTTTTGTGCCATGAAGACTCTGGATTTCTTCTTCTCATTCTCAATGTGAGCACACTTAGCAGAAGGCCTCCGGTACAAGTTTTCATCACAGCAGAGCTCACCACAGTGTTCACTGAAGAGGTCCAACATGTTATTTTTATTTTCTTAAATGCATGGATAAAAATGAAAGAACCTGTTTGCTCCAACAATAACCTCTCATTTCTCTTTCTGTCTAAGAAGCAAAAGTCTTAGGGTAAGAGAATCTTTTGTCAGACATGCTTAACTGTGGCAAAGATATCTAACAAGATAAAGCTTCTTTTATATGCTTTTATTTCTATACTTGCCAAGTATTTTTCCATTTCCTGTGTTAACTTATAATACATTTGGAGCTCAAAGTTTTCTTTATGAACCAAACCCTCAATGCTATTACAAGTTTAGAATGTTGTCTAAATAAATCTTGAAGAATTAAGGTATGTTTCTAGCCAGAGGATATTTACAGTGAATGTCACTTCTTTTTTCCTCAACTAAGGCAGCTTAGGAGTGGACAACTATCCTGGAAACACATGGGGCCATCCTTCTCATCTTTTGTCTTTCTATATTACCACCTTATTCCTTGTGTAAGCAGAAGTCTGGCACAGTTGCCCAAAGATGCTCAGTAGCTTTCCCATCAAGTCCTGCTAAGGCTGTTGCATCCTTGCACAACAGCACTGTTCCTTACACCTTGAGACAGGCTTTAACAGATGTTCTGCCTATGGGAGATCATGAATAGTACTTCTGTAGTGATGATAACTACAGAAACAGATTACAAGTCTGCAAATCCACGGAGAAGTGAATGCTAAAGAAATTCTTACCCGCCATACAGTGAATATCTGAAGCACTGTAAGGGATTTAAATCAAATGTGTTTTGCTACCAAAGTTTATATTGGCAGATGAGTTACAAAACCTCTATGCAAAGATTGCAAAAGGCAGATCTTCCATATTGTTGGCAGTTCTGAAATATCTTAAAGAAATTACCTTGAATCCAAATATATTTTAAAAGAAAACAGAATAAAATGTCAAGTTTAGTTGCTTTTGCAATTTGCTGTCCTTTTTCCCACTTCCACCTTTCTTTTTTTTTAGACAAAGGAGCTAAAATGGAAATGTTTATGGAATGCTTCAGGATAGTCAAACCCTCATTTTTCTCCTGGGAAATTTCAGACATCCTCTTCT
Source organism: Turnix velox (assembly GCA_013400935.1). Lineage (NCBI taxonomy): Eukaryota > Metazoa > Chordata > Aves > Charadriiformes > Turnicidae > Turnix > Turnix velox. The sequence goes on along the minus strand of VZTY01012534.1, from coordinate 401,010 downwards.
TGACTTTCAGATTGTGAAAAGTCAGAAAGCTCCCTTTTTTTTCTGATTCTTTATCAGATGCCCATGATGACAGATTTTTGCACCAGAGGCTGAGTTCTCCCAAGCTTCTTGGGAAGCTAAGGAGAAGAAACACAATCTGCTGCTGCCTCACCCAAGCAACCAGTTACCTTTTCCAGCACTTTCTCTTTTTTTTCTGAAAGGAGGTGCAGTCAGGGAAGTCAGAAAGAACCAACTGTGGTACCAACTTCTATTTACTTCCAGCTCCCATGGAAACTGTCTGTTTCCAGTGAACTTGGCAACTGATAATATTTGCTCAAAGTTTATTGTCAGCTTTCCAAGAATACAGCACAAGGTGTTGATTACTACGTACTAGGCATGACAGTCTTTAAAGAAAATTTCAGGAAAGCACAAAATGAAATGATGCCAGAAAGTATCTACTAATGGATTTCAACTTCCCATGTTCTTTTAATTTCTTTTGATGGTCCATCAACAAACTTGTAATACTGGTTTACTGTGATCTGTTTAAACAAAAGCAACAACAGAGAAATGTTTAGAGAGCAGTGGAGTCCAGATCAAAACATTCATTCAGGATTTCCGATTAACTTCCACACTCAATCCTGTTTTGGCCATATTTTGCAAAGGAAAGCAACAAACTGCTACTTACAAAACTGCTCTGATTTTTTAAAACACAGGAGGTGTTCAAAAAGATAAAACAGTGTTTTTGCAGATAACGAGGATTTTTTCCGTAATATGAGTTTAAAAAACCAAAGCTTTTTTCCTGGCAAATTATTTTCTGTTGATTTTGTGTTCCAGGTTTCCTGTTCTCACTCCCCTTGCCCCCAAGGCTCACTGGACTTTCTCTTTTAAGTATAAATACAAACAATTACACCATCACAGCTCTGTTCCAGTTACTGCTCAGCCATTACAGACTCAGAACATCCATATTCTTCTTCTGTAAGGAAAAAACTACAGTGGCCCCAAGCCACTATCTGCCTTCAAGGACCCTCTGCTCTGTCTCCTCTCTCCACTTGAAGGGGATACCCACCAGGCAGAGTGAACAGAAAAGCCTCAGACAGGACACACAGACAAAAAGATGTCCATGATGCCCACCATGATCCTACAGCACTCCATTTGTAAAGGGTATGCTCTAAATGTAAATTACATTAGAACACCATTTAGAGGGAACTTCTTTATGTAAGAAATTCTCCACCACCTATGACTCACATTCTCCTTGACAGGGCAAGAGCATGTTGCAAAAGCATGGGCAAGAGCAGCACAGGACATCATGGGACACCTCCACCCTTTCAGGGACATGTTAGATTTGAAAATGAGGCAGTTGCAGGTGGTGGAAAGGGACACCTTTACTTAAGCACAAGCATTTGAGGAGAATGTTCCTATTTTCCCAGACACTTTGCCCTCAGTTTCAGTGGCTTGGTAAGATTATTTTCTCTAAATTAATTTCATTTTCCCTCTAGAATACCACAACCTGAGACACAGTGAAAGACTTGCCCTCTTGGAAAAAGAATTTAGAGATTCAGATACATCTCTGTGTGTCTGTGAATATAGAAGGGAAGATGGGTGCAGACAGTAACCCCATTGGCATCCAGTGCATCCATGCCAGGTGTACCAGGTTTTACCTATTCCATTACTCTTCCTTCAGTATTCTGACAGGTGAATTTTAATAACTTCAGCCTGTGCCTGCATTCCAAGCATTTTTTCAAGTAGCAAAAGCAGGTGGCACTCCCACAGGAGTTGGAAGAGAATGACCAGCTGAGCTGGTTGCAGGAACCTCAGAGTGGGAGGAAGCCACTTCAAATGCTTCAGAGGGGCAGGGTGATGAGCAGCACAGCCCAACCAGCCACAGAAGCATCTGGAGATCCAAGCTGACAGGTCTGGAGCTGTCAGTATCTATACCTCTTGTGAATTAGAGAGCCTGGTGTAAAGGGCACTGAGGGACTAGGGGCCATGGCAGCAGAGAGTCAAGAGAAGGAGCAGGCAGAGGTGAAGCTCAGGCAGGACAGATCTGGGGAAAAGTCCTACCTGGCAGAGTGGCCTGAGAGCATGAAGGAAACTATGAGGCAAATTGATAAGTGAAAACAAGTGCTTTGGATATTCAAAAGGCTTTGAAGTGAAGGATTTTGGCATTCTAGAGCAAAACAGGGCAGGACGTGGGGAAGGAGCTGGAGGTCCTGGGACCATGTGTTGCCTGAGTATATAAATCTGGAGGCTGGCATTTTGCAAAGAAGACCACCCCAGCTAGTATCTGACCAGGACATCAGTGGTCAAGGGGAAGGAACTTCCTGCACATGATACCTGGCACCTCTTCTCCATCTACAGCTGTTGGAAAAATGGTTGCCCATAAGAAAGACTATTAAGTAGTCTTTATAAATTATGTTTCTCCTAATGAGTACTATAACTGGCTTAAGAGGCCTGTTATCCACAGGTCTCAAGGATTTTACCAGACGACAGAACATGTGTGTCTGTAAGTAGTTTCCAAAGGATCGTTCTGACCCATAGCAGCCCTTCTAAGACTCTTAGCAGCCTGGGCATCAGGCTTCCCTCTATCTTGGAAGCTCCACATCTCTGCACTCACACTTCAGCGCTGACTCCAAAGGCAAATGAATGCACTTGAGGCAAGTAAGGCAAGCAAGGCAAGTAGGCGAGACTGACCAGGATTAAGCTGACTATAGGTCAGTGGTTCACTTCCCCGCAACCTCTAATGTGTCAGTCTACCTTCTGCAGTTCAGCCAACAGAGTCCTGGCACAGCTACAGTTTCCTGATACTACTTGAGGCACGTAAGACCTGATCCAAAGCCCACTAAAGTAAACTGGAGCCTTCACTTCACCCACACCACAATGCAAATGTTAATAATTCACCTACAGTTTAAAGCATGTTTTTTATCCGGATATTAATTTGGGGTCTGAAATATTTCTCACTCACAATTAACCATGAGTATGAACATTAGTTAAAAATCCAAATACTCGTGTCAGCATCACAAAGGGACAGGCAGGTGGCTGTTACTGCAAGGCACGGCAATATATTTCCATGAACAAAAACAAGCATATTTTTTTTACAGCCACCAAATGTGCCCCACTGAAATCCTACAAAAATCTAAGTAGAAAACGAAGTAAAACTGGACTGCAGTCTGTGACATTTGTAGACAGTGTATTCGAGAAGGAAATTACTAAATTGCCAAGAATGTAATCAGGTTTTTTTTCACATTTTTAAACTCTGTAGACAGTAAAACAGATTGGGTATGCAGGTCTTCAACATAAGTGCTAGTGTCTCATGTTCTTCATCAGCTTACATTTTCCTTCTTCATCAACTGCTAACACCTTCCTACTGAGTCAAAACTGGCATCTTAATCATAGAATCATAGAATAATTTGGGTTGGAAGGGACCTTAAAGATCATTGAGTTCCAACCCCCCTGCCATACACAGGGACACCTCCCTGGACTGTTTAATTTGCTGTCACTTTCACTAATATTTCTTCACACCAAACAGTCAGAATGACACCCTCTCTCCACTGAAATGAAAGAAAAATTAAACTCTCTACAACTACATTCAGCAGGACTAGAATTTGCACTTCTCATCTCCCCAGGGAGCTATGCCCAAAGACTTTTCATGAGGTCTTAGCAGTCCAAGCACCAACCTATAGAAAAATAGCTGGGTTTGTACATGCTAGGACTTTGCTGAACCAGAAAACAGCATGGTCAGGCTTAGCCTTCTTATCTATTTGTCTTTTTATTTCCCTGCTTTATCTTTTACTCTTCCATATTTCCTGCCTGCAACTTTTCCCACCTTAGGTCACTTGCTTGATCCCTGGCCATTTTTCTTCCCCCACGTCTGAAATACCTTTTCCAGAAAATGAAACACTAAGAGCTCTTATTGACAACAGATGCTGTTTCTGTCAAGAATTAAGATCGGTTTTTTACTTCCTTTAGCTTAATTTCCTCTCTTATCTGCTGAGGCCCTTTCTGTTTTGCTCATCTTACTTTTAGTTTGGAATCCTATTCTTTCACTTTTCTTCCTTCAAAACTGCTCTTCTCTCCCCTTTTCCTTCATTTGTACTTCCTTGCTTCTGCTACCTGTGCCCTGTTGCTCCCCTGGGGTATCCCAATTCCTTTCTTTTTCTGCATCCTCTGCCTGCAAATCCTGAAAGCGTGGCTCAGCCCAAATAGCCATAGATGTCAAGAGGAGCTGCATGTGTCCTGCAGCAAACAACTTCTGGGCTGCAAGGGGCTGCCTCTTCCCTCTCAGCCTATCTTCTGTCTGTCTGAAACATAAGTCATTGTAAATAGTTACAGGTGAGCAAAACCATAAAATCAAGGCAATGTCTATAAAAAGGCAGCAATATTTAGGTAAAACATCTAATAATAAGCCCTGCAATTTAAATATTTTTTCTATAATGCTCCACTCTCTGTCAAAAGCTGTACTGTGCATTAGAACAAGCAAGATTAAAGTTAAAAGCTATGTGTATCATAGTAGTGATGTATTTTTAACTATTTTCATTGTTGCAAGTAAACATGGAAGCAATAATAATTCTCACTAGCTCGCTCATCTTTAAAAGTGAAATTCTTTCCAGCAACATGGCAATGCTCAACTTTTTAAAAATTGAAAACACATACCATGTATTATGTAAAATATTTTGTATTACACAATAAAGCACAGAGACATTTTAATCAACTCAAGTGAAGTCCCAAGAGTCAAATAAATAATAGGAAGATGAACATTCCTTTATCAAAATGCAATTTCTTCCTGGACCTATAGAGAACATGACACAGCACAGAGCTACCTGTGTCTCTCTTCAATCCACTCCATCCTCACATCAACTGGGATTTCTCCTACTGATACCAAAACTGTACTCAAGAACCTTTAATAAGGGTATGCATGATGAAGCCATACAGCAGGCAAGGGTCACAGAGGCCAGAAAGCTCCAGTATTATGCTGCAAAAGGGAAATCAAAATCAACAGAATGACAAACTATGCTTAGAGTTGAACACCCTATTAAATGCCAGATAGAGCCAAAACACCCTCCCCACCATGGTAAGGCCCTAAGTCTCAGAGAGCACAGCAAGGTTCACAAGTCAAGAACATCATTCCTTGACAGCTTTTTAAAACTATCATAGTTTAATTGCCATACTTTGAAAAATTATTTTACAAAAATGTATCAGGGTATTCAAGTGTTACTTTCCCATAGGAAATTTCATGAAAAAAGATTTTTCCTCTGCCTGCAGGTAAACAGCATTATCACTGAAGCACAAAAGGCAGCCCAGGTATCTACCTGCCCCAGCATCATATGTGCTTGCAGGATCTGCACCTGTAGCCCAAACTTTATAAATAACTCTGTTCATAGCCCAGACTGACTCCTGTGATCCAAAAATCACTTTTCTTCAGCCCTGACAACAGCAAAAACTTGTGTTTGTTAGGAAAGTGAGTACATGTAACTTATCACATCAAGAACAAGTTTAAAGAAACAAAGTGAATTATTTCAAAGACAGGAAACAAAGTGCAAAGGGCTACATTTCAGAGGAGAACCAACAGATTTTGAGTTTCCTATTACACTTTGGTTTAAGAAATGTAAGCAGCCCTGTTTCAGAAGTTGTCTAAAGTGGAATTGTGCATAAAGATAGGTACATACTCATGTGTATGCACATTTTAAAGTACTATGTTACAATAAAACCCCATTCTTTTAAAAAATGCAGTGAACTTTTTTGCAAGTTCTAATTGTGTATATCTCCTAATTTTTTCAACAGGCTGTAAGCAGGTGGCTATAGCACTGTGCTGCTTTTATTGCTCACCATCCCATACTGTACTGTGCTGCACATATTACACTGTACAAGAGCAAACAAGATAAACAGTTACTGTCTTTCTAAAGATATAGAAATCTTTTGTGAAAGAACGTTCCTTGAACTCTAAATTCCAAATTACCAAGGACACCACGGATCACAGAAAAGGTAATCAAAGTTTTTAAGTCCCTCTCTGTGTAAGCATTTTTTATCTATTTGCACAAATACTTCACTGTTTGTTACTTTTAATACTTCCTTCTGCTGTTTAGTAACTTAGGTAACTCCTTGCAGATTTTCTTCCTTAAAATTTCTTTGATGAATTACTGTTAGTCTTGATAAAACTGCAATTTTAGAGAAACTGTAAGTAACATGAAGGCCAAGCCTAGAAACTTCTGTAGGTTTGGGTATGTTTCTTTTTGTTTCTTCATTCATGTTTCTGAATGCATTTGTCCATATTGGTAGCTTGATAAATCTTAGTTATTCACATCCAAAGATGGGCTTTCCTGACCTTTATGAATTCTCAGGAATATTGCCCAGATCCAAAAATGAAAATATATCCATTGCATTCAGAGCATTTCAACATCTCCAACTCTTTAATGTTTTGACTAAGTTCTAACGCCTGCTAAATGTTTTTGCTGTGATTTCACTGCCACCAAAGAACCCCATCGAGGGAAGCTAGTTACGATGCTGTCATTAAACACACATTAAAGCTGAGAAGGTGTTGACAGGTTTTCACCCACTACAGGTAAGGATCTCTGTAATACCACTGTCTGCAAAGACTTGCAGACATATTACAAATATAAGACATGGTATTTGTGGTATTCGGAGTCCTCTGTAAGTCATTAAGTAAGTGCAACTTCAGGGTCTCATTTAGGGCTACTTAAATTGTGACCCTTTTGTGTACACTCCTGCTTAGACGGGAAGGCAGTTCCCAGCACTGGGGGTATCAGATTCTTGCAGCATCCATGACACATGTAAGCATTCAGTGGTCAGAACACCACTACATATCCTTCAAATGACATGGACCAGTGAAGCTGGAAGGTATCTTCACTGAACCAAGCCGGCTGGTACCTCAGCAATCTGCCAGGACACGAGCCCCAGCACACCCATGGCAGCGTGCAGAATCTCAGCTGGGAAGGAAGAAGGTGGTGGGTTTTTTGCATTTTAGACAAACTCAACAGTTTTGAATATTGAAATGCAAAGGGTATGCCCTAGCATCTCAGGAAAATACTTTACACTGGTATTCAGTTTTTTACTGTTTTTTACTGATTTTGGAGTCAGAATCTGTTTAGACAGCAAGGTGATAAACATGACAAAACACTAACAAAGCAAGCTAGCCACAGATAATAAAAAAGAAGGCACAGAACCCTTCAAAAGTTAAATCATTAGGGTACCCACTACATGAAGATACAAGAAATCCTCTGCCTTAATGCTAACAGAGCGTATTACCTAAAATAGTTAATAATGTACTATTTTTTCTCACTGCTATTAAGTCATTAATAATATCCTCCTATTAGTTAAAAAGCTGAAAAATACAAAGTGTGCTTTGCTTTTCTGCATTACCATGCTGCTCTACTTGGAAGATGGCATTATCTTTCCATTTTGAAGTGAAATGAAGTATATAAAAGGAGAAAAATAAATATCCCTTTGATTTTGGATATATTTACTGCTCATTAAACTACACACATTGCTTTCAGCCTCAAACACCAACCTCACGTTGTCAGTCTTTGACATCATGATCCATTACCTTATTAAATGAAAATAATGGACATAAAACAGACTTGAAGTCACAAGTTTCCACACACAATATGGGCATCACCCCTAAGACCAGCAATACCAAAGTGTGTGCCGGTAATGTTTTTATTTAGAAAGATAATTAATTAGATTTAGGACTTGGGATACCACAGCTTAAAACACCCCCAAGATGCAACTCCTTTTTAAGGAGTAACGCTAGCGGGAGAGGGGAGAATGACAAATAAAAAAATGTGGCCTGTGATAAATTAATTATAACAGGTCCCCGTGGCACGCATAAGCCCCACATTCACTCTTCAGCACCACGAGCCCTCCAAGCTGCCACCGATGCCACAAGGCCCAGGGAGCCGAGGGACCCGCGGCCTTCCCCCGCCTCCGGCCACAGCCGCCTCGCCGCGCCCCGGGGAGGCAACGGAAAGTTCAGCGGTGCCGGGAGCGGGCAGCTCGGTCCCGCCGTCGCCCTTCAGTTCCCGCCGTCTGGGGCTGCCCGACCGCCGCCAACCTCCCCCTGCCCCGCCGGAGGGCGCCCGGCCCGGCCTGGCCGCCGCCTGGGCCCCGCGCGCTGGCGGGAACATCCCTCAACCTTCCGTCTGCGGGGAAAGGTGTCGCCTCCCGCCAGGTCCCCGCCGCCCTCCTCACCTGCTGGCCAGGCTCTGCCGGCAGTGCTGCCTGAAGGGCATGAGGTGGTAGTTCATGGCGTCCAGCAGCAGCTTTTGGCAGACGGGGTCGGTGCGCATGAAATCCACCGACTGGACCCGCTCCACCAGCTCCGGCGCCGGGATGAGGGCGAAGCGGAGGCGCTTCATCAGGTCCGGGGCATACTGCATGCGGGTCTCTCGGTCGTGCTCCAGCCAGAGGACGGACATCTGGAAGAGGGCCAGCTCCGACTCGACGGGGGGGGGCAGCGAGTCGAGCAGGGCGCGCATCTCCTCAAAGTTGAGCAGCAGCACGTCCTCCACCAGGTACTTGTTGGCCAGCTTCTTGGTCTCCTCCAGGCCGTGCAGGGCGGCGATCTTGCACACCTGCTTGTAGTTCTGCACAGAGATCTGGTCGTTGAGGAACTGCACGCAGAGCTTGGTGACCTGAGGGATGTGCAGGATCTTGCTGACCGACAGCACCTCCTCCACCGTATCCAGCGAGAGGGTCACGTTGGCCGTGTACAGGTACTCCAGCACCAGTCGCAAGCCGATGGAGGAGCAGCCCTGCAGCACCAGGTTGTTGATGGCCCGCGGGCTGGCCAGCAGCTTGTCCTCCGGGGAGGAGGAGGGGGGGCCGGGCTCCTCCTGCGGCTGCGGCGGCGGCGGCTCCTTCGGGGGGGCT